>CM034350.1:80260300-80588308 GCA_019925275.1 Mytilus edulis | reverse complement strand
ACCTAGCTTTAAATTTCATGTCAAAAAGAGTTTTGATTGGCATTTCCAAAGAACTTTGAAGTTTTGTCTTACAATGAGTTCTAATTTATACAAGCTCGGCTGTTTCTAAGAACTTTGAAGTTCTGTCTTACATGAGTTCTAATTTATGAAGGGTTCTCTTCTTAATTTAAAAAAATGTTCAGAATTAACTTGAAACAAATTTTAGTTTTTAGCTTTAGACGTCATGTCTTCTGAATTTTGATTGTTGTTTTCATAAGTTTGTCTTATATGAATTCCAATTGACGTAGGCATGCTCTTTTAAATAAAATGTTCAGAATTAACTTCAAATATATTTTAGTTGTGATGATGTCTTCTGTTAGTTTGAAAAGACTGTCTTGATTTACTGTAAATTCAGAAATTGTTTTATTATATTTATTTTGTGGTCAAAGTCAAATGAGTTTTTTATGTTGTTGGAAAAAAGCATTTGCAAAGTAATCAGTTCAGATGGCACTCAATTTATGGTCGGTGACCTAATTTCCATGGTTCATTGGTCAAGTATTTTTGATAAGGTCAGTTTCTGAATGCATGAAATGTGAAGTATATTGTTCTATAAAATAGACGTTAGTTTTAATGTCAACCTCACAAGGCTAACCTGACCTCATTTTCATGGTGCATTAGTGTGTCAAGAACTATAATAACTGTCAATCTTAGGTTTACATGGTAATACTTATTTGAAATGCAGTTAATAGGAAGGAATCTGCTTGAGTTATTTTTATTATTTCTCTAGCAGAAAATTCCAACCAAGATATCAGAAAATGTTAAAAACTGAAATCTTGTTTTTAATTGTCTTGTCTCTAATCTTCCATGTTGCACATTGCATGAAAACGATTCATATCAAACATGCACGAATGAAGAAAACTGTTTTGAAACAGTTGATTTCCTTTACATTAGCATTATATTTTTTGTAATTATGTACTCAATCCAGTTTAAAGTTCTGCAACATTAGTTAGATCTTTAATGAAAGATAAAAAAAAAACCTGAAAATTTCAAAGACAAAAGTTTCTTTCTCTCACATGAATTGACATACTTTCTTTTTTTTAAATTAGAGATAAAAAATAAGTTTCAATTCGAAACATATTTTCTTATTCTCATACACATTGATTGATTGATATAATTTTTTCATCAGCTTAAATTTTATCAGATATATGAATCTAAATAATGGTATCACATGAATTTAAAATATGTATCACCAGCTATAAAGATAAGGAGATTTTACATTTGCCAATATCCAACCTATCCACCAGAGATCATGTAAACAATCATAGGTTTCCTTCAATAATGAGTAAAATGCATACTGTATCTTTAGACTGAAAAATGCCCATGGCAAAAGAAAACCTATACTGCACCCTCCTTTTCCCCTTCAAGTTTTTGAAATGAAATGTAAAGCAACTGTTAAATTTCTTCTTCAATATCAGTTTGTGAGTTGTATATATATATATATATTTATTGGCATGTAGTCTATAGTTGTGGGTAAAGGATTTGTTAAAAGTTAACAAAACTATATGGTCTTCTCAGAACCATGTAGAAGTGCCACGAGGGGTCTCTTCCTATATAAAGGTATATACATATGTGCCACTGGAATGGGTCCCTTTTTTGATCCGTCAAATATATCAATGGGGTGCAATTTTACCGAGGAAATATATCAATAGGTAGTAATTGACCGATTGTGATATATCAATGGGTCATAAATTTCAGTTTGTTGTGCAACGATAAATATATGAATGGGTTATGATTTCGCTGTGAAATATATGTATAGGTAGGGATTTCACAATTATTCAATATATGAATGGGGGGTGTTTTTAAAATCCCAGCTGCACACCTGTACCCAAAATCCCATGTTGAGACCCCCCCCGTGAGAAGTGCCTTTTGCATGATGTTTAGACTACATTTATAGTAGACTTTATGGAAATGTAACTGGATTTTTATTTATTTTACATTAACTCATCTCCAAAAAAAAAACATACACAGAGAGTTCAAATTGAGTGAATATAAGGTCAAATAAGGCATGTATTGCACCCTGTCCTTTACCATTATATCAGAAATATTTTCTATTTTTAGGAGGCTACAATTACTTACACATTGCTAAACCAGGAATGGATATGCCTCTAGCTGATCAGATGGCACAACATGATTATGTAAGTTAACATTATACAGTTAGTGGCTTTATTTATGCTAACACTACCAAGTTGGATGTATGCAGTGCACTTTACATCTTTAAAGGAACATAAGAAGACTTTACTCAGTGAACTTCAAGTTACCTTATATGTGTATTCTAAGTGACTTAAAATAGTGCCAACTAGATCAACCTCATGAATTGCGCTGAAGGGCAGTTTAATATGTATTTCAATAAATTTCATATCATGTACAGATATCCTAAGAAATAGAAGCCTAAGCATTTTAGATTTTTTTTAAAACATTTTTCTTTTGTCATATGTCCAGAATTTATCAAATTGACTTTCTATTATCAGGGTAAGGAGTATATAACAGGAGCTACTGACGGAAGTCCAGAGTACTTCAGGATACATGTGAATCAGTATAACAATATAGAGACAATCACATGTGTTTCCAAGTCGGTAAGTTGCATATAGGTATCATTGATTATAATCAAAGCTCTCAGTGTATATAAAAAAGAAGATGTGGTATGATTGCCAATGAGACAACTCTTCACAAGAAACCAAATGACACAGAAATTAAAACAACTATAGGTCACTGTTCAGTCTTCAACAATGAGCAAAGAACATACCCCATAGCCTGCGTTAAAAGGCCCCGAAAGGACAAATGTAAAACAATTCAAACAAGAAAACTAACGGCCTAATTAATGTAGTTCATTTTTAGGAAGTTGTCAATTTAACTTATTTTCTATCAGTAAATATAGTTTCTAAATTCTATGTCATTTGAACTCTAGTTTAAAGTTGTCATAATAGCAATCATACCATATCTCCTTATTTTCAATGTGGCTGATGTGTTCATCATAATTCTAAATTAATTAGGATTGTTAGTTTTCCCCACGAAGGTCATGGTTTTCTCAAGGGAATTTGCAGCTTTTTCCACCAACAAAAACTGAATAGCCAGAATATAACAAATAGTGCTGAAATTAGGAGTTTTAAAACACCAACAAACAATAAGTCAATTGATCTATTAATGAAAATTAGCATGTATATAAATTTGTAAAAAAATTCATTGTAAATTAAAAATATACATGTTCATTTCAGCCTATTCCATGCAGTAACTTTGTATGTTTGTATGGACTTCATGAGAGATGTCTGAATAATTTGGTGTCCAGGTTTAATGAAGGACTTATCAAGGACTTTTACACGTATGTATTGAACCTTAGTATTTTCAAATAGAGAACTTTCATTATTTAAACCACATGATCAGTTCTATTTTATCATCATACAACATGTAATAGAGAAAATTAAACAATTATGGTAATGTTCTAAAATGTAACATTGCAATTAAAACATTAGCAGATTGAACCTTTATTAATGATGCAACAAGAGGCTCTATTAGATAAAAAGTTCAGTCTCCAATACAACATGTGTATTTACTTTTTCATTAATCAACTTAAATTTTTTAATAAAAGGGATGAAACAGTTAGATAGACTGGTATTCATGGTATTATTTGAGAAATAATCTTGATAAAAAATTACTTTATTGCATGTACATTAATCATGAGATAGATTGGTGGTACTAGAATCAGAGATGCTGTTGGTCAAAGTAAAGTTCCTTATATTTACACGCTATATAATTTTATCTTTTTTTACATTCTCAGATATTTCTTGGAGACATGGAGTTTGGCAATGTACCATGATAGATTCACAGATTTCCGTGATGAAGTAAGAGAACTACTGAGCAATAGCCCGGTAAGTTATTTTGATTGTATTGACTTAATAAAGCATGAAATATTGGCACCTGAACATTTTAAGCAACAAATAAAGCTTATAATGTTTTGGTAGATTAATTGATATGATTGTGGGTGGTCAATGAAAATGTGATTGGTGATTTGTCAGATTTTATTCTATTTTTAGTAATTCAACAAAAACTTTCTAAAAAACAAATGTAATTAGATTGATTGTATTTATAAAATAATGATCACCAATACACGTTTAATTGACCTTTCTGGTTGAATTCTGGTTTCAAAGATCAATAAATCTTGCCAGCGGTAAATTGAATATTAATTTCCAATCAGGAGAGATGAAAGGATGTTTTAACTGTCCCACAATTCCCAGGTTTATAACTAAATAAATATAACAAGGAATAATAACGTTTGTGAAGGAATCTAGTGAAAGGTGTATAAAATCAGTCGTTTGTCTAATGATATTTTGATTAAACTTTTGTCGTTCAAAGAGACTTATTAATGAAAACACTGTGAAAGTTTATTTTATACATGGATTTTAACTTTGTTGTTATGGGAAAAAAATCTTTTTTTTTGAGTAATTGTGAGTTCACTGCATACTAGATGGAACATATCAATTGAATAAAAGTAATATTTGGGTAATAAAATTAGTAATTTTGATTGAAAAAACAAATTAAAAATCTTCTGTGTTTAATAAGTACTCTATGATTGCCTTTTTTCTCTATTTTTTTTATAATTAAGCACACTGTTATTCTGTATTCCATAGTTTTTGGCCTATATTCTGTATATTTTTTTGTCCCATTGTACTGCAGTAAACCCCATCCATACTCTATACAAGATAACTTTTTTTGATTGATGAAAAAAGACATAAGAAAAATAACTTTAATCTTATGTTGACTATGTAAGGTTTTCTTTAAAAGAAAGGGAACTGCTGTTTGATTTCCACACAGTATGAACAAAAATTGAAAGGTATATAGAGGTATATAGAAGTAAAAAATGGGTTGCTTTCTGGCTTCTGAAATTGTATAAATAAAAAAAAATAATCATCTAACCTTCTAAAATTATTTTACTTTTATTCATGAATTATTAAGCTAATATAACCTGGACTCTTTAGTGGAGAAATGTCACAGGTTGTTTCACTGTTACGGCATAAACATGTCAAAGTTGACACTGTTACTAATAATAGCCATTTTGTTCCTAATTTTCTATGAAATTAAGAAATTAGAAGATAAGTGTTGGCTTAGACACCCCCCCCACCCTCCCCTGAAGATATTTCATCTTATTTGACAGATTTATAATGCCCTGTGATCTTAAAATGCAAGAGGCAAAACAGAATCTTATAATACTCTCTTCTTTTTACAGTTTTAGTAAGATTGAAGTTTTATAATGTTTTATTTTATTATTAAAACAGGAGAAAGGTATAGAGGCTGTGGAAGAGAAGGTCAGACAGATCATTGATGAAGATGTTCCGGTAAGTTATTCATTAAAATTGAACCATATATTTCCACATTCATCAAAAAATGTTTCTACATTACACTTGTAGTTGTTCTAAGCCAGAGTTTGATGCAATGTTGCCTGTAACATTATTTTTCATTTTATTTTATTAATATTAGTTTTTTGGTAATTTATATTGTCCATTGTTGAAGACATCATGTTGATATTTGGTGATATTTGGTTTTAACTTCCAGTTCATGAATTATGGTACCTTCAAAAACTAGGGGATGAACAGTGTTGTATGTTTTGTTCAAGACATTTTAGTTTTATGGTCACTCCATATTAAAAAATATGATTAAGCGAGAGGGGCATTGTTTCCTTTTTCATCTAGATTTAGTCTCAAATATTCAATATTTTTGGCTATCCAAGCTGTTGGTCTCTATTCACATATTGAAAGTATATCAGAAACAGCTTTTAACCAAACATGAATCAGTGTCATACATTTTTATGCCTTGTATATCATATGGGAATAATTAAGTTTTCTGCAGTGTGTTTATTCGTCTGTCCTATAAGAGATTAGTTTTGGCACAAGGTAGTCTTCAGTGAAGTCTCAACAACTGGAAACTAAGTACACTCAATCATTTTGATGTGAACCTTTTTAAAATTATATGCTAAATCAGGTTTTTGACCAATATTTCAAAGTCACTGAACATTTAAATTTTTAGTGCAAGAGAGCATGGTGTCCTATTGACACATATTCTTTACTTATTTTATTTATTTTTATCATTTAGATGAATGAATCACAGAAAGAACAACTATTGAAGATCTATCAAGAAACAGGAACCAAACGAGCTGTAGATACCAGATTCCTCAGTTTCCTTAGTTACAATTACTACCATCTGCCAATGTATGCTAAACCTGGAATGGTTTAGGGGAGATAACTCTATTATGGTTTCTATACACACTTGAAAATTCATACTGTTTTTTTCTCTCAGAGATATCTTTGAAATTTTCACTGAAGAGTTTACTTTATGAAGAAATTGTAAATTTCATACAATAAATGTGCTTTTCAAATGACTGTACATTAAAGCTGCTATTGTAAAACCAGGAATGGTTATGGGGAGATAACTCTGTTATTATTTCTATTCATTTGAAAATTCATACTGTTTTTTCTCTCAATAATATATTTATAATTTTCACTGAAAAGTATACTTTATGAAGAAACTAAATTTCATACAATGAATATGCTTTATAAATGACTGTACATAAACATATGCTATTGTTAACTGTGATATATAACTATGTCCGTCCTAAACTGTGATAATTTTATGTTTGTTTGTGTGATGAATTCTACTGGCTTATACACAGAACACTTTGTTTAATAGATGAATTATTTATATCAAGTGGAAATTTTGTTTAATAGAAGAATTTTTTATGTTAAGTATATTGATCTGACCAATTTATATCATATGGAATATAACAATAAAAATTATAAAAATGACAATTTTGTGGAATACAAAAAATGTTTATCAAACTAAGAAAGAGGGACCACTCCTGTCTGATTTACCAGATCATGATTAAAATTTTGGGATGGTTTGATATCTTGCAAGTAGTGCAAAATGATTTGGAAGTTATTGTGGATATCATATTTATTTCTTTGTCATTTATTATTGTTTGTGTATATTATTGAAGGAAAATATAAATTCTATTTATATCTTGATGTTTGTTTTGTTCTTTCTTGTACGATTGAAAAAATTTGCTGACTGAGAAAATGTTTTACATACATGATACAATTAACAAACATACACAGTACAGTTTTTTTTTATTAAGAAACAATATCAAAGCAAAGCAGCATTATAAAGTTCTCTTTGATATTCAAAGTCATTTGACAGTAGTGGTTAATTTTTTTGGTTTGCTTCTATATTTGAAAAATACAAAACAAACAAGTTCTCTTATATTCTAATGAGGTAATACGTTACGTATACTTCATAATATATTATACACTCAATAATTAATTAATATAATTAGCATACAAGTTCCTATTAAATCAGAAAGATCTGTCTTTCACTTATTCCCTTATATGAAGCTGTCTCACTTTCCCTTCCTCAATTTGGTCGAGATAGTTATACATGTAGTCATCAGCGAAATGTAACACCTGTTGTAGGGTCAGTAGAGCTAAAATATTCACATTTTCATTCAGTTCCATTTCTGATTCATAATTCTTGATTGGTAAAATGTGTGACCTTGGAAGCCCCATTATCTGTGATACTCTATCTACAGTTTCCTGGATGATGGGACTGTAGAATACTTGAGATATATCCTCTGCTACAGCCTCACACACTTTGTCTATCTTGGTAAGCAAAACTACTTGGGGAATTCCTGTAATATTAAACATAGCATTAGTGATATTTCTTTAAGGTTTGAACATGCATAAATTCCAGAGACGGGCTGTGTGCATTAAATTAAGTATAAAGTTTTCATTTGCAACACCCCTAGGTTAGAAGGTCTTAGAAAATTTTGACTACTTTGCTCATCCATTTATGTTTTTTTTGTGTAACAAAATATTGAATTTTTTGTGGTCACAATGAATTTGTCTCAAGCATATCTGCACCTCCCAACAACTACATATGTGGTTCTGTTAATAAACTTTTAAAAAGATAAAGATGACATTTGTATTGTTCTTAAAAAAATTAAACATTTTGGTCAGACTTTCATTGCTTACTGGTACATTAGTAAAAGCTACAGCCCTGACATAAATCTCTTTGACATGAAACACTGTTTTACACCTATATAGTGCTAATTAAATTAGTCAATATAATTTTAACCCATATGTTTTCCTTCAGACTTTAATAGACTTTAAACCCTGAGTTCTATTTGTATTTTTAATATGGCTACTTAAGTATACACAACATTATTTCAAACCTCTCTGATTCATACGAAGCTGTAGATTTTTCATCCTCTCAATAACCTTCTCTGGAATAACATCAACAATGCTTCCATCCAGTACAAATATGACACAATGGACTTTGTCACTTAGACTAGGACTAACAACAAAGCCTGGTGTATCTCCTGATATTGGAACTGAAGGATTAAACTGTTAGAAGAAATAAGATATCAAAGGGAAAATCATCAGTTACATAAAAGCACACAATCATAAGGTCAAAATGACGAAAAGAAAAACAATACTAAGAAAATATCGCAAAAAAACAGAAAACAATAGTTGTAGCTACATCAGTCCCATCAACAAACATGGATGAAATCAGGTGGAAAGACAAGTTGACAACTGCACAGATGACTGAATTCATAGTCTTTTTAAATCAATCATTATTTGATTTTCTTTTGAACTTTAGTTCCTGATGAAGGTATGTCCAGAAAAGCGCTTCGGACGCATCAAATTATTAAACGTGTTGTTTTCAATATTTTAACTTATGACTTATCTTAATAGTTAGATTTGTTTCCCAGTAATATTCAATTAAATTGACACTTTCTCTTTTACGTTATTTCTGTTATTGTGAGCAGATCCTTCCTCAGACCTTTAATTTTTTTTAAAACAAAACAATATGCAAAAAAACTATTAAACATATAATTACAAAAAGGCAACCAACTCAATATGAAAAACGTTGTATATAGGAATGTATCGTCAATATTTGTATGCGTGAGATAAGATGAGTCTTTAATACTCTTTATAAATAACAAATAAAAGAACTTTCAAAATACCTGGTGTCTATCCGGTGAATTTCCATCAAGAAGGTAGTTCATTTCATGATAATCAATCCCTTGGTCAGCTTCCAGTCCTCTTGTGTCATGAAGTCTAAAATTCATCGGTGTCCCTGATTGCCCATTTCTGATTTGGTACATTCGGTACTAAATAGAAATTGTAACAGTTAGATTAGAATGTTAACAATAGGTCAAAACCTATCTACTTAAGACAAACATCATATTTTTACGACACATAAAAAAATGCACTATAAATACAAAATGAATTTTGAGTACAGATAACTGATGCAAGATTTTCACAAAGGCTGTTCTTTAACTTTATAAAATCGAACACTCATTTTCGTAATATCCTGAAAAATACATCTTACCATGGTTGTTAAGCTGTGTTCTGCATTGCCGCTGCATGCCTGACTGGTTATGTAACCTCTAAAGATGGAGTTAATGGTGTTAAAGAAACTAGATTTTCCTGCTCCAACTTGACCAACCAATAAAATACGTGCCTGGGGAACTTTTAAATCCTTCAATGGCTTGTATTTTTCTACCCTTTCTTTCAATTCGTTTAGCAGCTAAAATACATGTAATTATATTGGAATAATAACAAGTAATATTACTATTGTCATAAATTGATTGGTTATTGAAGCATTTAAATTTCCAATCATATACAACTTGTCAGGTGCACTCAACCTTAATACAAAGTATTGTCAATTTTGATACCGAAGGTCGATGGTTCTCTCCTGCCATTAAAGCTTCCTCCTCCAATAAAATCTTACCGTCATGATATACTAGTAGCACACAAGTGCGCTGAAAGTGGCTTGAAGCACCAACCAATCAATCAATCATGTCCGAATTGTCAGTTCAGTTGTGTATACAGGTTTCATCGTGCTCATTGTTTATCGGTCTATATAAAACAATTATCTATTTTCCAGGCCTTATTTCTACCTTTTAAAGAACAAACAGCATAGTGCTTTTGAGGTGAACATTCTGTAGATCCATATCTCAAACAGTGTATATCATTCACTGATATGAAGTCGGATATTCAAGTTAAAAAATGATGTTGGTCCTCAATGCTCTTCAACTTCGTACTTTATTTGGCCTTTTTAAGTTTTTTAGACTCGAGCGTCACTGATAAGTCTTTTATAGACGAAACGCGCGTCTGGCGTATATACTAAATTTAGTCCTGCTATCTATGATGAGTTTATTGATAAGTATAATCAATCATAATACCGTATTAAGCGCTTCGGACGCATGGAACTATTAAACGTGTTGTTTTCAATTTTTCATACCTGTTTTATTCATTTTATTGAAAGTTACATTAGTTGTGCAGAGTATATGCATCTATTTGTTTTCTTTTCAAAAATGTGTTTTACTGCAATTACAAAATGTGGAAATTATACACCTCACTGGCCTGGCGACCAAAATTTCGATCCTGGTATCTATGATTTGTTAGATAATTATATTGAATATTTACTAGTCTTGTACAAAAAAATGTACTGTATAACGGCGGGAAGAAAAGAGAATATAAGAACAGAATCTTTGACATCGAATATTTCAAAGCGATAATTATTTTAGAAGTCCATGTGTAACGTTTAGACCAATTCATTTGTTTCCGTTTAAAGTTGAATTTGTGAGTAGATTGGATATAGAAATAACAAAACTGAAAACAAATGCTTCTACTAACCTTAGGGTTCCATTTGACAGTCTTTCGCCATGGTTCGTCCAGTGGTGTCCCACCACCTAGATCTAATTCAATAATGAAAATGATGATAATAACCCTGAATACCTTCATTATGTTTATAGTGTAACAAACAAATGCAGAAACATTTCTTTAAGATTTGTATGAATTTAACTTTTGTTCTAGAAACCAAAAGGGTTTTCCATTTTTTACCAATTATGTCTGTTTGTGTTATTCACACACTGATGGAATAATGGAATTTATGCGACTGTCATACAAGTGAGAGGTTTCGCTAGCTTTTAAACCATGTTAAGTCCACCATCTTCTAAATAAGAAAATGCTTGTACCAAGTCAGGAATATGACAGTTGTTATCCATTCGTTTGAGGTTTTGAGCTGTTGATTTTTGCCAATTGATTAGGGACTATTCACTTAGAATTTTCCTCGGAGTTCGGTATTCTTGTTATTTTACTCTTTTCCAAGTAACCCAAAATATATTATAATTGATCGATTGAACTGAAATATAATCATTTTTTTTTTTATTGAGCACTGCTT
Source organism: Mytilus edulis (assembly GCA_019925275.1). NCBI lineage: Eukaryota > Metazoa > Mollusca > Bivalvia > Mytilida > Mytilidae > Mytilus > Mytilus edulis. The sequence continues at coordinate 80,577,037 of CM034350.1, read as the reverse complement.
TTAAAATGTATCAATAGATTGAAAGCTGTATTTTCTTCTTCGAGTAAAATCTTTTTTATGGTTTTATTTGTTTAAAAATTCAAGTTTACCTTCTACCAAATAAACTTCAATGTCTTTTACTCGAATATGACCATTGGCAATAGAATTGTAGTTTTCTCCATTCATAGTGTAGGATGCACCAAAGTTGGCTGAACCATTCAAAGAGAAGCTTGTCCCATCAAAGTTTATTGTATTCGAAAATGTTTGTAAATCATGTCCACCAAATGATGGTCCATAAGTAGCGTGATCATATATGGCATGTTGTGCATTTACAACAGGCATCCGAACTGGTTTCCAGTTGCCATTCTGGTAAAACCTAAAGAGGAAAGCTGAACCGTCATTCTGATGGGCATTAGCACTTTTCCAGTTGACTGCCGTATATCCTCCATACATGAAATTGTCTGTGTTATACAAGATTGATACTGTTGGGCCTTTATTGTTACAGGTATTATGGAAAGCTGTGGAAGTACATCCATCTCGGGAAGCCTTATACAAAAGTGTATACCTCTTCCTCCCCCCAATCCATTTGGTCAGCTGATTTTGCTCTTTCTTTTTGAATTGGATAGTCATGATGATGGCTGTAAAAGGAGAAGTGTTTAGATGTTTTTGATCAATATAAATAGTGTGACAATTTTCATGTTCTTCTGCGCTTTGGTCACTTAAAGCCGAGACTTATACATTAATTTATTTTAAACAAATAATTTTTTTGGTCCTAGGCAAAATGTAATAGCTAGCCTTCTCACAATTTTAAAAGTACCATTGACTTTAAAAAAAAATTTTAAATAGTTTTTATTTCTTTATACTATAAAGTTTGACGACAGATTTGTAAATCAACTTACCTTATTGTAATTTGTAAATTGAATAGTTTTTAGTGAAGGTAAAAGGTACTTGAGGTTAGCATGGTTTGGCCAAGTGGTCATAAAATTCAGATAAACGACTAGTAAAAGTAGCGTCACGGTGTTACCCAAAAAAGAAATAGCTATTCTTAGCCGTTCTAAAAAGATAACGTTTTAGTTTTATTGTAGGAAAGGTATTAAAAAAGATTAACAGAAAACGAAAGCCCAATGTACCAGTCTTATAATTTATCACACCACCTAAACAAGTTTCAAAATAGTTGGAAGATCGAACTGCGTACGGCTTAATATTTTTTCACGTCTGACGAATCGTCTACATAAGACTATTCAGTGGAGCTTGAATAAAATACGAAGTTGAAAAGCACGAACTCCACATTTAAAAAAAAAAAGATTATGGGTCAGGTCATACTTTATAAAAAAGAGAAAAAATGAAATTTTTAACCAAAAGAAATAATTTAGTTTTATGATAAACCTGGTGTGTTGATAATAAACGCAAATCTCTTCTCGTTATCATTGAAAGTTTATAACTCTATTGGTTAAACATTCAAGAAGTCTTTCGTTGACTTTATTGTCGGACAGATTCTTATATCATATATGTTATTAACACAACTTGTGTCAGTATACATTACGTATTTAAAATCATTGTTAAACGTAAGGATAAACATGCACATATCAATGCAAACAAGTCGCGTGTTTAAATAGAATAGATGAATCACTTTAAAAGTTATCTAAGAATGGACACATTTCTTTTTAAATAATTATAATAACACTCCAAACAATGATATACAATTCTTTAAACATGAAATAACATTAACGGTACCAATTTTCCTGCACCAGATGCGCATTTCGACAATACATGTCTCTTCAGTGATGCTCGTGGCCAAAATATTTGAAATCTAAAGCTTATATAAAAGATGAAGAGCTATAATCCAAAAGGTCCAAAAAGTATAGCCAAATCCGTGAAAGGAATCAGAGGTTTGCATGAGGGAGATGCATTCCTTTATTTATAATAATTTCAAACATTTTGTAACATCAAATTTTGATAACACAAAAAATCCGTATTTTAATGCCAGATACGCAACTTTACAATATTTGAGAAAAATCCGTTGACATTTTACTTACGGTTATTGTCGATCTGTCAGACTGAAGCACACAGACGTATTGATTCAGTAATCCTGTATTACATCAATCTGTATTTTTCCAATTATTTAATCACAATGTTATTTTCAGAAAATCAAAAAGGAAAGTAGAATGAGATAAATATTTCTTTCCATCAGTCAATCTACACGATCTACTAGACTGCCATTGAATACATTTTCTAAAAATGTTATAAATATGTATATGTACAAAGTAGGACAGTTACGTAGTATAATATTCAAATTAAGACATGAACAGATTCGCAAAATTAAAGTATAGCATGTATAAATGAAGTTTTGACAAAAATGCTGAACTACGAGGTAATTTAAAAAAAAAGGAAATCCAAAGAGCTGACAAAACCGAATGCTAGTAAGACTTTTTTTTAAAAGAACAAAAAAAAATTCCAATAATTTTATGTTATCCTCTTAGTTTTTTTGAATTTTGAATTATGAGATTATTAATATTTCAACTACCGTAAACTACTGCATTGTTGTCCGTATAGGTTGTTTTTTTTATAATATTAAGACACAAACATGATATAGTTAGATGTTCAAGGCAAACGACTTTGTTATGTGCATCATAATGTTAAAATTCAAATATACCAAACTTATTTATGTCTTTATTGTCTTTTATATATACAAAGAAACACTCAAAGAAACACAAAAAAATTAAACAGGTAAAAAGAAAAGAAAAAAAACCCGAACGAATGAATGAATTAGAAGAAAAAAATAAACCAGACTTTTGTTAAGATCTTTGATTAAATATATAAAGAAGCAGCATCGTGTTCTATCTGAAATTATGATACTAATCTTGTCTTATAACACAACATTTCGTATAATAGATATTAACAAAAATATATGAATAACGTGTCACGTAGTATACCGATATTCAGATACTATTTCATAAATATAAAACAGTAACAAATGCTCTAGCAAAAAGCTTCTTCCTGCATAACACGATTTTCAGGCAAAAACATTCGAAAAGTTCGCACAGACGGTTAATGAACTGATTTTCGAAACTATAAATGAAGTTACAGTTGATGAAACTGAAGATTTTGTCATAAATTACCGTAGTTGATGGCTTGCTTATTGTTATTGTGTGCAATATTTGAATTAAAACGTGTCAGATTTTCTGTAACTAGCCTTCCCAACCACAACTATGAAAAAACAACTATGTTTGGTGAATATACACTGTATTTATCAACCTAAAAGGTAAAGAACTCCCAGGAAAGTTCAAAACGGAAATTCCTGTATCAAATTGCAAACTTAAAAGCTCAAACATATGAAACATGGTTGAAATCTTGTGATGGTTTGATATCATGAAAGTATTTACAAAATGAACTGTAATTATTGATGGGTATCATATTTATTTCAATGTAATTTATAAGTATTTGTGTATAGTATTGACGGAAAATATGAATTCCGTTTCAATCTTCATGTTTGATTGTTCTTGTACTATCATTATAGAATTTCCTGAGTCATATAAGATATTTGAGCATAGAATATTGCATATAATAAACAAACATACACAGTACAAGCTTTATTATGCAGCAATGTCACAACAAAATATCCTTATAAGGTTCTCTTCGCCTTTCAAAGTCATTTGACGGTAGTGGACAATTTTCATGCTTCCGTGTATCATTATTTTCTTGAAATATTACTATAACGTATACTAAATGATATATTTTGCATACAGCAGTTTTTTCTTCACATAATAAGCATCAATCAAAGTGATTTGTCTTTCACTTATTCCCTTATATGAAGCTGTCTAACTTTCCCTTCCTCAATTTGGTCGAGATAGTTATACATGTAGTCATTTGCAAAATGTAGGACCTGTTGTAATGTCAACAAAGCCAAAATATTCACATTTTCATTCAGTTCCATCTCCGATTCATAATTCTTGATTGGTAAAATGTGTGACCTTGGAAGCCCCATTATCTGTGATACTCTATCAACAGTTTCCTGGATGACGGGACTATAGAATACTTGAGATATATCCTCGGCTGTAGCCTCACACACTTTGTCTATCTTGGTTAGCAAAACTACCTGTGGAATTCCTGTAAATTTTAACATAGCATTATTTATATTTCTTTAAGGTCTTGAAAATGCATAGATCCGAGAAATGTGTTGTGTGCATTGAATTAAGTATAAAACTTGAATTTGCAACACCCCTATGTAAAGTTTAGAAAGTCTTAGAAATGTTTGGCGACTTTGCTTATCCCTTTCTGTTTTTTTGTGTAACAAAATATGAACTTTTTTGGTAATCATAATGTTTTTGTCTCAAGCATATCTGCAATTTGGTCCAACTTACAGCTTACCGGTTCAAAGTAAAAGCTACATCCTTACGAAAATCTCTATGGCATCAAAAACTGTTCGTCACTGATGAGTCTTTTGTAGACGAAACGCGCGTCTGGAGTATATACAAAATTAAGTCCTGATATCTATGATGAGTTTATTTAACATATATATATATATAGCGGTAATCAACACTCAAGACTTGCAAAAATGACTTGATAATATATAATTGAAATATAACTTCAAGCATACCACATGAGATATATTTCAGATATTTTTGTCAATAAAATAAAAGTAAATAGTGTCAGCATCTAATTCAAACCAAAATGTTTTCCTTCATACTTTGATAGTCTTAATCTTAGTTCTGTTAGTATTTTTAACATTGATACTTGGGAATAAACAACATTATTTCTAACCTCTCTGATTCATACGAAGCTGTAGGTTTTTCATCCTCTCAATAACCTTCTCTGGTATAACATCAACTATGCTTCCATCCAGTACAAATATAACACAGTGGATTTTTTCACTTAGACTAGGACTACTAATAAATCCTGGTGTATCTCCTGATATTGGTACTGAAGGATTAAACTGTTAAAAGAGAGGAAAGATGCCAAAGGGGTTAGGAAAATAACTAGTTCATTAAATAAAACCACAACAACATGGCCAAATGACGAAAAGAGAAAAAGTACTAAGAAATTATAACAACGAACAAAAAACAAAAGATGGAGCAACAAAAACTCCGCCAACAACCAAGGGTGAACTCAGGTGCAAAGACAAGTTGACAACTGCACAGATGACTAATTACATACTCCTTTCAAAGAAGTAAGTTAACAGTAATAGTTATATTAATCATTAGTTAATTTTCTCTTGAACTTACTTTAACTTTTCAGAACTCCTCTAAATTCTTTTGTATGATTGGTTTTATTTTTCCTTTTATATTCAATTGTATTAACTCTTTCTCATTCATATCTAATATTCCTTGTATTATTCAGATAGCACTGACGACCATATTAAAAATGTTACCAGAAAACCTAAACAACTTAACCAATGAAACAATGAGTGAATAACAAACAAATAAACAACTAGATGAAATGGCAAAAGGGCTGCCAACTAAATATTAAGGTGACCCTAGCAATGTGTTTTCAATGCATTAAGATAAAAGAGGGACGAAAGATACCAGAGGGACAGTCAAACTCATAAATCGAAAATAAACTGACAACGCCATGGCTAAAAATGAAAAAGACAAACAAACAAACAATAGTACACAAGACACAAAATACAAAACTAAAGAATAAGCAACACGAACACTACCAAAAACTGGAGGTGGTATCAGGTGACCTGGAAGGGAGGGCAGATCCTGCTCCACATGAGGCACCCGTCGTGTTGCTGATGTAACAAATCCGGTAGATAGTCTAATTCGGTAGGTCACATTCATGAAAGGGAAGGGGGTTGCAGTGAGAGGTAAAAGAGGTCTGCAATACTATAAGAACATATATTTATTCAACATACCTGGTGTCTATCCGGTAAATTTCCATCTAGAAGGTAATTCATTTCATGAGAATCAATTCCTTGGTCAGCTTCAAGTCCCCTGGTGTCATGAAGTCTAAAGTTCATTGGTGTCCCTGATTGACCATTTCTGATTTGGTACATTCGGTACTAAATAAAAATGGTAACATTTAGAAGAAAAGGTTCACAAAAGGTCAATATTAAATAAAAGCTTTGACAAATTTACCATGAAGAAATATCTTTTGGCGAAAATGTGTAAAAGAACGCATTTTGCATGCATACAAAATAAATCAGTTTTTGGCAGACTTCGCCACTGATTCCATTGTGACATTAGGATTTTAATCTGTAGAATTTGACTAATCCAAACCTTAATTGGGAACGTTTTTGTCCTCATGTAAATAACACTTCATTTTGGAGAACATGAGTAGATATACTACATGCAACTTTCTGTATAAAAGATGTCACTCAAGGAGATATGATGTATAAGCAATTAAAACTTAAGACTTGAAAATAACGGCGATTAAGATTATAAACCTTTATGTGTTAAACTCTATAGTGTGATTCTATCGAGGTTAAAGCAAAAGTTTCATCTTCTCCCGAGACATCCAAGTAATAAAGTGGTTTCAATTTGCACCATGCTATTCAATTTAATTGTTAGTCTATTTTTCTAGAGAGAAATAACTGAAGAATGTATGACACAAACATGCATTATTGGTACAAGATTTCACTAAGACTGTTCCTTCCCTTTATTCAATCTGACGCACTTACTATAGGTAACTCTTGCAACCTACCATGGTTGTTAAACTGTGTTCTGCATTGCCACTGCAAGCCTGACTGGTTATGTATCCTCTAAAGATGGAATTTATGGTATTAAAGAAGCTAGATTTCCCCGCTCCTACTTGTCCAACCAGTAGAATACGTGCCTGAGGAACCTGTAAGTCTTTCAAAGGCTTGTATTTTTCTACTTTTTCTTTCAATTCGTTTAGGAGCTGAAATAATAAGTACGCTGAATATATCACTTTACGAGTTATACGGTAGATTTAATGAATTGATTGATCATTGAAATGTCCTTATATCCGTTATCGCTAGTGATATTTAAACACTGATAGACCGCACATTTCCACTACTGTTGATTCATTTATTTTCGTGGGTACCAATTTTCGTGGATTAAGGAAAACTTACATGTTCGTAGATATTTAATTTCGTTGTTTTGCCAAAATATGCAGTCAAGCCTATAGAAAATCATTTATTCACTTAACATTAAATTTCGTGGTCCACCTGTACCCACGAAGTCCACGAAAATTGGCATCCAACGAATAACTATGAACTCACAGTATGTTATTTTGACGTAGATACCGGTTTTTATGGGTGTTTGTATCACATATATCCCAGTGAACTTGAGATGTAAGATAGTACCAAAACTAGAAGGTCTTCTTCATAACCTGATCTTCCTCTCGATATTGACGCAGATGGACGACTTCAAACTTAGTGGCAATCCATGACAAACATGATGATTTAAATTTTCCAATCACTGACTTCCCATTCTTCAGCTGTATTATTACTTCCTATTCCCCATCGTATGACCCTTACGTTTCTTAATGGATACGTTACGCTCGTGATTTTTTATACTTTATGGAATGTATTAGCAGGAATGTCCTCGCACAACAAAAAATGGTCTAACAAAGTTATGAGGAAGAAAGATTTAAAACAACATGGTATATTTTTTTGTACGGTCAGTATAAATATCACGATACCGATTCGACATGTTGATGTATAAACTTACTATCGAAATTTTTCGAAGTACTGTTTTTAAAAACTAAGATTCCAGAAAATTGTCTTATTCTTAAAGTTGACAAAGTTTGTTATTTGGTCAATTTAATGGAAACCACTAATGATAAGGCAATGATAATTGGCATGCAATAGTATTAATATTTCCCAATCTCATTTGTTTTAAGACTATGTGGCCCCTCTCTCTATGTAATGGATAATTGACTTCAAAAAGATTTGCCAAATTAACATGATGAGTAAATACTTTTTTCCTTCTTTTTCAAATTTAGACACCTGTCTATTGTTGAAGACGGTAAAATGTCCTCTAGATATTGTTTTCACATTGACGTATACATCACATCATAATATTCATGTTATCTAACATATACTACACATGGTCATGCTATCTTTTTATCTAATAACTGTTCAATCAAAGCTAAAATTTCCTCGAGTTGAAAAATGTACTACATTTTCTGGCTAAACTTTTATCATATCATAAGAAGATGATACACCAGAAATAAATTCATTTGATAGAATGTATGACAGGTATCAAAACCACAAAAAAGCATAAAAATCGCAATAAAATATACCACAACGGTAATTACTTCTTTCGCCTAGACATAGTAGAAGTAAGCGATTACTTTAATTTGTAGTGGGAAATATTGGTGTGGTCAAATCTAAAGAAAAATGAAAAAAATCTTTAATTTGGCATTAATATTAGAAAGACCATAGTATAGAGAACATGTGCACTAAGTTTCAAGTTGATTGGACTTAGACTTCATAAAAAAAACTACCTCGACCAAAAACTTTAACCAAAACTTTAACCTGGGGCGGGACGAACGAACGAACGAACAGACGAACGAAAAGACGGACGGAGGCACAGACTAGAAAACATAATGCCCATAAATGGGGCATAACAACAAGTCGAAACAACTACTTTCACTTACTTTTGGGTTCCATTTGGCAGTTTTTCGCCATGAATCATCCAATGGTGTATCAGCAGCTAAATCTTATGCAATAATAATTAGAATAATGCTAATTATAACGATAACAATAGTACAATAATTCTTACAGTTACACGGGCAAGCTAAAGGGAAAAAAAACAATGATATGTCAATAAAAACTATTTTGTAGAACACTAATATTAAAAAGAAAAAAAAATATAAGCTTGATCAAAAGTTTTGTCCAAGAAATATATAGAGTTTTCAAGATTGCCTCAACAAATATCAATTTATCTGTTAAACTGTGTCTAATTTGACCTTTTCTGTGACACTGCTTGCAAAAATTGTAGATAGATGGAAACACTGTATCGTCAATATTTCTGTTTTATATATTTTCTTTTCATATAAAATCTTCTGTCTTATCTTGTTTTATTAATTTATCATTACACTCTTTACCTTCTACCAAATAAACTCTAATGTCTTTTACTCGAAGATGGCCATTGGCGATAGAGTTGTAGTTTTCTCCGTTCATAGTGTATGATACTCCAAAGCTAGCAGATCCATTTAACGGGAAGCTTGTTCCGTCGAAGTTTACTGTGTTCGAAAATGTATGCAAGTCATGTGCTCCAAAGGTAGGTCCATAAGAAGGATGATCGTAGATTGCATTTTGGGCATTCATGACAGGCATCCGTACTGGTTTCCAGTTGCCATTCTGGTACAATCGAAACAGGAATGCTGCACCGTCATTCTGATAGTTTCCACTACTTTTCCAGCTAGCCGACGTATATCCACCATACATGAAATTGTCAGTACTGCAAAGGACTGTCACTGTTGGTCCTTTGTTATTACAGGTATTACGGAAAGCTGTGTGAGTACATCCGTCTCGGGAAGCCTTATACAAAAGTGTGTATTTCTTCCTCCCTCCAATCCATTTTGTGAGTTGATTTTGTTCCCTCTGGCGGAACTGGGTTGGCATATTGATTGCTGGAAAGGGAGAAGTGTTTTGATTTTTTTTATCAATATAGATAGTGTGACATTTTTCATGTTTTTCTATCCTTTGGTCACTTAAAGCCGGGACTTATTCCTTAATTAATTTAAACAAATAATTCTTGTGGTACCAGGTTAAATGTAGCAGTTAGACTTTTCACAAATTTGAGCGAACAATTGCCTTTAAATTATCATTGTTGATAAGATTTTATTTCTTAATACAATAAGTTTGACGACAGATTTGTGCATGGACTTTATCGTTATTTTTCAAATGAATAGTTTTAGTAAACGTAACTTAAACTTAAGGTTAGGACAAGGGGTCATCAATTCAAATAAAAGATAACCAGCTGTTGATAAACAGATGTAAACATAGCTAAATCCAATGATATAGATTTTCAAAACGATGATAGTTTAGTACTTGCTGATATTGATCTACACGAAGTAACAAAGGCCATTGACAGTTATGGATCATCTTTATAAAGTTTTGACTATTTTAGGCCCGCCTATCATCCCTCGACCAATATCAGCACCCGACTTCGTCTCGGGTTTATATGGGGATCGCGGGATGATACCCAGGCCGATATGGAAAAGGCCATGTTTTAATCTCCATTTAAATAGTGATCAAAGGTACTAGGATTATATTTTAATACGCCAGACGCGCGTTTCATCTACAAAAGACTCGTCAGTGACGCTCAGATCACAATAGATATCAATCCAAAGAAGTACAAGTTGAAGAGCATTGAGGACCTAAAATTCTAAAACATTGTGCCAAGTACGGCTAAGGTAATCTTATCCTGGGATAAGAAAATCCTTAGTTTTTTCGAAAACTTTCAAGTTTTGTAAACAGGATATTTATAAAAATGACCATACAATTGATATTCATGTCAACATTGAAGCACTGACTACTGGGCTGGTGACGAAATGTCGACTTTAGGGCCGTTCGAAAAGGCAACATTTTAAGAGAAAAAGAAAGCTCAATGTACCAGTCTTATAATTTGTCAAACAACATAAAACAGTTTCAATAGTTGGAAGACCGAATTGAGTACGAAGTTGAAGAGCATTAATTGAAAACAAACAAATTCAAAAAGTTGTACCAAAATCGGCTGTGTTAAGTAAAAAGCCATTCGAATAATTTAATATATATGACCTCAATGATATTTCATGCTAGCATTTAAGGGCGAAGATACTCTCGAGGACGTGAAACATTTATAAGCAGGTAGTGTCGTCAACCAAGTAGTTGTAATAACTCATAAAATATACCAGGCTGTATATTTTTCACGTCTTATACGCGTTTCGTCATCAAAAGACTGATCAGTGGAGCTTGAATCAAAATTAATCGAACTTTTTCAAAAATTAAAGGTAATGTAGAAAAAAAACTAATTTATAACAATATGAAATAACCCTTTTTATGATAAACCTGGTGTGTTGACAATAACACAAATCTCTTTTATTCCACCATGTGTACATAATCATTGAAAATTTATAACTTTATTGGCAATGCATGCTAGAAATCTTTGGTTAACTTGAACATGTTTAATGTCGGGCATGTTCTTATATGTTATTAACACAACATACACAAGTTATCTCAGTATACAAAACGTATTCAAAATCATTGTTAAACGTAGATAGACATACATGATGAGTTAAGCCTTTTTTCAACTGATTTTTATAGTTCGTTCTTATGTTGTACTGTTATACCACTGTCCCAGGTTAGGGGGAGTGTTGGGATCCCGCTAACATGTTTAACCCCGCCACATTATTTATGTATGTGCCTGTCCCAAGTCAGGAGCCTGTAATTTAGTGGTTGTCGTTTGTTTATGTGTTACATATTTGTTTTTCGTTAATTTTTTTACATGAATAAGGCCGTTAGTTTTCTCGTTTGAATTGTTTTACATTGTCTTATCGGGGCCTTTTATAGCTCACTATGCGGTATGGGCTTTGCTCATTGTTGAAGGCCGTACGGTGACCTATAATTGTTAATGTCTGTATCATATTGGTCTTTTGTGGATAGTTGTCTCATTGGCAATCATATCACATCTTCTTTTTTATACACATGTCAATGAAAACAGGTTGCGTGTTTAAATAAAATAGGTGAATTACTTTAAAAGTTATCTAAAATGGACACCTTTCTTTTTAACTAATCACAATAAAACTTTAATAATGATATGAAATTCTTTAAAATGAAAGTTACGCATCTGAACAATGTTTAAAAAAATCCGTAGACATTTAACTTACCGTTATTGTCGATCTGAAACACACAGACGTATTGATTTAGTTATCCTCTATTACATCAATCTGTATTTTTCTAATTCTTTCATCACAATGTTGTTTTCAGAAAATCAAAAAGGAAAGTAGAATGAGATAAATATTTCTTTCCATCAGTTAATCTTCACGATCTTCTAGACTGCCATTATCTATATTTTCTAAAAAAGATATAAATATGTATGAAAAAACCGAACAGTTCAGTAGTATAATTTGCATTCTTACACTTTTATAATGATGTATGATATTGTTCTGTATTGGTATGTGACACTATATTAAAATATTATGTCTGTCTGTCTATAATATTTGAAATTTACAAACCAATAGCATTCAGATAGTTTAAGTATAACATGTGTAAATGATCTTAAAAAAGGGAACAATAATAATTTACAAAATCAATTTCATTATGAAAGGACATGTATTGAGATTAATTTAATAATTTAATAACTATACTATCGAGCTTAGTCGATTCTTAAATTGAAGGGTGGTAATTGCATTTGAAAAACTTGAGTCGTCTGCAACGGTCAAATGTTTTATCTGGATGGAAAAGTTTGAAAATTTGACCTGTTTGGTCAAATGAATATTTCTTTTGTTAATTCTACCAAGATTTTTTCTGGCAACCCTATCTGGTAATGAAATAAAAAATACTTAACTCCAAGGTAAATGAAAAAAACGGAAATCAATAAAAGCTAAAAAAAAAAACCCCGAATGCTTGACTATTAACCAACAGAACGCCTAAAATATACAACATATCAATGGGTTCATGTTATTCTCTCAATTTTGTTTCATTTTGAATCGTATGTTTCAAATGGAATTAATGATATTTCAACATCCGTAAACTACTAATCTTTTCCCTTATAATTTGTTTTTGTATATAATCTAAAGGAAAATACGTTATAGTTTGATTTTTAAAGGCAGAACACTTTGTCATGTACATCATAATGTTAAAATTCAAATATACCGAATTTATTTATGTGTTTTTATATATATAAAGACGTTACAGTTAATGAAACTGAAGATTTTGTCATAAAACACTTGTAGTTGATGGCTTGATTATTGTTATTTTGTGCAATATTTGAATTCAAACGTGTCATATTTTCTGTTACTAGCCTTCCCAAACACAACTATGAAAAAAAATATGTTTGATGGATAAACACTATTTATCAACTTAAAAAGGAAAGTAAAGAAAATACAGAACTCCAAGATTAATTCATAACGGAAATTCCCTTATCAAATTGCAAAGTCAAAAGCTCGAAATCATTAAACAAATGGAAAACACTGTCATATTCCTGACTTTGTACAATCCTTTTCTCATGTAGAACATTGTGGATTAAAGCTTGCTTTCATAGCTAGCAAGTATAGAAAGTCATTAGTCTGAATACATTGACTTAACAAATTTGAAGTAATAGTAGTCAACAATGATCAGATCCTATCAATCCATTTTGAAAATATAAACTCAGTAAAAACAACTCAGCAAATCGCATAAAACGAATAAAATCGTATAAGATCCAACATAAAAGCATCCACACAGTTTCATTTGGTCTTAGGATAAAGGCATCGAACATGCCTATCCATAACATTAATATGTCTGATAAGTGAAATACTTTTATGAAGTAAACATCAGCTGGAAAGAACTGTATTTTGCAATAAGAAAAATAAATCGCCCTTTTAAATAAACACACTAATACGATAATGTATATTAAGTACGCTATAGCCATTCTGATTTTGTATTTTGGATGTAGACAAGTAGAGCATTGAACTTCTGTTGCGTATTTAACATTTTTATTATAATCATATTTTGTATTTTTTTCCAGAATTTTTTTTTTAAATATACGCGCTTGAAACACTGTGTGTCTCAGACCACGTGACAGTGTTGGTATATTTTATTCAACTGACGCGAGAAATTGACACGGCAAAGCACTTTTCCCAAGTGATTATCTGTTGGTATGTACTTATTTCATGCCATGTCTATTCTATTTATTGAGAAGCAACAAATATTGCTGATCTAGTGTTGTATTTTCTAATATTACAATAGTATCACTGTTTAAAGTTTTGTATTCTACTTCCTTATTTTGGATCAATCAATGTCTTTTGTTTTTACATGTTTTTTGGCTAGTATTGAAGTTGTTATTTTCCGTCAATACGTTTTAAAAAAGAACAAACATTTAAAAGTAAGGATCATAAGAAATTCATGTACTTCTAGATCACTGAGGTGCTGATGAAGTAGCTATAATATGTTTCAAATAACGATGCACTAAACTAAGCCACACATTTAATCAGTATGATGTTTCATCTATAAAGTATGAACACATCCTACCACAAAACTAATTTTCAGTATCAAAATTATAATCGTCATTTTTTGAAAAAGCTTTCTGATTTATAAACATTTTTCTTCTATCAATATCTGATAACCAGATCAGAAACATTTAAAATATTGCTGCCCGGAAGTGGATACTTTAAAACCACCGAAACTTGCCTATTCATAACATTAATATATCTGATAAACGGTATACTTTATTTAAAGTCATATGAAACCTCAAATTAATAGAAATGATGCATATTTTTTTTTTATAACAAAATGGATAGTAGTCATTATAAAACTTATGTACATATACTTTTTTCTGAAGAACATTCTTTAATTTGTCCACATTTAGAAGAAGTTTTCTTTTCAATTGCTTGCTTCCAGGAAGCAATTAGCCGACATATTTTCCGTATTCAAATTGACCTTAGCGTGACCCTCTCGTAAAAATCCGGTGGTCGCAATACGCATGTATCTGTCACTGAAATAAAGTATCATCTGATTGTACATGTTATTCACGTGCTCAAAAGCCATGCTTCTTTGTTGATTGTTTACTATAAGGTGACAATCGGTAAACAAACTACGGTTTCAAAACACAACAATTAATGAGGTGCCACATTTTCACTTCATTACCGACAGAGAGAGAACAAAATAACGATTATAGCATTTTTTTGCGTAAAAAAAATGATAAAATCGTCCACAGAAGACAAAGATTATGAAACATACATGCATTGGTTCAAGAATTGAATAAACGTTATTTTTCACCAGTCACTCGTAGTTAATCTCAGCTGGAAAGAATTGTATTTTGCCATAAGAACAATAAATCGCCTTTAAAATAAACACACTAATACGATACTGTATATTTAGTACGCCATAGCAATTTTTATTTTGTTGTTTTTGAATTGAAGCAAATTTAGCATTGCACTTCCTTAGCATTTTAAACATTTTGATTATGATCAACTATTGTTTTGTATTCCGAAATTTTTTATCCAGATTCGATATTGGTAGAGAATCCTTTTTTTTTTTTTTAAATATACGCGCTTGAAACACTGTGTATCTTAGACCACGTGACAGTGTTGGTATATGTTATTCGGCTAACGCGAGAAAATTACACTGCAAAACAAGTCTTTTTCCAAGTGATAAACTGTGGGTATGTACCTATTTCATGGCATGCTTATTTCATTTATTTAGAAGCATCAAATAACACTGATCTAGTGTTATATTTTTCTGATTTCACAATATTATCACTGCTTTAAATTTTGTATTCTACTTCCTTGTTTTGGATCAATCAATGTCTTTGGTTTTTACATATTTTCTGGCCGGTATTAAGGTTGTTATTTTCATAATTATGTTTAAACAAAACCAAACATGTGAAAATAAGGAACCAGGAGAAATTCATTAAATTCTAGATCACTGAAATGCAGATGAAGTACCTATAATATATTTCAAATAACGATGCACTAAACAAAGCCACACATTTAATCAGTATAATATTTTATCGGTAAAGTATGAACAAATCTAAAAGATCAAAATTTAATGTCATTTTCACAGTATTTTAATTACACTCGTCATTTAAAAAAAAAGATTTCTAATTGATAAACATTTTTCTTCTATCGATATCTTATTACCAAATAAAAAGCATTTCAAATATTGCTTTCCTGAAGTGACTATTTTAAAACCAATGAATCTTTAAATTTTCTACTAATTTGAACAGACTAACGTTGATACACAATATTAATTTTTTCCGTAACCAAACGTTACTTATAGTCCTTGATTCTTTTATACAAAATGAGAGACACATAGACATTAAGACTGCTGATGAATTAGTCTCACCCATATTGCTAGCATCTATGAATGATTTTTAGCATGTAGATTTTGATGTCTTTTAATTTAATTCAGCTTAATGGCACAAAACCATTCTGTACCAGTATCAACAGCAGGTGATATTACACCAACAGTGTATATTGCGTCCCTTCGAACAAAAGCTAAATATTTTAGTTAGATTTAGTAAAATATATTGATATTCAATAACCTATTTATATAGTACAGTGTCTATACATATAAATATTTCTAGTTACAGATTAATAAAATAGGACATTAGTCTTGAATTTAATCAATAATGGTATTACCCCAAAAATATATCTACATTATACAATAGTTATGCAATTGGTTACCGTATATGATTTGTTGAAATTAATGAAAAACCAAAGTTCAAAAACCAAAACGTTGAAGCATTTTAAAACCCTTAAGCAATATGTTACAATAAACGTTGAAAAGACGGGACTAAAACGTTTTGTATTTATATATATACAAAACAAATTCATGTCTTCATTTTAGAAAATTCAGATCACTTTTAAGCATACTAATAACAAACCTGAATAATAAAGAAGTCAACACCCATTAGTATAAGTCAATGAAAAAAGCATTTCATGAATTTTGTATGTGCAAAGCGCTTTTCAGGGTTTGTCGTCATATGGAAAACTTATTCCTAAACATAAGAAAGTCAGTGGTACATGCAAGGTACATGTAGGAACGTAAGGATCTAAATGACCAAAAGTATTGTAAAAAAGGAAATCTGAAACAGCTATAAAAAATGATGCATAAATTATTTAGTCTTTCTATTAGTAGTAGCAACTTACCTAAATTTCAGGTAGATTCATGGTATACCGCTATCTTGGATTGTACAATCGCAGTACACAATCGGTCAAGTTTTTTTCCCATTTGGGAGATAACTCTCTTAGTAAAAAAAATATATTATTTTCAATTTTTACTTGTAGCAAGAAAACAAGTTCGGCAAAGTATAAGAAAATTCTATCTCAAGAAACGTATACACAATAAAATTTATTTGAATTGTTATAACTTAAATTTATTCTCTTTTAATGATCAGATGTATGCTTGAAATGGCTTCGTCAATTCCATGTGGACCCTGTAGTTACGACAGTATAAACAAAAATGCAGACAAATGGTGCACTGATTGCAACGAAGGGTTCTGCAATAAATGCGAAAAGGCACACAAATCAATGAAAATGTCGAGAGAGCACAACTTCATCCTCGTTGAGGACTACCGTGAAATTGAAGAAATGAATATTGTCCCAGAGTGCCAGGATCATGGGTCAAAACTTGAGATGTATTGCAAAATACATGAAATGGCTATTTGTATTACATGCTTTCCCGCAAAGCATAAGGTTTGTTCCGATGCCATAATTCCTCTAGCTGAAGCTGCGAGAGATGCGAAAACATCGACTTCTTTTGTGGACTTGGAACATACTATTAACGACACATTGGAAAACATAGAAATATGTGTCAAAGATCGCGAGGCAGCTGCAGAACGAATTGAAAAGCAAGAAATGGCAATAAAGAAAATTATCTCCAATGCTCGGGAAAATATAACAAAACATCTAGATAATCTGGAAAGAAAATTATTAAATGAGTTGTCAACAACATATTCATCTTGTAAATCAAATTATGAAACATTTAAGAACCAACTTAATAGACTTGAAAGGGAAATTAAACGCCTCAAGGGACAAACAACTAATCTTAAACGGTTTGCCCCCGACCTACAAGTACTCCTGAGTACGCAACAGATGGCCAAAGAGGTACACGAAGAAGTCAAGGTCATAAAAGAAGCCATACGGTCCGTTAAGAACTATAAAATAGAAATTGAAATACATCAGGGGATTACTTCATTTTTAAAAGATGTCGACTGCTTTGCAAGTATTAATGTGGACGAAAGTACAATCAGCTGCCCATTTAAGGAGATAAAGATTGATCAAGCCCAAATACCAGTACAAACTAGAAGATATGTTCATGATGCAGTTGAGTTGAGAAAGAAGTTCACGATTAAGCAAAAAGGAAAAACAATGTACATTTCAGGCTGTACAATTTTGACAAATGGCAACTCATTGATTGCAGATAACGATGGTCATAATGTATTAATGGAGTATAACAATGACGGAAATTTCATTCGTGATATACCCGTCGCTGCACAGCCATGGGATCTGGCAGTAATAGACACTGATCGCATTGCTGTTTCTTATTTCTCGTTATGCTACATCGAGATTATAGATATAAAGAAAATGATCGTTCTGCTTACAGCAGAATGTAAGGATAAGTGTTGTGGAATATCATACAGTAATGAAAAGATTTATGTTGTAGTAAAAAATGAAGGAATCGTGGTGTTGGATATGAGAGGAACTATACAAAATACAATCAAGTTTAGCACGCCTGTTTATAATATCACAGCTACCAATTTCCGAATTTATTACACACTGAATCAGAGCACTGTCTACTGTTGTAGAACAAATGGACAGGAAATATGGAATTTCAAGGATGGATCACTTATCGCACCAGGTGGAATTGCCACAGACCGTCACCAGAATGTTTTTATCGTAGGTATAAACTCACACAACCTTCTGATGTTACAAGAAGATGGAAAAGTCAGCAAAATATTACTTAATGAAGCAGACGGACTTCGAGAACCAAGGCGTGTATGCCATGACAACGAAAAAAAATTGTTACTTGTGTGCAACAAACACAATGGGGATGCTTTTTTATTCAGTGTTATATAGTTACAATAGATAATGTTGAGGTCAAATATGACAGTGGAGACATCCTTTTTTACCACATTTTGCTTAATTTATCATTGAACCTCATGTAAAGTCATGATCTATCATGAATTTTAAAGTAGACACTATGCACAGAATTCTTCCTTAAACAATATCTTAGATTCAGGGCATGTAAACTATTGAAATAGAACATAACTCGTAGAGTCACATGATTAGTTTAAATCTTTATTTTGATCTGTAGATTTGTAATTGAGAATAATAATAAGCATTAAAATGATTTAAAAAGAAAAATTTTGAATGAGTTTTCAACAGCATATTCTTTTTTTAAGTCAAAATATTGGTAGTTACGGTCACAACTTACTACAATTGAACAAAAATCTCATCTAAAACGTTTTGCACCCGATTTACATTTATTCCTGTAGAGCGCATCAGATGATTAAAGAGACTGTTCATTTCACGAGGCAAAAGTTGATCAAGCCAAAATATAAGTACAAACTAGAATATTTGTTCGTGATACTAGTCTAAAGTTTATACCAATTTCTGCACAGCATATAATCTGACAGTAAAAACCGATCAAATCACTGTTTCTTATTCATATCGACGCTACATCGAGGAAAGATTTATGCTGTAATGAGATATGAAGGAATACTAGTAGGTGTTTTGGATTAGGAAGGATCTTTACTTGATACAATAAAAATTAAAATCACAAAAATACGAGTACTGAACTTAGAGGAAAATCTAATCGGAAAGTCCATAATCACGTGGAAAAATCAAATGACAAAACACATAAAAATGAATGGACAAGAACTGACTTGGTACAGGCATTTTCAAATGTAGAAAATGGTTGATTACACCTGGTTTTATAGCGCTAAATCTCTCACTTTAATGACAGTCTCATCAAATTCCGTTTTATTTACAATGATGCGTGAACTACACATAAATTAGAATGGCGTTCATTATCACTGAACTAGTATATATTTGTTTAGGGGCCAGCTGAAGTACGCCTCCGGGTGCGGGAATTTCTCGCTATATTGAAGACCTGTTGGTGACCTTCTGCTGTTGTTTTTTCTATTGTCTGGTTGTTGTCTCTTTGACACATTCCCCATTTCCATTTTCAATTTTATATATGATAAATAAAATAGTCAAAATATGGGTACAGCAGTTATTATCGTGTAACAATCTAAAACGAACAATTCAACAAAACACAAACAAACATCTATCTACAAACCCATTAATTGATTCGCGTGTCTGACGTCGGAAAATTTTATACGTCACATATATTTGTAGTTCAATGTATATACAAACAATTTTAAAATTTCACATGGGCAATGTTAGCATACAGGGTTAAAAAATCAAAAGTATGTAAGAATTAACTTCAAAAACAGACCGAGATTAAAAATAGTCCAAAAGTTATATAAAATTTATAAGAATCCACAAATAGTTCATTCCACTTCGCGATTGAATAGTTTTGACGTTTGTGGTTCAACGTATTTTCTATTTCAAAATAGAAATATATAAAGTGTAGTGTTGTTGTTTCCAATATCACAACGATCGATAAAGGAATCTAATACACAAGACAGAATCAGGGCTCTGTTCATTGTTGTAAAATAAAAGGAGATGATATATGGGATTTCAATAATAAAACTCGGAACACACCTCGCG
Organism: Mytilus edulis; assembly: GCA_019925275.1. Lineage (NCBI taxonomy): Eukaryota > Metazoa > Mollusca > Bivalvia > Mytilida > Mytilidae > Mytilus > Mytilus edulis. The sequence goes on along the minus strand of CM034350.1, from coordinate 80,556,724 downwards.
GAATTTGTACTGCCAAAAACAAGAACGGTTTTGATATCAATCTAATAATCTTCTGATGGTGCAAGATGATGGAAAAGCCGGGTAAACATTAGTTACTAAATCTTACAGACTGAATCATCCCTCGCGTGTATGCTACAACCAGAAAAAGAATATATTATGAGTATGCAACCAAACAAATGGAGTCTTTGTTTTATTTAGTGTTTTAAAGTTTCAGTTTTAATAGTTTAGGCTAGTTATAGACATGATAGAATTTATTAACTTGTAAAGGTTGCATTTCTGTAAATATTGACAATGCAATTTCCAATAGGAACTCCTTTTATGGCTAAAACTGTACCACTTTAACTATGAAGTTTTGAACAAAATCTTATCCTAGAATTGAAAGTTCATATGCACCACAATTTTTTTCAAAGGTCAAAATATAGGGCTGTGCGGCATATTTTCAACGTTTATATGCCCTGAACTTCTCAGAGTTTAAACTTACACTAATTTTCTTAACTACCCCTACCTCGAATGAAAGGTTACCACAGATTTCAATGTAAAAAATATGCACTTGTTTATTTACTGGTAACATTCCCAAGTTCTGTCTCTGCGATATGGAACACAGAGAGCATAACTGGGAACCAGTATGTAAACAAAATGAATTTTCTATGAATATTCAATTACTCCCCAAAAGAGGCGTGTTTTGAGAAACAGCTGTATTTACAAAGTGGAACCTATACAGACATTTATTCAAATAGAAAACTCTCTAAAATCAGTTTTTCTCACATTAATACTCATTTATCAGAATTAAAGTCTTAAAGAAATCACTGTGTATACTCTAAGTTTTCTTTACTATACATTTTATACCCCCTCCCCTGTTTCAATTTTTTAAAGAATTTGAAAACAAGACTGTAATTATTGATAGCTTACCCTATTTGCATATTTTCTGATAAAAAATGCCTAGAACCTGTTAAAAACTGTTTTGATAACATATTGGAAGTATATCAGAATATCATAAATGTAATGTTTAGCAGTCAATCATTACAACATTCAAGATTATATAAAGTATCCAATCCAGCCTCTATCTCCAGTCCACATCTTACTGTATGCCTATTTGTCAATTAAAGAACACATTTTCTGCCTCAAATGGTCAATTTAGAATTCTTTTCACAACAGTATCATCTTAAACCATATATCTGACACAATTTAGCTACTATATATACTAGAAGTGTTCAAACAAAGCCATATTTGCAATAGTTGTATGTATGCAGATACCAGTCTGAGATATAAATTCACTTAAAATGTTGTAGAGATGACTGCTAACATTTGATTTTTGCATAACTTCCAAGCATAGTTATTGTTTTCTATATCAAGAACTTTAAAATCATAAAATCATAGCATTTACAAGTTAAATTATTTGTTTTATGACCCAGGGGGTAGGCAATTTTCTGTTTCTTGCCCCTGGGGCCTCAAATTTCCTAAACAATTCTGCTGTTTCTAGCAATTTGGAATATTTAGTACATATTCAGGATAGAACACACTATTGTAAGTTTTCTTGAGATATTTTTGTTTTTCTAGCTTGTATTTTATTATTCCGTTGTGACAAAAAAGCAGATTTAGGTATTGCGGCTTACTTTTGGGTTATCGAAAGGACACAAATACCCCATAAATAATATTCAGGAAGGATCTATGAGTTTCAATGACTGCGAAGAGTAAATATAAGCACTTCTTAACAATTTAACTTACAAATATGCAAATATTATGATTTAGTTTTGTATCCAGGACTTTAAGTAAACTATGCATACTGTAAACTGTGAATTTATGCTGAGTCATCATATTTAAGGCCCAAGATTCTATCAATCTTCATTAAATATTTATAAAACTTCTTATTTGAGTTAATTTCTTTAAAATCTGTGAAATAAAGCAAATTTGGTTAAATTCTGAATGTTCCCCTTTTTCACCCTATATAGTGATTTTATAGAGCAAGTTTTGTTAGACCTTTACACTTATATTTAAAATATTTAATATAGGTAACAAGAAAGTTTTGATATTGATATCAACCGTACTGAATATAAGTAACTATGTGCACGTGTAAGATAAAATTATAATAACATAAAATTTGAAAGACCATTATTATAGCGCCTTTGACTTCAGTGAATCAGATACTGGTATAGAGGTTATCAAAACTGTTCAGAAAAAACTTAACACTGACTTCAAAATCGGTATGAAAAAATGTCAATACTGAATACAAAATAAGGATGATTTCCGTGATGGTAAGCATATGTTCAACACAGAATCTTCAATTTTGGAAAAACAGTAATTCATTGCTTACACATTAGAACACAGGAAATATTGAACTTATAAAGTAGAATGAGGACAGACATTTTATCCGCGTAAACATGTGCTCTAAAAGCAATACCGTAGATACCAGTCGCACTGCTTTTTCTTATAACCCTGTATACTACATCTAGGTTATTAACTTCGTTCTTCAAAAAGTGTTCATTCACAGACAATTAGTGGTTAGATGGTTAAATTTAAGTTGGAGTGAAATAGGAAATAACTTTAAAGGTAGGTGACAGCGCAGATGTTTATATTATCACACACATCAATATCAGAATTCACAACACCTAGTTGAGAAGAGGAGAGGTAATATGGAATTCCAAGTATTTATCACTATGGTCGATGCCACTGCTGGTGAATGCTGACATGAATTATCATTGATATGGTAATATTTATAAATTAACTGTTTACAAAATTTTTGAATTTTTTAAATACTAAGGCTTTTCTACCTCAGGAATAGATTACCTTATCTGTATTTGGCAAAACTTTTAGGCATTTTGCTCCTCAAAACTCTTCAAATTCGTACTTTATTTGACCTGTTTAACTTTTTTGATTCGAGCGTCACTGATGAGTCTTTTGTAGACGAAACGCGCGTCTGACGTAAATACAAAATTTAATCCTGGTATCTTTGATGAGTTTATTTATTATCAACTCACCATGCAGAATTGCCGTTGACATCGACGATAATGTTTCTGACGTAAGTGTATATATCATTGTTGCATAATAACCTTTAGATGAAATAAGACTGGGGAAAGACAGTAAAACTTTAATTACTGAACAGACAGACCTGGAAAGACCCATGCGTGTATGGAAGTGCAAGAAAAAGAACATCTTACTGGTGTGTAACAAACAAATAATGTTTGTAGATTCACTGATATTTAAAAGAGTTGAGGCTGAGTAGAATGCCGGTTGGCAACTTTTCGTTTGACAATTGTTTTTATAACTTTCACTGTATTACTTATTCAAATACTGATGAGGGGTACTGAACTCTTGAACAAATGAACAATTGGAAGATCACACAACTTCCTGAATTACTTTCATTTCTATTTGCTTTAGGCAGTATGTAATATATCGAAATAAAGATTAACGTACACAGTAGAATTACTGTCATTTACTTCATAAATCTTCATTTTCAAACTTTTGAAACACAATTAGATGTCGACTAGAGTGGTTCTTTTGTCATTTTCATTGTCACTGACATGTATTCAAATAGCTGCCTATGGAATAAAGGGAGCCTGAAACACAACATAGTTTGAATAACTTTTCGTAGTCCAGGATCAGATATTAATGGACATAATTGTTGCATTAATAAAATAAGATTCGGTTTAACGTCAATGACTCAAGAATCAACAATAAAAGATATTCACATTACACATTTAATTTTATCGAAAAATCTCTTTAAGAAAGGACAAACAAAACAAACAGACACATTTTCATCATTAAAGTTTTTAACCAGAGTTTAGTTACAAAGAAAAATCAGATGAAAATCATCCTCTTCACATAGTTTTCACATGGATTTTTGTTTCATGCTAAAAGGTTTTTGTCATTGGGTTGGGGTTTCTTTGTTCTCTTTTGCGGGTTGGCGCGGAAGCTGTTTTTAACAATAGTTAATAAAAAGAAAAAAGACTTTGAACATGTATTTTCTTATGTAGAAAATGTCGGATCTAACCTGGTTTCATAGCTCTAGATAACCTCATACTTGTAGGACAGTCGCATAAAATTCCATTTTATATGACAACAACCTGTGAACAATACAAAACAACAATACTAGGTAAAACAAATTGGGATACAGCAGTCAACATTGTGGAATAATCTTAATCACGGTAAAACAAACGTACGTCAACAAAAAAGACATACAGACAAAACACAAGAGCAAAAACGAAGGACAAGAATACTAAAGATTTGCCAGTGCACATAAACAACAATGACGAGATGTATAAATACCGAGTCACGTCAAAAGGTTATAACCAAAATCTTTATTCAAACATTAAAAGTAATAATACTTTGAGTAATACAACATTTCTGTTCCAAACGAAGTAAGGAATAATAAATCAATAGTAATCTTCAAACAAAATTTAATCCTCAAGAAAAGACAATCAACATCTTTATAAAAATAGGTAGAATGAATCCGACAACACCAGAGTGAAAAACGAAACATGACAAAAAACCAAACAGATTTACGTCTGGCGTATTATATTATAAACCTGGTACCTTTTTTACAAAACATTTCATTGACAACTAAAAACTGCTGAAGTAAGGCGGCAGTATTTAACTAATGTTCAAATATCGTACATCGATTAGGAAGACACAAATCAAGGCAACAAACCAAAACCCAAAGGAATTGCTCGAGCTCTAAACTAAACAAGACCGGGTGCATCGACAGGGTGAGTAAATCCTGTTATGCATGCATAAACCGCTATGCAAATTCAAACTGGGTCTAAATTTCCCAATCGGACACTGAACACAATACGTGAAATTACAGAATAGACGACAAAACTGGAATCGAAAGGTCTAAGACCGTGAAAACATGTCGGTAGTGAGTAGATCCCCCTTTATATCGTACCGTTCAACATGTTCGTGACTCTCACACTCATGTAAAGCCGAATCCAATTGTTCTGCCTTATACCAAAAACAAAACCAACCGAATAATACCCACTCAAGTGCACAAAACTAAAGTGTGAACAACAACAGGTCCTCGAATCTCCAAAATGCATTAAACGAAATGCATACATTAAAATAATATATGAAACATCACGGAATTAAAAAATGTGAAACAATTCAAAAGTGAAAACAAACTGACTTTTGACAGGCACATTAATATAAGTATGTATCTGAGGTATACACGTTGGTATTCGGCAAAACATTTTGGAACTTTAGGTCCTCGTTGTTTTTAAATTTCGTACATTATTTTACCTTTTAATTTTTATTCGAGCGTCACTGATGTAAAGGAACGTGCTTCTGGTGAACACAATTTTACTCTTGGTATATTTGAGTTTATTAGCTCACCTGGCCCGAAGGACCAAGTGAGCTTTTCTCATCACTTTGCGTCTGGCGTCCGTCGTCGTCCGTCGTCGTTAACTTTTACAAAAATCTTCTCCTCAGAAACTACTGGGCAAAATTAAACCAAACTTGTCCACATTCATCATTGGGGTATGTAGTTTAAAAAAAATGTGTCCGTTTACCCGGCCAGCTAACCAAGATGGCCGCCATGGCTAAAAATAGAACATAGGGGTAAAATATAGATTTTGGCTTATAACTCTGAAACCAAAGCATTTAGAGCAAATCTGACGTGGGTTCAAATTGTATATCAAGTAAAACATCTATCTGCCCTGCAATTTTCAGATGAATCGGATAACCCGTTGTTGGGTTGCTATCCCTTTATTGGTAATTTTAAGGAAATTTGGCCGTTTTTGGTAATTATCTTGAATACTATTATAGATAGAGATAAACTGTAAACAGCAATCATGTTCAGGAAAGTAAGATCTACAAATAAGTCAAACATGACCAAAATTGTTTACTGAACCCTTAAGGAGTGATGGCCCTTTATAGTAATTTTTTAACAATTTTCATAAATTTTTACAAAATATTTTCCACCGTAATTACTGGATATAGATAGAGATAATTGATTGTAGCAACAAGAATGTTAAGTAAAGTAAGATCTACAAACACATCACCATCACCAACACACAATTTTGTCATGAATTGATCTGTGTCCATTGTTTAATATGCACATACACCAAGTTGAACGACACAGCCTCTAGTTTTTTTTTTTTATTGTAAACGCTATATCATTCACCTAATCTTAAAAGATAAGGATGGAAAATCTGTCCGCCTGTCGTATTTTTTTTTATGAAGCCCTCTATGTAAAACTCTAGTAGCACTTTGCAGTAAAAGACCAGTTTCAGCTGGATATATAAGGACTTGCCTTGGTGTATATCATTCACCAGTGCATAAGAAAATATAAAGAACTATATGTCTGGTATTCACATGTATTTTCAAAAATATTTATGAAGTAGTTTCTTCCCCATGGTGGTCAAAATGAAGGAAATGTATGACTATAGATAAACAAATCCTCGAAAAGTTTAATATAGTTTCGCCCATCCTTAAAATACCCATTTATTACGTAACGACAGTTTATGTTACTAAACACCAGCCCATAAGATTATTTTCTTTTCAAATATAACACAGAAATGCAAAGTATATACGTTTTGACTTCATCATTTTTAAATTCCACTACGATTATAGAAAAGACTAGTTCATAAACGTTTTTCAAACTTTGACCAAAGAGTTTATATCAGAAAAAAAACCTCGATGGCTTGTTGCTTTTCAGTAATTATACAATTTCAAACAGTTAGTTGTTTTGAGAGGTTAAGCTCATGCATCATCTTCAATTAGAGTTCTCATGATCACGTTTACTTTATGGTCGAATCAAGAGCCTGTGTTAATAAGGTTAGGTAGAGCTAAATTGAGACGAAAACAAACGTATATTTGCAAGTCTTGACCTTTAGATGGTAACTATGTATACAGTTTAAAAATTCTTTTTTAATAATCTTTTTTTTTATTTGTCGTAGGCCCTTCTTACTGTGAATTGTATTATTTTAAGGTGAATATTTTTGGCTGAATATATCTGATATGTGATAGATGCTTATACCGTATATCACATTACTAACAAAATTGAATTAGACTGAATGGCAACTTTTTGATTGCAGACAACGAAGGACAGAATATGTATACAGTTTAAAAATTCTTTTTTAATAATCTTTTTTTTTTATTTGTCGTAGGCCCTTCTTACTGTGAATTGTATTATTTTACGGTGAATATTTTTGGCTGAATATATCTGATATGTGATAGATGCTTATACCGTATATCACATTACTAACAAAATTGAATTAGACTGAATGGCAACTTTTTGATTGCAGACAACGAAGGACAGAATATGTATACAGTTTAAAAATTCTTTTTTAATAATCTTTTTTTTTATTTGTCGTAGGCCCTTCTTACTGTGAATTGTATTATTTTACGGTGAATATTTTTGGCTGAATATATCTGATATGTGATAGATGCTTATACCGTATATCACATTACTAACAAAATTGAATTAGACTGAATGGCAACTTTTTGATTGCAGACAACAAAGGACAGAATATACTAATGCGGTATAAAGAAGACGGTTATCTTATCCATGATATACTCGTCTCTTCAACACCATATGATCTTACAGTAATAAATACCGATGACATTTCTGTTTCTTATAACACTCTGAACTACATTGATATTATAGATTTTGAAAATGAGCGTCACTGATGATTCTTATGTAGACAAAACGCGCGTCTTGCGTATTAAATTATAATCCTGGTACCTTTAATAATTATTTTATCCCCCCCCCTCCAAAAAAAAAAATTACTTGCTACAGCCATTGGATTAGACAAGACCATGCGTGTTTGTTACAACAGGGGAAAACATTTTTAATGGTGTGAAACTTATCTAACGGGATGCAATTTTATTTGAATGTTATATTGTTTATTATTGCGTTTTATTAAGACTGACGATAGAAAGTTAACATTAATATTGTAGTGGACAATAGTTTTGTAACTTTTATTTGGATAATCGATTTACTTATTATTTATCACTTAAAATACTGAAAATATTGTTAGAACTGTTTACAAAATCGTTAAAACGCGCATATGCAAGAAATGCACTGACTTATTTCATAGAACTGATTTTTATTAATATGACACTATCCAATACAGTAGGCTAGATTTATATCGCTATCAACAAGTATGTACGTACGCAAACCACAAATACACTTATTACAATGTAAAAACGCTTACTTTAATAAAAAAAAGTTATAAATTCACACATTATCAAACTCTTTTAGGCACAGTTCACCTTAGATAAATTTAGTTATTGAGTTGGTCATAAAGCTTTTCAATTATAATTTCATTATTCGCTATCCTGTATCGTTTTTTAAAATTAATACTAAGTTTTATATGCATTTACAATTAGTTTTGCTAATCATTTATTTATGACTGTTGCTATTCATATAGGATATATTCACCAAGTACTCAAATAAGGCATACATATGTTAACAAATAAATTTATTTAAAAGATACGCGTAAATTCTTTTAATTGCAGTTTAGCATGTAGGGCTTAACTACTTTTTTACCACCAAAAAATGGGTATATACAATATAAGTTATGACCACTGTTTGTTGAAAAGGAATAATACGTAGGTATTAAAATCACTGGAGCTGAAAAAATGATAAATAGACTGGAAAGAATTCCGTAACGCCAAGAGGACACATGAGGATTTACAATGCCAATCAAATACAAAAACAGCAGACATAGACATTTGAACTGGTAATCAGTCATTTTTGTAAGCATACAACTCAGTATTCCAAGTTGATGAAGGCCATCATGTAATAGGAGAATCACAAGGCAAAAGGTGCTTATCCTGTCAAAGCAAATCTTAAGATCAAAATATATTTTGTCAGGAAAAACAAAAAAAGTCTAAGAGGAGTCCCGGATTGAAAATACCAGTAAAATAACCAGCTACGGTTGTGATGAATTAACAAGAACAATATGATTGCAGGGATTTTTTTTTCTTTAATTGTCATGAGGATTTACAATGCCAATCAAATACAAAAACAGCAGACATAGACATTTGAACTGGTAATCAGTCATTTTTGTAAGCATACAACTCAGTATTCCAAGTTGATGAAGGCCATCATGTAATAGGAGAATCACAAGGCAAAAGGTGCTTATCCTGTCAAAGCAAATCTTAAGATCAAAATATATTTTGTCAGGAAAAACAAAAAAAGTCTAAGAGGAGTCCCGGATTGAAAATACCAGTAAAATAACCAGCTACGGTTGTGATGAATTAACAAGAACAATATGATTGCAGGGATTTTTTTTTCTTTAATTGTGATGAGGTATCTGACTATCATCATGAAGCCTCAACAATTATGATCGACAATATAGTGCGTGCTGTTACTTGAACTACTAACCATTGTTCTTTTAGCCAGACTCAGTGCTGGAGATTAATATTTCAGTAGCCGATATCATGCTAAATGTTTGTTAAAACTGCACAAGGCAGACAGAATTCGAGACACAGAAAAAGTCAAGAATCTATTATCCATGGTATGGGGCTCGTCTTTCTCCAGATTCTCAACGAATATGTTGGGGGAAATTCTGAAACAGGTCATGTCCTTTAGTCGTGATTATGAAGGCCTCTTCGTAGTCAAAGTAACTAGAATAATTTGAAGAGTTAAGCTTGTTACTATAAAAAAGTTTACAGGGACATTCAATGTAGGCTTTCCAAATGAATCGGTTCCACAATCCTCGAGACATCTTACTCTCTATTTGAGAACCGATAAGTTGCAGTTGTATCCTTTCAACGACGAGTTGCACAATTGAACTATTATAGCTGAGAAATTATAAGTCTTGTCTGCTTCTCAACGATATTTCTTGACTGTATCTCGATGTTTGGCCATCCTGTATCATTCTTACTAAGTTAACGTATGTCTGTTGAACTGATTCGTGTCAACAGCTGTTATTGAGTGTCCCTGTAAAGTTATTCATAGTATCAAGCATATATATTTTGCCTGCTATGGCTATGGTGATGCCTTCATTTTTACCCTTTTATTTTTAGGTCTGTTTCAGAGCTTCACGATTACATTTGTTTAAAATCAAGAGCACTAATTTATCTTGCTTGTATGCCTATAGATATCCTATGGCAGCTACATTCCAATTTTTTTAACTGCGTTGTATCAGTTCTTCCTTCCATGATAACTCCAAGATGTTCCAGGCGTTTACTGTACAAGTTAGCGTGATATGCAAGCTTGGAGATGGGTACAACACCTCTTCCAGGCCGTGTGCCATCAATGTATTTTTATTATTTAGGAAAGCACAACCCCAAGGATAAAAGATTCCTTGCTTTCTCTCTGTGTCTTTTATTCAGCCTATTTGCTATGCTGTCAAGTTTCATCAATCATCAAGCATGATACTAGTGATTTGACATCTCCAGCTCTTACTTTGGCTAATGGAATATGTCTTGTAGTACAAGTGCACAGTCTTGCCCTATTTTTGTCGATTTAAAAATGTCGATGTATTATGGAGATCTTCAGATACATCACCACAGAAAAATCCAGTTCCACTTTACAGTGTCTGGTTACTTTTACTATTGTTTCCTTTCAATTGGGAACTTATATTCAACACCAGAAGTATGTTTTCCCTTTTGCTGATGAAATATTTTGAGGTCTGAAGATTTGTTTGACATGATTTGTGTCATTTTGCCTTGTGATTCTTGAGTGCTTCTTCAGTTCCATAGCCCTCATTCAACTGTTTCGAATTGAGCGAAAGGAAAACCAATTCAAGACCCAACATCTTCGTATGCTTGCATAAAAAAAGTGATTGCCAGCTCAAATGTCTATGACTGTTCTGTTTGTATCTGCTTGGCATTTCAAACCCTTACATGTCCTCTCTTGCCGTTTCACACATCCCTTCTAGTCTAATTGCCCATTATGTTTTTTCTGATATCTAGTTCCATTGTTTTTGAAATCTACAATTTTGATCTTTTCAAAAACAACTTTCGGTCATAAATTATACAATGTATACGTAATTTCTGTTTTAAAAAGTTACTTAGGCAAACGTCTAAGTAACAGAAATTTTGATACTGATATCTTAATTTTGTATGATATCGGATATGTTCCTTACGTCGTAACTACAATCCCCTTCCCTTTCATGAATGTGACCTACTGAATTAGACCATTTACCGGATTTTTTATCACATAAGCAACACGACGGGTGCCGCATGTGTAGCAGGATCTGCTTACCCTTCCGGAGCACCTGAGATCACCCCCATTTTTTTGGTGGGGTTCGTGTTGTTTATTCTTTACTTTTCTATGTTGTGTCATGTGTGCTGTTGTTTGTTAGTCTTTTTCATTTTTAGCCACAGCGTTGTCAGTTTGTTTTAGATTTATGAGTTTGACTGTCCCTTTGGTATCTTTCGTCCCTCTTTTGTAAACATGTGCATGCCTTATCTGACCTCTTTGTGAATATCCAATATAAATTAGTAAAAAAAAGTATGAATGCAAACAGTGAATTAATAAGATTAGCGGATAATGATATATTGAAAATTCATGTTTTTCAAAATGGCCATCATTCAAAATGGCCACAAAAAAATCAATATATATATGAAGTCCTCAGATGACAGTCCATGTCATCTGTGATGAATATACCATATGACTATATAATAATTTCCTGCAGCAAGCGCTTAACTTATAAGTGAAAGTGAACACTGTTACTAAGGAAATGCAAATGTGTAAAGGCAGTATTAAGTTGTACTACTCTATGTTAATGTGGAGGACAATACGATGGAATATGATAAACAGAGTGTGGTTTGACAAAACATGTACATTTTATTTATTGAGATATTTTTAACGTCAATTGAGAACATTTGAGCAGTTTATGTTCTTATAACATTACTTGTATGATATAAAATTCATTATGTCTGCAATCAAGGTTTTTGAAAGTTGTTTCAAATGAACAATATCAACAAAACGAATTATTCAGCAATCAGCCAACTAATATAAACGACAGGTATACAAATATTTTCTTGCTTTATCTATACGTATAAAATAAAATTCTCCTGTTATTCTATTTTGAACAAGTGGTTGCATGAATATTGCTTTCAGAGTAATAGTTCATTTAATGATCCTCTTCGTGTACGCATGTTAATGCTTTTGTACCCACTACAAAACAGAAGAATAACTCGGGAAGGGGATAGACTCGCATTTTGTCCTGTTTATATAACTCAAACAAATACATTTGTATATCTTCCACAATGCATTTTTCTTTATCATATCGAATAATGACTCCATATTTTGTCTTAAAAAAAGATTTTCAAGATGGCCGCCATTCAATATGGGTATTTCCAAAACTTTTGTTCTACAAGACAATTGGATTCAGCACTATTATTCTATTAACCAGATTTCATGTCAATATCTTCTCTAATATCATTTTCATGATTTTTTATTATTAATCTATTGAGATCAAACGGCCGCCATTTTAAAATGGCTGCCTCTTCCGCCAATTTCGACTTTCAGATTGGGTCCATAGCTAAAAATGTTGTCCATGACATATACTACTACTATGCTAAATTTCATGCTTTTACCACAATCTGAGCAAGTTTGTCAAAAATCTGCACAAATCGACTGGACTAATTGGTCAACTTCGTGATAAAGAGATAATAACACCTTGTAAGGTTACCTGGTATCAATTTATTATTATTACTAGTATACATGTATATCGAACGTACTTAAATTGTTGAACATGTGTTACTAATGAATTCTGCTGTGCAAAATATATCTAATATAGTTTTCAGTTCATTAAATAAAACACTTAAAATAGTTATCTAAAATCGTTATTTCAAGGTAAGAATCTTGACTGACGTGTTCGGCTATATATGTGTTGCTTTTAAAGTGATTATGATAACATCACAATGTTGACCGCTGTACAATTCTTTTTGACATTTTTACCAATTATGTCTCTTTTGTTTGTTCACAACTCGTTGTCATTTAATGGTAATTTAAAGGCGACTGTCATCCAAGTAAGAGGTTTATCTACGCATAACACCAGATTCAATCCACCATTTTCGACATAAAAAAGCTCCTGTACTTAGTCAGGAATATGACAGTTGTTGTCCATTCGTTTGATGTGTTTGAGCTTTTTTGATTTTGCCATTTTTTAAGGAATTTTTTATTTTGATTTTTCCTCGCAGTTCAGTGTTTTTCTGATTTTACTTTTTGCTAAACAAAAAACAAAACTCCATTTTCTTATGAGAGATCTAACAAATTCGGTTATTTTACATGATTGTAGATCATGTGTTGATGTTAATATTTTCTAAATTAAATTGTCATAATCCATTTTAGTATTCCAAAATAAAAACCAAAATTGCAAGTATATTTGGTATTAAGCTTTGCCATTTAAGGAAAACAATGTCCACTGATTTCTGCTATCAATTTGAGTTATATGTTGATATTGTCTAGATTTGTTTTTTATTTAGTTCGCCTTTTTCTATAATAATTTCAATTTAAGTAGATAAGAACACAAACATTATAAAATTGTCATTTTAGAGCAACAATTCCTACGATTCCTAGGAGTCTGAAAACGATTTCGGCCTTGTAGACACAATTGTAGGTCTTGTCTTGTTGCTTAAAGTTTCCCTTTATCTCTAAACTTTTCAAGATCTAATACAAAGAAAAATTGGTAATAATAACATTGAAGGCCAATAATAAAAAGTCGTAAAACGATTTCGGCTTTGTAACTTAATTGGATATCTTTGTCTTGCTGATCATTTTCGGTTGTTGATATTTCTCTCTATCTTGTATGTTTTTCAAAATGATAGCTAAAAGTTCAATAATGGGTATAAGCAGCCATACATGTAAAAGAGCAGTAGCTGTAATAAGGAGTCGATGGATAATTTATATCATATTACAATTATGTGCAAATTATCCTGCTGATATTTTTGCTGTAAACAGTTTTCATTATGTACTAATGTTGACCACAATTGCCAAAATAGACCTTGTAAAAACTGTTATTTAGGGCCTATAACTCCTATAAGGGGATAAACCAAAATTCCTGGACGTGATGACTAATGTAGATTTTGTCCTGCTTGACAGCTTGGTAGTCTTAGAGAAGATCTGAAGATTTTTGTAAAAGTAGCGACTGGAGTCAAGTGAATAGAATAACTTTATAAAAATAAGAAAATGTGGAATGATAACCAGTTAGATTACTCTTCACCAGAGAAACAAAATGACCAAAAAGTTATCAACTATAGTTCACCATATGACCTTTAATATTGAGCAAATGCAAACCATATCAAACGAGAAACACTACTGCCTGATATCACAGAGGCGGATTTAGAAGCCAAGTGTGTTCGCCAACTTAATAACGCTACATATGATGTTAATACATAGACTTTATACATATCCCACGACAAACGTTATCTAGTTTGGGGCCGCCCCCTTTTCAAAATATGTGTCAGTTGGGCTAAAAAGCCTTTATTAGGACTGTTGCAAAGTAAACTCACACTATATATTGACCCTATTTATCTATGAAAATAAATATGCATCATAACAAAATAACAACACAAACAACGTTAACTGCATATTCTAACTTACCGGACAAATTCGTTCAACTCGATACAACAAAATGTCACAATCAGAAAAATAGGATTTTCATTATCGTGTTACAAGGAAGTTAAATATGCTACTAATTGTAGATATCATTATGTGACTGCATTGATTTTATCTGTGTCTGATGTGTAGATGAATATGAAAAAGTACACAGAACGTTATAAAAATTTATATTTTTGGTGATAAACGATATACTTTCTAAAGAAATATAAAAATATAGCTCTCGATCATAATGTGTTTTCAGAAAATTGAAAGAGAAATTGGGTCTTGAGACTAATCAATCTGATTAAAGGATCAAATTTTCTCATATATAAACGAAGTAATTTAGGAAAACATAACAACAAAGTCAAATGGTGTTATGCAAAGGCATTAAATTTTTTTCACTATTCTGACATTACATTTAATATGAATAAAAGATTGCACATGGATGTGCAAAAATCGAAAAAAAAAAACATAATCTAATTACACTTGTTACAATCTTTTTCTAAAGAGTCTGTCCATTCGTCCTCTCGTCAGTCACGTCGTCATGTTAAGGTTTAAGTTAATGTTTTTTTTATATGAAAACTCAAATTATGCAATATTTCTGCAATTTCAACAGATTTTTTATAAAAATTTTTGCACAATATGTTAATTAAAACGACTTTTCAACTTTTTATGTAGCCGATTCGTTTGTTATTCAATTACATCTACTTTTATTCAGAGTGATATAAGTCTGATCCTCTACATAAGGAATATGACAGTTTTTGATGTGGAGGAGCTTTTGATTTTGCCATTTGTTAAGGAACTTTTCGTTTTGAATTTTCTTTGGAGTGCGGTATTTTTGTCAATTTACTTTTTAGTAGTTAACTGTCTCTGCAGTTTTTCTTGTAATTTTGAAGCAAAGTTTTTAATGTCGGTAATGGAAATTTTCTGTTTTTGGTAAATCTTTTCTCATTTTCTCACATTTTCTTCTCCCATAAACGACGAAACGTTGATTCGGTTCAATTTTTCAAGATATATACTAGTATCCGATAAAAAGTGTCAAACGCAATTCGATATGAACATACGAAGGCTAAAGATAAATTGTCGAGCATTTTATTAAATGCTGCTGACTCAGTTCTGTTGACAACTAATGTGTGAAAGGTTGAAGAAAATCAAACGTACCTGTATCTATATATACATGTATATGTGTGTTTGTAGTAGGATCTCTTGTGGGTTTTATTGCAGTCCATTGGGACGGAGAACGCAATTAGTCCCGACTGCAGTTATACAGTGCTGCTTTAAAGCATTGTGTTGACTTTAGGTGTCATCGTGTTGTCTTGTACGTTGTTCCAGTCAGCAGCAGTTCTGTAAAAGATATAGTATTTGTATTGGTCGGTTGCAGAATGTTGTATTTTGACAGTTTTTCTACGATTTTGGATAAAAACACATTTTGAAACTTCTTAGGTTCAATTTGACGTCTTCCTTGTTTGAGAATTATGTGGTCGGAAGGCGGTATTACTAGTACACGACCCTCAATCAGCCCTTCTGTTGAAAAATATCAGCCTAAGTTAATTTCGTCTGTCATCCAATGGTGATATCTCTTATTCTTGTATCTTTTTTTGTGTAATGTCTCAGTTGATGAATGGTACAGCTCTTCATTGTATTCTTTCTAGTCGATCGTCTCCTTTTTTGTGTAGCTCCATATAATCTGGTTGAATAATGTTATACTAGTAAGCTGCGCCTTATTAAGCCAAGCGTCGATCTCACTATTTTGCTAGTGTTCTCCACTCTAGGTCGTCAAATATTTGAAGTCCGAGGTGTCATGGAGGGTGGTAAAGGGTTATTTTCGTGCAACGTGATCGCCGTTTTTTATTTCACGTTCAACGTGTTTTTACTTTTTTATTTGACGTTCAGTCGTGCAAGATGGGTGCCTCGTTCAACGTGTTCTGCTTATTTAATTTTACGTGCATCGTGATTTTCAAAGACTTATTTTGCGTGCTCGGTATTTTTCAAATAAAATTCAAACACTTGGCAGGGATAGTCAAGAAATACTTTTTTAAAAGCCGTAAACCAATTATATCATAAATGTGTATACTAAATCGGGAATATCAAGTAAAACAAAGAGTTAATATATAAAAGAAGACAGTGACTCAGTCACCAAAGGTACAAATAAAAGTATTTATTTTTCGTGCAACGTTCACAACAGAAATTATTTCACGTTCAACGTGAAATTATGTCTTATTCCACGTTTGTTTCGTGCAAGCACCCGCCCCCCTTTACCACCCTCGTCATGGTTTGATGCTTACCTCTTCTATCATATGTCCACTTGGTTGGTAGAATTTACTTAAGGTTCATGACACAGCTGCTTTTTTCTATCTAAAGGAAGGTCGACTATCCATATACAATACATATATGTAAGTTAAACTTTGGCTAAAATGACGCAACCAATTTAAAACTGTTTCAATTGAAAATTACCACCCATAAATTACAATATGTACCTCTATAAATATGACACAGTCATGCAAGGTCGAAATTGGGACATAAATCAGATGTATTGCGTAGAGAACTAGGTCTGTGCTCTCTGTATTTTTTAAGAATATGAAGTTGTTCTGTTGAAAAACTAAATTCTATGGAGATAAAAGCGTACCAGGCAAACCAAATTACGCCTGGTATCTTTAATATGTTGTCCCCTTCTATGAGAAGAAATACATGCTTCTTCTATATAAGAAAATGTTGTAAATTGTATTGCTCCATAGATTTGAACTGGAACTAAAATAATATAGTGGAGAAACTATTTTTGACTTCTATATCAATTTCAATCAGATGTGCACACATATATAGATCAAGAGACATTACTAGTTGTTGTATATCTTCAAAGATGTGCAACTAGAACATGTTAAAGTGTTGTATACCATCAAAATATTATAAAGACAGACTTTCTGATGAGAGAATCTGCAGTCCAAGGTTCAGCTCTTTTCAACTAAATAAATCTAAGTTCTAGAATTATAAATTATAACATTGTTTATTATCATGGCAATAATTTATCCTTTGTTGCATATTTTTAGGGAATTGTGTCTATTTAGCCATGAAGGGGGTTATTTCATTCTGACAATTTGTTTGTACCTTGCATAGAAATGATTTTGGGTCTGATAATTTTGAATGAATAGACAACTATTGAGTTCCATGCATTTCCGTCAAAAACTTTGGTTTTAGTGAATATCATTCGTGCTTTTAGGGGCATCGTCACTTCTGTTCCTATGTTGAGAGAGTGGCTGGAAAACTATGATGCTATATTGCACGAATTATTTGGCAAATTGAATTTTCATAATTGACAATCAGCACGGCTGTCATTAGGAAATTGTAATGAAGTACCTACAAAACAAACATTATTTCTAGTTTATCCTGCACAATGATGATCACTAAGACGCTTGATGAACATTAATTGTGCAGGGATATAGATAAAGGCAACAGTAGTATACCGCTGTTCAAAACTCATAAATCCATGGACAAAAAACAAAATCGGGGTAACAAACTAAAACTGAGGGACACGCATTAAATAAAGAGGAGAACAACGACACAACATTAAAATGTAACACACACACACACACACAGAAACGGACTAAGCATTAGACAAAATCCTATGAGAATAACAAATATAACATCAAAACCAAATACATTCATTTGGGATAGATATAGAAGATCCCCTATATCTAGTAAATGACGTCATAAAGGCACCCATAATTGACGAGTTTTTTCCGGTGAAGGACAAACTCGAAAGTTGTCTATTAAGAAAGAACTATTGAAAATTGAATGCAAAGATATCCTAGTTTTTACCCTATTTCTGTGGCACAAATAAAATAACACAACTTTTAATGTTGTATCAAAATGTATTTGTATAAAAATAACAATACAAAATCTAAGCAAAAAAACATCAACAAGATGACACAAGTTATACAATTCAATAACTGACTAGAGAAAAGGATTTCATTCACAAGGAATATGTTGTCATAAGGCCACACAAAATAAATATTATGTTCTTTGTAAAAATTCTAAAATAGGACTATATTTTTCATACGAAATTCAATTTAAATTTCATAAAAAAACAACCAGTGATAATCCTTCATATCATGATAATTATAAAATAATTATTTGAAGAATTAAAAAAAAAAGAAAAATATGCAACGAGTGACCAACCAACACATTAATTCACGAATATCGGTTTTTATCTCACTGGGAAATCAATGTAATTCATTGCTACCAATGTAATAATGATCATTTTTCAAACAATAAATTATTACCAGATACGATTTTTAAACAGAGGAGTGGATGAGAAGTTATAAAAAATTGTTTTTGCTAGACGATAGAAAATTTGATATGTGCAATTTAGAATATACATGTTTAAATTCATTTGTATCAATAAATCAAAAATACTTTATCAAATATGTAAGATAAAAATCATCTTAACTGTATGCATACAGCTATAATACAATATGCATACATGGCTGTATTGGGAAGCACTACAAAATTGAATCATTTAGGAAAGTAAAGTTAGATAGTACGGTGAACGAGTAAGGAAAAGTCGCTTATTTAAGGAGTTTAAATGTCATTCGGACTATACGGCTGAAAATCACAGTATTGGTAGTTCAAAGGTTAATCTTAATATTTTGACTTGTAAAAATATCGTACGGTGCAATTTTCATAAAATGGGCTTTGAAGTACGTTAGTTTACTTGAACGAAAAATCGACTTAGAAAAGTTTTGAGGTCTACATTGTAAAATAACATCCGTGATATAATCTCTACTATTATATACATTGTGTTTACATCTGATTTTAACGATTTCAAATAATATAAAATTTTAGCAAAATTAATCTGTTATTAAAGAGTTTATGTAATAGATTAATACTACAAATATTTTGAATTTAAGGTGGTACCTAACACTACAGGGAGGTAACTCTGTAAAATCAACAGAACGTTTAAATGACGTTGTGTTCTTAAGGGAATATTAAGCTTCTCAATGATCAAAATGAGTGTTTGTCAAACTACTATATAACCAGTGTAATTTTTCTTATTAAACGGTTGGTTCAATTTTTTTAATTTTTTTATATTTTTGTCAAAGGGTCAAAGTAAATACTTTGTCAAAATTTTAAGAAAATTTAACGAGCCAAATTAATTTTAGTGAAAGTGTTAGGTACCACCTTAAAAGAGCAATTACAAATCAATTTCATCTTCTTCTTTTTTTTAACGCAAAACGTAAAATAATTAACATTTATATGATATTTCAGAACGTTTTTAATCAATGATATCAATTTTATTTATCTTAGACGCTTTATTGTGGCAATTCAAGAATGACACAAGTCCTAACACTCATAAGACGGAGCTATTCGAAGCTCAAATACAGCCTCTTATAGATACATATAAGTAATGAGGACGTGCTGTATCACATACATTCAAATACTTGAATATGTTCCTTGAAGCAGTAGACATTTTGCTGTCAAATGGTAGAGCAGAACGAGAGGGAAATTGGTCACTTCCTTCAGATCGTCATCTCAAATGGTATCTTATGTTTTGTAACCAACAGTACCAATTACTGAAGGTGGATGCCAGTTAACATACTCGATATGCTTCAACTTTCTGAGAATATTCGATCACCTTTTATAGATGGCTACTTTGCTTTTAGACAGACTCCTGGACATTTTAACCGTACATGGACCGACATGGCAACAGAAAACGCCGTTATACAAGCCTCAAGGGAACCAGGTGGCACTGTAGGCATTACAAATCAAAAGTCTGCGCTTGTTAGATGGACCCTTACGAGACATTTCCTAAAATCCCTTAGTCTTGTAACACGGAAAAGGGCTGGAATTCACAAGAGGAAACAAAACCAACAGCAATGAAAAGAGATGAAGAACATGTTATTGCCATTCTGGACCATCTGAATGATCCATGACTGATCCCTTTGGTGTCTTATCAATATCTCTTCTAGAATGCATGCTACAAGATATATTCGATATTCTTAGCTTACAGCTGTCGAGAAAGGCTTGAACATGTCTAAACATTTTATCACTAGTGATCTTTCTTAAGAAAACTAAAAACGTTTGACAACATGACCATAAAAACAGAATATGTGTATAATAGATTAAGTGTTTGAAAAACGCCAATTTCCAGAATAAATCGATTTCTTAATTTTATTTTTTTTTACATTTTCGAGATAATTCATTGTTAATTGATTTGAAAAAAAATGTCTGTATCTGGAATTTAACCTAAGTTGTTGTATATATCTTCAAACTTTGAAAATTATGGAAGAAAAAAAATAAAAAAAAGAATTTGATCTTTTGTTACCACATTTGTTTTTGACGACATCGATTTTTCAAAAGTACTCATTATTCCGAATCCAAATATATAAATTATAGCCATATAGTATGTTCGACGATTAAATCTAAAAAAAAATTGGGTCTGGCCACCGTACAAAACGCTTTACATTATCATATTTTATCAGGTCGAACTCACGAGAATCTATTGAATAAATTGTGTTTCGTTTGCAACAAAAAATTATTTTAAACAGAGCGAGAAAAATGCATATTTATCAAGATACGGTAATTGACAATGATAACTTTGGCAAAATATTTTGTTGCATCCATATGTTTTCTATGCAATGAATGTTTATTATAATTAAGAACTTTTCCATTTAAATTCATCAACCACCATTGATACATGGTAAACAATAATTAAATCTATCAAAATGAAAACAATACCGCTGATATTTTGTAATCATTATTTTATTTGAATATGTTTTGTTTTTTCAAATATTCTAACTTTATAACAATTAAATGCAGATTTTATAATTTTTGAAGTTGTAAATAAGTAAGTGATGTCAACAGGCTCCACACAAATGTGCAACACTTGCATGCATATTGTTTAAAACTGGAAAATCTGCAGTAATTTTTTACAAATAGTGATCACATTAAATACACTTTTTTTTACTTCATTAAGCAAAAAACCTATTAGAATAACAATTGGAAGAATAAAATAGATATGCAGTCACCAAGTAAGAGTGCAAATTTTTATGGACATTAATAATACCTTGTGGTTAATAATTTTTTGAGATACTTTGAATGGAAATTTTATGCAATTACACAAAAATTAAATGTTCAAACCACTTTTTAATATACCTATGGAATTTTCTACTTTTCGTGTAGCCAGTTTATGTTTTGTTCAATTGCATCTACTTTTATTCAGACTGATCTAAATCTGATAATTTCTATACAGGGAAATGCCTGTTCTAAGTCAGGAATATGACAGTAGTTTTACATCGTTTGATTTGTTGGAGCTTTTGATTTTGCAATTTGTTAAGGAACGTTTTGAATTTACCTTTGGAGTATTTTTGTCATTTTACTCTTTAGTTAAATGCCTTTGAAAGTTTTTTTATGCAAAGTTTTTCAATGTCGGTCATGGAAACTTTCTGTTTTGGGTAAATCTTTCCACATTTTCACACATTTTTCCCCCCATAAACGACGAAACGTTAATTCGGTTCAAGTGTTCAATATATCCGATTAAAAAACTGTCGAAAGCATACGATATGAACCTGCGAAGGGTTATAATATAGGGCAAGTGGAAATAAAGATAAATTACCGAACATTTTGATTACTGGTACTGACTCAGTTCTGTTGACAACAAATGTTTGAGTTTGAATCATGGCGGTTTCAAATAATAAAACGTATCTATATCTGTATTGATACGTTGAAGAATTGCTATCGGCTTTATTACAACTGGAAGGTAAAACAAAATTAGTCCCGATTGCAGCCATCCAGTGCTGCTTTGAAGCTTTTGGTTGACTTTTGCTGCCATTGTGTTGTCTTGTATGTTGTTCCAGTCTACAACAGTTCTTGTTTTAATCGGTTGCAGAATGTTGTGTTGATTGGTTTTCGACGAAATATGTCCACTTCACAGGCACTTGTCTCAGAATATTATTATCAGAATGTATTGCCTGTTGTCAACTTAGTTGGTAAAATCTACTTCACGTTTCTGTTCATAGCACCTGATTTTTGTCTATCCATTGGAAGGTCGACTATCCGTATACAAAAGAAGAAGGTGTCTAACGACAAATAAATTGTTTGAGTCATGTGCTTTACGCTGCTTAAGCAGAAACAAGCTATAATGCGTTGGATTAGAATACCAGACATATCGATAGACAGGGTAAGATGAAAGGCCTTATAACTAATTATGATTAAAGTTCAGCTATTTGCTATGTGGATAAGCAGAGTAAGACAGGGAGCAGTCAAAAAAGGCAATCAAAAACCATTAGTCGACGTATATATATACAAATCCTTGGTTTAGTGTATACACTAGACCAGAGCGATTTATAGATTTAAGTATTTAAAAAACAGTCCATTTTATTGAAGACTCTATATGCCCCCTTGATGCCTACATTTTTCTCAGTGCATACATTAACATATATCTTTGACTGTCCCTCTGGTATCTTTCTTCCCTCTTTTAATTTAATAGTTAGCAGCTGTGCACGAAATGTACTTCTGTGACTTGATCGTAAGTGTTGCTCTGAACCTATTGCAGTTAAGTTAAAATTCATATCAATCTATTCCAGAAGTTTTAATGAACTACTTTAAAAAAAAGAACAAGGTACAAGGTGATGAAATAAAGCATACTTACAATCATATTTATTAAATATTTCAATTGTATTTAATCTCACTTGATTGATATTATGGTATGTATATACTTTTTCGATATTTTCATTCAAAAGTTGACAGGTAATAATTTTCAATTACTATAAAAATGTCTAAACTGAGCTTTCTCATGAAAAGCTTCTAAATTTATAAGAAAAAGATATCCATTTGAAATACATGTAAAACATTAAAATTATGTTCCTAATTATCATCTTCATACTGGCACATCTCAATCCTTACAGCTGAACGGGTGTGCTGGATCAGCTCCAGATTATCCGAAAACTTCAAATGCCACGATGACCATAATTATGATTCAAGACACACTACTCCGTGTGAACTGTAAGTTGATCAACCTGGCAATGGAAGTGGCCGTTGTGAAGGCATACTTATTTTTAACCGAACCAAAATATTTAATAAACGAAATCGATCCACTAAAAACTAAATGACCGCCCTAATCCAACTTTACGACAACTTAGTTCAAGTGCTCATAAAACGTCTCTAGGGACCGGGCCGGCCGTGCTAGGACTTAACAGCCAGTCAAGGTTTTTAAAAACCACCCTAGCAGTAGAAGTATATCACTGCAAATGAATAAAAATCTAATCTAAAGGATTGTAAGTATCCTGTAGCTTATTCCATTGCACTTTATCGACTTGACTGAAATTTCCTACAGCAGTTTTTTTTTTAAATTTCTAACCAGTTGAACAGTTTAGTTTGATGAAAGAAATAGCAATTTGGTCATAATTTAATTTTATATGAACTGCAAACGGTAGAGAGCAACACGTATTTCAAGTCATACTAATAACCATTTGATTTTTCAATTTATAGGTGTGAGGCTTAATGTATAAGCATTTTGATTCTTTTTCACTTTCAACTTTAATAACAATATTGCTAATTATAATGATCAACTCTTTCAGTTGATGAAATCGTTTGAGTTATTCTCTGATGTTTAGTTGTTGTAGTTTTCCGTCTTCAATTTGGTCAAGGTAATTAAACATGTAGTCGTCTGCCGAATTCAGTATTTGCTGCAAGGTCAACAATGTCAGAATGTTAACGTTATCCTGAAGTTCGATTTCTGATTCGTAATTCTTTATTGGTAAGATGTTAGATCTTGGCAGTCCCAATATCTGTGAAACTCGATCTACAGTTTCCTGAACGACAGGACTGAAGAAAACTTGTGATAGATCTTCACTTGTAGCCTCACACACTTTATCTATTTTCGTAAGTAATACAATCTGTGGGATGCCTGCAAAGACAAAAAAAAGTTTTGGAAGCAATATCATTTTGATTAATTTTAGGTACTAAAGATTTTTATTTAAGATATGTATATGCAGATAAATCCTGAAAAAATACATTTTAACTTTGTTATATAAAAACTCAGTTTGAATTGCGTTGAAATCAGGCTGTAGTTGTCTTTTTATTTTGGAAACTAATCATAATCAGTCTTCATATATATCTATTGGTCTTTTATTCGGCTTTCTCTGTATTGTAAGATGGTAAAAAAAAAGGCATGTATCACACCAAAGCCTCCGCATCTCGGACTCTTATTATGAAGTACGACAATACTGTAAAGCTTATTCCACTTCCAAATACCCGAACTTGAGATCCAAGATAAAGAATATCGGTATGTAATGCTTGTATCAAGACAGGAATATCTCAGCTGTTATCCATTCGTTTGGTAAGTTTGAGCTTTAATTTTGCCATTTGATGAGGGATTTTCCATTTTGAACTTAACTCGAAGTTAGGTTTTTTTTATTTTACTTTTTAGCATATGTTAAAAGTCTATGAATATCAATACACATCGACACTAGCAGATCATTTAAGTTTCTTTAATCAATGCACCATCCAATTGGATTATGAATTTGATAATCTAAACTGAATAAGAATAAGTTTGTTTACCTCTTTGGTTCATGTGAATCTGAAATCCCTTCATTTTTTCTATGACCTTCTCCGGCATAACGTCAACAGTGCTGCCATCTATGACAAACACAACACAATGTATCTTATCAGCGAATTGTGGGGTGGCAACAAATCCTGGTATGTCAGGTGTAACTGGTGCAGATGGATTAAACTGTAATGAAAATATATATTGCTAAATAAACCGTTAACAACGTGCTATATTTCAATTTGCATATTTTTAATAGATTTATAAGAATACTTTTTACAACAGCAAACGCCTGTACCAAGTCAGGTAAATGACAGTTGTTTTCCACTCGATTCATAGGTTTAAGTTTTTGGTTTTGCTTAGAGAAATGACTTTCCGATTTGAATTTTACTTTTGGTTTATTTGTTAATCTTCTCGTTTTATGCAGATTACTACATTTAGCGTGGCCCAGCCCCGAGTTCAAAGCCTCTATTTTGCAATTAAATATTTAATTTCTAGATTCTGCTTCACATATATGTACCTGGAATCGATCAGGAAGATTACCGTCGAGAAGATAGCACATTCCATGAGCATCCATTCCCTGATCAGCTTCAAGTCCTCTGGTATCATGTAATCTAAAATTTAATGGTTTACCGGATACTCCATTTCTGATTTGGTACATTCGATACTGGCGGAAAAAATCGTATATACAAAAAGTTATGTATCATTATTTGGTAACAGAAATCTCTTTGGATCAGTTTAAAAGCAATGAACGTTAATTCAAAATATAAACACATAAATTATTTAAAATTTCTGGACGAGAAGTCCGGAAACATTGTTTTGGGAATTGTTTCTATCTTTAGTCAGTCAATATGCCATTAAAAAGATGTGGATTATGATGTTAACATTAAAATTAAGTGTTTATTAACTTTCAAGTTAAGGTCATTCTAATAAGGAAAACGTGAAAACATGAAAATTATTAATTTAGTTACATAACTAGAGGCTCTTAAGAGCCTGTGTCGCTCAAGTTGGTCCAAGTGCATATTCAACAAAAGACACAGATGGATTAATGACAAAATTGTGTTTTGTGATGGTGATGTGTTTGTAGATATTACTTAACTGAACATGCTTGCTACTTACAATTATCTTCATCTTTAATGAACTTGGCCCATTAGTTACAGAGGAAAATATTTTGTAAAAAATTTACAAAATTTATGAAAATTGTTAAAAATTGACTGTAGAGGGCTCATTTTTGTCATGTTGATTTATTTGTAGATCTTACTTTTCTGAACATTATTGCTGTTTACAGTTTATTTCTATCTACAATAATATTTAAGATAATAGCCAAAAACGGCAAAATTTCTTTAAAAATTACCAATTCAGGGGCAGCAACCCAACAA
The DNA here is from genome assembly GCA_019925275.1 of Mytilus edulis. NCBI lineage: Eukaryota > Metazoa > Mollusca > Bivalvia > Mytilida > Mytilidae > Mytilus > Mytilus edulis. Next base: position 80,530,308 of record CM034350.1, on the reverse strand, counting down.
CCGGTTGTCTGATTCGTCTGAAAATTCAGGTGGTCCGAGACAAATATAGTCCCTAGTGTTGACAGTGGGTTACTTGCCATATATTTTTATACCCCTTCCAAATTTATTTCTCCATGTTTAATGCTTCAAATTGCAAGTAGGGGGGTGAAATTACACTGTAAAAAAATTTGGGTCCAGAATTTTAAAGGAAAGTAGTGATTTGGTCCAGGTGAAAAAGGTTGAAAAATAGCACTTCGGAAGCTGTCAAAAGATTTCAAGACGCCCTAAATTGTCCATATTTTGAGTTAGAGACGATGAAGTTTTCTATAATTTTGATATAATTTGTCCCAAAAGTAGTACAACACACTGCAAAAGTTTCTTTGAGAAAGCGCAGGTGGGATTTTTTTTATTTTTATTTATGTTCTAAAAGAAATGCACTACGAAATAATTGTGGTCTCGGACCAGGTCAGATAGATGAACAATTTAACCTCGTGTCAGATTTGCTCTAAATGCTTCGGTTTCAGAGTTATAAGCCAAAATCTACATTTTACCCTCTTTGTTCTATTTTTTAGCCATGGTGGCCATCTTGGTTGGTTGGCCGGGTCACGCCACACATTTTTTAAACTAGATACCCCAATGATGATTGTGGCCAAGTATGGTTAAATTTGGCCCAGTATTTTCAGAGGAAAAGATTTTTGTAAAAGATTACAAAAATTTACGAAAAATTGGTAAAAAATTACTATAAAAGGCAATAACTCCTTAAGAGGTCAGTTGACCATTTTGGTCATGGTAACTTATTTGTAGATCTTACTTTGCTGATCATTATTGCTGTTTACAGTTTATCTCTATCTATAATAATATTCAAGATATTAACCAAAAACTGAAAAATTTCCTTAAAATTGCCAATTCAGGGACAGCAACCCAACAACCGATTGTCCAATTTGTCTGACAATTTAAGGGCAGCTAGATGAACTTGATAAACAAATTAACCTCATGTCAGATTTGCTCTAAATGCTTCGGTTTCAAAGTTATAAGCAAAAATCTACATTTTATCCCTATGTTCTATTTTTAGCCATGGTGGCCATCTTGGTTGGTTGGCGGGTCACGCCACACATTTTTTAAACTAGATACCCCAATAATGATTGTGGCTAAGTTTGATTAAATTTCGGAGGAGAAGATTTTTGTAAAAGTTAACGACAACGGACGACGGACGCCAAGTAATGAGAAAAGCTCACTTGGCCTTTTAGGTCAGGCGAGCTAAAAGGGAATTGCGAAAAATACTGCACAGTATAACAGCCCACAGTAATCATCAAAACTTTGCTTCTACATAAAATAAAACATCACATCCAGCATACTTATCAATTTTCCAGAAGTATCAAAAAGTTATATTCAGTTATATTGGAAATAAATATACCATAAACAACTACAGACATAAATTGCAATAAGTCATACAATAAACGTTTAGTTTCAGGTAAGATTCTTTTTTCTGATTATATTTCATATTTATGCCATTCATTGTCAAATATTTTTGAGCATAAATTAACAGTACTGCAGACATTACATTGTTGTGTAATTTATCGCCATATTCAAAAGATGCACGATCGTAGATATTTGTCTCATTCAATGAAGCCATGCAATAATTAAACATTATCCTTTATCGCTGAGGATATAAACTTTATTTTACAAGTTTAACCGAAATTACTCACAACGAACCAATCTGAAAATAAGAGTAAAGAGGCAAGGATGTGCATCGATGAGACAAAAGCAATTAATACATTGATGATCCCAACAGGTTGAGCTGAAAAATTTGGTTTGATACATTTTTAAAATGGTGACAAAATATTACAATTTCAGCCTTTATTATATACTCACAACAGTCGTTAAGCTATGCTCTGCATTACCACTACAAGCCTGTCTAGTTATATATCCCCGAAAGACAGAGTTAATTGTATTGAAGAAGCTTGTCTTCCCAGCTCCTACTTGTCCGACCAACAAAACACGTGCTTGTTGAACATTTAATTCCTTCAGAGGTTTGTATCTTTCAACCTTTTCTTTCAAAGCTCCAAATAACTGATAAAGAATAATATGTATTGGAATATTTTTAATAGTATGTAACAAGGCATCGTCTAAGTCTGAAGTATGTTGTCTTAACAGAAAAAAAGTAAACTTTAATCACTATTTCGCAATTCTGTATACATTTGTAAACTTCACAGCTGTATATGGTCCTTAGTTTGTTAATTCAATATTCCATGTATGAAGCCAAAAGTAAAGTAATTATCGTGACAAATTATTCAACAAGATCTTCGTGTACCTTGAATTTAAAGTCTGTACATTAAAGTCCGTTTTTGTATTTGAACATATAAGTGTATTCTACATCTAGTTTTCTGTATATGGTTACTCTTTACATAGACATACTTATCGTGTCAAATAAGGTGTGGAAACTCTTTTTGTAAAATAGGTGTATCTGTACTTTCATTATATTTTCATTCAATCATCGATCAATCTAAGTTTACGAAGGACACTAAAAAAATAAACCACAAGAGGCTGTCAGAGTGACAGCAACCCGGATTTTCTTGGAGAGGTCGAATCCTGAACAGTTGAGAAAGTATGGACACAACATGTAGGCTATGAAACTGCTCTGAATTAGGATTGTGATTGCAAGTTTGACACAGCATTAGGTTTGAGACACAAAAAAAATGTGGCTCGAGAACTGAAAAATTCAAATTGAGCATTTACTTATTATAGTCCAATATTAAAAAATCAAAGAACCCCAAGAATTCAATTTTTGATGAGATACTTATCAATCACAACATTTCTGTTTTAAGGGAAATAACTCAAAATAACCAGGAGACCAAAATAACATAATTATACCACTGTGACATATCCCTATATCTACTATAGAAATTAATTAGTAATTACACCATTTCTGTTCAAAGGGGAACAACTCAAATTCATATGATAACAAGAGACTAAAAGAGGGACGAAAGATACCAAAGGAACAGTCAAACTCATAAATCGAAAATAAACTGACAACTCCATGGCTAAAAATGAAAAATACAAACAGACAAACAATAGTACACATGACACAATATAAAAAACTAAAGAATACACAACACGAACCCCACCAAAAACTAGGGGTGATCTCAGGTGCTCCGGAACCCGTCGTGTTGCTTATGTGATAACAAATCCGGTAAATGGTCTAATTCGGTAGGTCACATTCATGAAATGGAAGGGGATTGTAGTTACGACGTAAGGAACATATCCGATATCATTTGTGAAACGATTATTCCATAACGGTCAACCAACTCGTGATGGCGTCCGTAAAATTTACGAAGGGATGATTTCAACTTCACCATTTGGAACTCTTGGTTTAATAGCTTCCATGTGAGCAGCAACCCTCTTTCAAGAAAATCATGATAAGAAATGCAAGCACGGGAATATCGCTGAGGAATATCGTATCAATTGACATAGAAATGAAGTATTAATTACACTATTTCTGTACAAAGGGAAATAACTCAAATTTATATAATTCAAACCACTGTAGTTATATATTGATAGGTCTGTAACTCACCAACAAAAACAGCTAAAATCGTGAAAACAGAACTCGACCTTCGTGTATATATAATTAGTGACAGGAAACAACATATCTGAATTTGTAAAGATCTTGTCAAAACATTGTCATGTTAATGAACGAACGTGTACACTGTTTGGTAGCCGCACGCAAGACTGCACGCTCGCCCGCCATTTTTTTCCTTTTTTTTAGTTCAGTGTTTCAAATAACTAATACAAAAATTATATTGTCCTATTAATCAAAACATATTTGAATTTCAAAAGTAATTTCATTGCTATGAAACAATATAGACTTTTTGACTTCATATATATCTAAAATAAATGGACTTCTCAATTAATAAATGGCTATTATTTATTTTGAATTTATTGAACCCTAAAATCTAATTCTTGACTCTTCACATTGTATAACGGATTATGTAAAATGTGAAGAGTCAAAAATTAGATTTTATGGTTCAATAAATTCAAAATAAAATATTGCCATTCATTATAAAATTTTTTTTTATCAAAAATAAGTTTCAATAAAGAACTTTTTATATTATTTATATTAACAATAAAAACGTACACACATGTTGGCGTATGAATATACAACGTTAGAGTGGGCGTGTCGCCATAAAAATTGACAACATTGAAAATAAAAGTAATACTTTTAACCGTTCAGAAGACAGTAAATACCCCAAATTTATTTATTTGTATATGTTCCTAAGTAAATGAATACAATATTGCGTGTAAAGTATAGTAACTATTTTCAAAAACAAATTACTATCCAAGAGCAGTCAGTGACCATGAATTTTCAAGTGTGCTTCACATTAATAAATCAAAATTTATTCTAGACCTACTTCTGAGTTCACTCTACATCATCTTTTCATTACCGTAAATAAGCTGGTTATGGAAAAAAAGTAAAATCACAAAAATACTGTTCAAACTCCGAGGAAAATTCAAAACGGAAGTCCCTAATCGAATGGCAAAAATAAAAGCTCGAACACATCAAACGAATGGATAGCAACTGTCATATTCCTGACTTAGTACAAGCATTTTCTAAAGTAGAACATGGTGGATTGAAGTTGAACCTGGTTTTATAGCGCTAAAACCTCTCACTTGTATGACAGTCGCATCAAATTCCATTATATTTACAACGATGCGTGAACAAAACAGACATAATACTAGTAAAGGTAAAAATTGTCAAAATAGGGGTGCAGCAGTCATTACTGTGTCACAATCTCAATTAGAACAAAAACAAACAAATACTTAACAAAGAAGAACAAAAAACATCTATCAAATTTAATAACCACATTCATTGCTTACTTATATATGTATTTTAACTCAACCCATAAAGGATTGAAATATTTGAAGTCCTGTGAGTGCATTCACATAAACTCAAGTGTAGAGTCGCGTGTTTGAGGTCAGAATGTAAACGTCACTCAGGAAGAAATATAAAATAATTTTGTTGTTCAAAGTAATTTCAAAATTCTAATTTCACATGGGGAATGGTGGTATAGGGTTGAATAATCTAAAGTTTTGCTAGAACTAAAGTCAGAAAAAGACCAAGATTTAAAATTATCTTAAAGTTCTTTAGAATTTTTAAGAATCCACGTATGGTTAATACCACTACTCCTTTTGCGAACAAAGTTTTACGTTTAAAAAAAGTTTTACTTAGAAGTGTATACTACCAGTACTAGTAGACCTGAAAAATATGTAAGACCCAGCTTAATTTGTTTAAATATTGATTCAATTATAGCAGAAAAAAATAATGTCTTCAAATAGGCCAGATACGATATGCATAATGTCACTTTCCTATCCTAGTACTAATCTATCGTAGGACACGTAGAAAAATCCTTCAGTTCGGAACAAGTCTGTACTTAAGTAGCTTTATGCATATCAGGCCAGATGAGCTAAAACAATGAACTGGCTTACCTCTGTATTCCACTGGGGAGTTTTTCTCCATGGTTCTTCAAGCTCCGCTTTGGTATCTGAAACTGGGATCAAATATGATATATACAATCTTTATAATTAACATTGTTATTATTTTCTCTTGCTTGGTTATATATTGTATTATGATTATTTAGTGAGAGAAATGTACACTCAACTCGTTAATTTGAGCTCAGTTGTGCACAATATTTGTCAAGAGGATTAAAACTTAACAATGGATAAATGCAATCTGAGACTACTATAACACTGTGTTATAGTAGTCTCAGATGCAATTCACAGTTTATGAAGTTTTGACCATTCATTTACTGGTAGGACTTTGTCTTCTCCAAAGATAATTCGATAATAAGATATGCAACGGTTCAAACGGAAAAGTAACGTAAAATATAAATACATTTTTTATAAAATAAAAAAATAAATCCGTGTTGACCTCTTTGTATTAAGCTTTTCGTGTTACAATAGAATCAAAATATGTACCAACTTATTTACTAGTCATTTTTCCTAGACAAAATTTATGCAAAAGGAGACTAAGTTTTGAATTATCAAAATAACTTCAATTGTTTTAAAAATATAAATTGGCATATATCTAATTTATAGTTTACAAATCTAATATCGAAATAAATTTTTTAATGTTACGATTTCGGCAAATTTGTATTCTTGGAGGACAGAGATCAAATACAAAGTGTTATGCAAATACCAGAACCAATTTTATTGTTTTGATATTATTGTTAAAGTTATGCGTAATACTGTTTATAGATCTACAATTTACGTTTCTTATTTGGTTGTCACCAATATCATTTAATTTTATTCGTATTCTGCATGTTTATATTTGATCCTTCAATATCCTAGTCTTTTTTTATTTATTTCAGTTGTATTTCTTACCTTCTACGGAGTAAACTTCAATGTCTTTCACATTCTTGTGTCCATTAGAAATGGAATCTAATGTTTCTCCATTTGAGTTATATGAGTGTCCGAAGGATAATGCACCGTTCAACTGAAAGTAACCACCAGTAAGAGTTATGGTGTTGGTAAAAGACGGTAGATCATATCCACCTCCAAATGTAGGTCCGTATGCCCCATTATCATATATAGAATATGTAGTATTTTTGACCGGCATTTTTACTGGCTTCCAGTTACCGTTTTGATAGATTCGAAATAGAAACGAATTCCCATCAACCTGATGACCCTGAGTACTAGCCCAACTCAAGGAGGTATATCCACCATAAACAGAGCTGTTAGTGTTGTACATAATAGTCACTGTCGGACCTTTGTTGTTGCACTTTGTGTGGAATGCAGTAGCATCACAGCCGTCCCTAGTTGCTTTAAATAAAAGTGTGTATCTTTTATTCCCACCGAGCCACTCGTTCATTTGTTTTTGATCACTCTTCTTGAATGTAACTGTCATGTTACCAGTCTATATAAAATAGATAGGACAAAATGCATCATTTCAAAAGGGATATTGCATCGTGGAAACGTACGTTTATTATAGTAGTTTTCACGGTGGGTATGGTTTTCCTGCAAGAGAACGTTCTGTGCTGGTGATTTGGTCCTGTCAGGTGCTGGTGGGTCCTGATTCTGTGCTGGTGGGTTTGTTTACATTGTATCAGAACGGCAATAAAACGACTGTTTTGTTGCTTAATTTTTCTCTGATGCGTCGTAAGTACCATGCAAAGTATATTACAACAATATTATATTGCAAAAGTCGTGCAAGTTCGTTAAACGGAATTGTCCTGACCCTGTGCTGGTGATAAGAAAAACGGTCCTGGTTCTGTGCTCCTATGTCCTGGTTCTGTGCCTTTGTATTTTAGTTAAAAGTGGAATATATTCAAGATCATTGATGCTGTACTGTTATTGACTAATTAACTATTGTCTGCTTTCTTGAAATTGACATTGTTGTGAATCTGTTTACTGTTATTATGAGAGAAAAAATACCCCTATTTTTTTTTATTTTTTTTTTTTTAATTAACTGTTGTCTGCTTTCTTGAAATTGACATTGTTGTGAATCTGTTTACTGTTATTATGAGAGAAAAAAATACCCCTATTTTTTTTTATTTTTTTTTTTTTTTTAATTAACTGTTATCTTATTTATTGGCCTGTTAATGGAACCCTTCTTGCCCCCTTTTAAGATAAGAAAATATGTTAAAGATTTTCGGGATTACGATCATTTTGCAAGATCACCAAAATACGTTGTAATTTATACAATACTTATATAAAGTAGATGATGTGGTATGTTTGTTGTCAATGGAAACCAAAGGAAGTATGTGTAAACAACCATACGTCATTGTACGACCTTCAACAATAACCCATAAAATAAAAATGTAAAAGGTTTTGCATAAAAATGGAGAGCAAAAGTATAGAACAAAAGATTTTCTGTGCGTTTGAATCATATGTCTTTAGCAGCTTAAAACCCATTTGTTTGTGAACAATTTAGTGCTGACTATAAGAATGACAATAGTATTGCGGATTTGTTTGTTTGGTTGGGTTTTTTTTTAGGGGGGGGGATGGAGGATAAGTTAGAGCGAGGTTACAGTGAAAGTTTTAAGCTTGGAATAGTTTCCCGTAAGATTTAAAAGTTGTATTTTAAAAGAAAAATGTATCTTATAGCTATTAAGAACCACTTGCTGTATCTGTAAGATTTTTTCATCACAATTTTTTTGTCTGAACGGTTATCAGGTATTATTTTTTTTCGAAAGTTCGATAGAACACTAAAAAATAATCACTATTTTATGAAAGGGCAGACTAGAATATGTCAATTTCAAAAATTAAAATATCTCGTAGCTTCGTACTACCAATTGAGTATAAAACAAGTATACAAGTTTAAAAAGAAATTCTTAGATTAAACCTGACCTACATTTAACTTTAAAAGGTCATAACAGTTTAAAACAATACAAAACTACACACACACAAAACTGGCTTAATTTCAACTGGTTATCTAACCCGAATCGCTATAAGATCATATATAAGCTCACCTGTGTCGAGGGGTCGTGTGAGGTTCATGTATTGTCTTGGCGTCCGCAATTACAAAAAGATATAATCTGAAATTACTTGACCTAATGTTACCAAATGATTTTTCAAGAGTGAATCTAGGAAAAACAATATTCATCAACAAACATGACCACTGTCTGTTAAAATGTATTCAAGTGTTTTTAGTTACAGCCAATTCCATTGAGTATGTAGGCAGGGGTAATATCTTTGATTAGCTTGCTTGTTAGCTAAACCGTGAAGTAATTGTTAGGTAAGGTATACTACCCTCCTTTCGAAGTAGCCTGGTCCTACAGACAGAAAGATGTGTCATATGTCGGACTAGTCTACTCTTAAAGAAGGGTAGTTTACATAACCTAACAATGACTTTTCTGTTCTGCAAGCAAGATAACCAAAGATATTCCCTTTGTCTACACACTCATTGAAATCGGCTTTAAATAATATTGAAAAAGTTCAACCAATTAGGGCAAAACTTACCGAGTAAAAAAATCAAAAGGCCAATGTCTATCTACCTTGCACATTTCAGAAAATTCAGATCAGATAACGAAACTGGGTCCAGCAACATTTATAAGCAATTTAAGATTTTGACCCTAACAGTTTCTATTCACCACAAATATTCTCGTTACAACGAATCATTTTAAATACAAAAATACTAGTTGGAGCCTTTTGTTTATCTATTAATATATGTATACGGATAAAGCTATGAAAGGCAGCAGGGTCACCAGGGTGAGGAGTCCATGTCATCTGAAATAAATGCTAGTAAGCATAGATATAGAAAGCGACAGATAATCATGACATTAAAAAAACTCTCTTCTTTTCGACTTTTTTCAAACAAATTGACACATAAAATGAATTATATAGTATTGTGGAATTTTTAACTTGTGTTAAATTCATTGGTTACACCTTTTACTAGGATAACAATCCTGTCAAGTATGAGCTGGGTAAAATGTTTCAGAAAAGAAGATGGAAATGTGAAAGTTTCCGTGCGTCAGGTGCAACAGCATACGAACAGCTAACATGCCTCGTCAGGGTGGAAGCTAAAAAGTCCACGAAAATTTGATTTAAAACCTTTATTCGTTCCAACAAAGTTATTGAGATTTTTTTGCGGATTTAACCATCTACGACAACAAGAATATTTTTTTTAGAATTTACAGCTCTTCTATAAATATATGCAAAGCAAACCATTGATCAAATTTCTTGCTATGATTGTTTGGATGTTTGTAAACGACAGGTAAGTAGTCTGTTTACTATATACTATAATTTGTTTGGACAATAAACATTAACTTCAATTCCTGTCAGTTTGTATTTGTCCAATCAAATCCCAGTATGTATTGAAACTCCGCCTACCTATTGTTTGAAAACATCCCAGCAAACATAGCAAGCAAGTCAATCAAAGTTTTTATAGAAGAGCTGTACTATATAATGCAAAGAAGCGTTTAAGTCTTTCGCAAAAAAATACTATCAATTTCTTTTTGTCCTATGTAAACTTCCGTACCATTTCCTTCCATTCATGATCATTAAATTGAACTGCAAAATATTTTTGGTACCTTCTTAATTCCTTTGTAAGTCTTATGTAAACATAATAATGACAATAACTGTTGTGAGCACAAGATTCACTGCACACTTTTAAAGTTCTGCTTCATCAAACATTAAAATGTGAACTTAAGTTTTGAGACTTTTTTAATCGACACGATTGGTATTTTTGTATATGAGAACATGGTTTATCTATTAGTTGAAAATGCGGCTTTGAACTAGCTTTCAGTACCTGCGAGCATTCGTTGTTCAATAATGTGTGTCTTTGTGTTATTATTTTATGTGATAAATTGTTGTGTTGGTACACCACTGTAACAATGAAGGAGGAAATGAGGAGGGTTGGTTGGGTGGATGTGGGGAGGGGTATGCGGAGCGCTAACAAACATGTCTATGCGGCATGGGCTTTGATCATTGTTGAAGCATCAATGTAAGGGGCATTTAATATCTTAATAAAACTATTCTTATTTTAGATACTATATCTTGTTATCTGATATTGGACGAAAGATGTTGCCCTTTTATTTAATTATGTAATGCAAGTTACGATCATTTGAAAACACATATTAAACAGCCAAAATGGATGCACAAGAGCTAAAATAGGAGTCATAGCCCAATTTTATTGATCTTTTAACATTTGTTTCAAATATGACCAACTTCTTATCCAAAATCACCAGAACCGTATTAGGACCCACCAGCACAATATCAGGACATGAATAAATTGAGAAAATGCTAAATTTTAATAAATTGCAATGTTTTTTCACAAAATAGTTTTGTCGTATGGATTGCGGTATAGATAGCGGACTCTATGAGCATTTTTGTTTTATTTTTTCAGTTCTAGATTTTCTGAAAATGAGCATTTTTGTGTTACGCTTACTGAAACAATTTAGAGGGTTAACTTTTTAATGGTTTACATATGAACCCATATGAAACAAAAAATGAAAAATCTCAATTGTTTTCTTCAATTTTTTATGAGTGAAAACGTCAAAAATCATCATTTTCGTCTTTGTTTACATTTTTTCATTGATCACCAGCACCCGTCAGGACCGAATCACCAGCACAGAACGTTCTCTCGCAGGACAACCATACCCACCGTGGTTTTGGTTTGTCGCAAAAGTTTATTTAGTGAATAACATATGACAAATTAATTGCAAACTTTGTTTAAGAGAATGCGATGAGTAGTGCCTATAATGTTACTCGTTTTCATTCCAAACAGAGGGAAATTATATTCGATTTCACACACGTACCATACAAAACAAACCTTTCTGAAATTATCCTTTCATAAATCTATAATTTTGATAGGAAACTAAGGTTTCAACTTTCTCAGGCATTTTGACCTTTTCAACAGATTTTTATAAATTGTTCTAAATGTTGTGCTATCCCAGGTAAGGAAAAGGGTTGATCGCTCACAAACATGTTTAACACCGTCACATTTTTATGTGCCTAAAGTTCAGTGGTTGTCGTTGGTTCATGTCTGTTATATTTGTTTTTTCGTAAATTAATTTATTACAAATTAGGCCGTTGGTTTTTTCAATTAAATGTTTCATATTTTCCATTATTTGGACATTGTAAAGCCGACTATACGGTATGAGTCTCTCTCATTGTTGAAAGCCGTATTGTTGCCTATAATTGCTTATATCCACTTCATTTGAACTTTGGTGGATAGTTATCTAATTGGCAATCATACCACATCTCTTTCTTTGAATTTAGCTATTGTTTTATGACCATTTTTGTCGAGCGTCGTCGATTTCGTCGTCGGCGGCGGCGTCCTGAAATATACACTCTGTGGTTTGAAATTTTAAACTATCCTGGTTTTTCACCAAACTTGGACAGAAGCTTGTTTATGATCACAAGATACGGTAGTATCCAGAAGTAAATTTTGTAAAAAAAAACCAACAAGTTTAGCCGTATTTTACTTATACTTAGCTTTTCTGTCAGTTAACATTACATGTACTATGTGGTTAAAGTTTTAAACATTTAAATAACTTTCTTAACCTATCCTTGATGTGTGCCAAACCTGGACATAAGCTCCTTTATGATCAAAAGCTGGTATCTAGGAGAAATTTTGTAAAAAAAATATATTTCCTTTTTTCACCGAATATTACTTGTAAATGGACTTAGTTTTCCTTCAAATTAACATTACATAAGACTGCATTCAATTTTTTAATACATTTATTAGATTCATATACATGATAAACCATCCTCGATGTTGACCAAACTTGAACAGAAGCTTCTTACAATCAAAAGATATAGTATATAGAGGAAAATGTAAAAGTTATCTTCCTTATCATTTGTTTATTCTATAAATTTGTGTTTCAACTCTTTTATAAATCTTTAGATTTGATTGCATACTGTATTCATTTTTCACAAGCATAACTTGTTTTCATACATTTCAAATGTTTTATTTCATTAACTGTAAATCTAATATCTGCATTCCCCTATCACACTGAAGACATAGACAAACAGCAAAAGTAGGCGAGACACTGGGTTCCGCGGAACCCTTTATGAATTTTGTATTCATACATGTATAACTCCACTTCAAATATATCTGTTCTTAAACATCCTGGCTTTCGAACATTCGGTTAAAGATAAATCCAGAAAAGTTGTGGGTTTTCAGACGCAGCTGTTTTCATCATTTTTACAAACGGGATAGCACATTCTAATGGGATTCTAATTTTCAACGCGATCGTGTTTACCGATCCTGTAACTTTAGTTATACGATTCGGGTAAACTTTTCGATCCTTTAAACTAACTTATTCTTCAAAACTGTTTTATAGTGAGCTGTATAGTATCTTTGAATATTGTTTTTATCGGTATAAATATCGATAAATCAAAACCCAACTAAAATTTACTGTTATACACATGTGTACATTCACGGTCCTACAAGATGTCGAACCTTATATTGCACAAAGTCAGGGTTTTCCTATGAATGTTAATGATGTCTTCACATTAAATCAGTAAAATATGGGATGTGTACTGATAAATATTTTAGTATTAGATACATGTATGATAGTTGCTATTGGCTTCATACTAGCTTATAAGGTAACGCCGAGTACTTACATATTAGTGCATTGTGTCCTATAATATATGTGTTTTTGAAAATTTTTATTTTTCAGTTGATTTTTAGAGTTTGTTCTTGTGGTGTGCTATTACACCACTGACCAAGGTTCGGGGAGGGTTGGGGCACGAGCAAACATGTTTACCCCCAGCATATTATGTAAGTCATGAGCCTGTAATTTAGTGTTTGTTGTTTGTTGCTGTTTATCATATTTAATGGTTTGGACGGAGTTCTTCGTTTCTATTTATTAAGCCATTTTTCTCTATTCTTTATTAATATATTTAAGCACCTCATTATTCTCTCGTCTATTTTCCCCTCATTTGTCTCTATTCTTTACAATTCTTTATATCTTTTGCCAATTAATTATTCTCTATTCTGTAGTGTTATCCCAATCTGCACCATCACTTTTTTTTATTTACACAATTCAGACCTTTAATTTTCTATTATTTTACATGTATCAGTTCGGGGCCTTTTATGGCTTAATTACTATGCGGTAAGGGTTTCGCTCATCGTTGAAGATCGTATGGTGACTTATTGTAGGTACAATCTCTAATGCCATTTGGTCTCTAGTGAAGAGTTGCTTCATTGGCAATCTTAGTAAAACCGCATTTTTTTAGTTTGATGTGAGTCAGCGACAATCACATCCAAATGAATTACAAGATCTTGACTTGTAACATGTACACAAAGAATGCGGCGGTGTTAAACATGTTTATGAACGTTCAACTCAGTCTACCTCACGGCAGCTACAACTCTAACTTCAATAACAGGGGGGTGGGGGCAGTTTTGTTTATAAATGTACAAATAGAGGCAAGGTGTGTGGGCAAGCAGAATAAAACAGCATAAAACAACAGAATGCCAAGAATAAAATTGAGAATGGAATCGGTTGAAAGAGATAACAACCTGAAAAAAAAGCAGAACAATTTCATGATTTGTCTTACCTGTTAACCCAATTCCTTTAAAAAAAAGACTCTCTCTTCTTTCAGCCTGACAGAAAGCACAATGGTCAATAACCATAAATTCAATAAAGGGTTTCCAGAAAATTACATCAACGTTTTCATAAATTTAACGGGGACGTTAAATCTGTCATGATAAATATTGATTTTACCTGTGTGGTATACTAACAAAGATGCACTGAACAAATATTTCATTAGTTTTCCGATTAGATTAATCTCTGGTTATAGTTAGTTGTGAAACTTTTAAAATATACCTCGGCTTAATTTATGATATTCTAGACTGAAAGTTTATGTCGTTATGTATAGCATATATTTCCTGATCTTTATTTGCCTGAAATTACTATTTAAAAAATAGTAGATTTCTGAATAAAATACTGTGTCCCTATTTGAAAAAATAAAAATAAAAAATATGACAATTACAAGATTCGTTCATGCATTTAAATAAAGAATTACAAATATTGTACTTTAAATCTATAGAACAACGCTATCTTATAAATTATCATCAATGCAATTTAATGCTTTGTATACAAAAAAATATGTACTATCCATGATACTATGAAACATTGTGAAGGGAAATCAAGGCAACTCATCGGTTTTTTTTTTTTTAAACTTTAAGGACTTTATCCATTTCATCGTAACTGAAACCAATTTTACCGTCTGAAGAGAATGTGCCAGTTATATCTATATTTTGATAAAGCTTTCAGTTTTTACTTTGAATTGAAAAAAAATAGTTATCTTTCAAATTAATCAATTGGTAGTTAGTTGCTTTATAATGCACAACCGCATCACTATTTATGGCCCACATATCTATATTTTGAAAATTTGATATAGTTTTACTGTGAAGTTATGTATATAGCTGCTACTGTAATTTATTTATAAATGTTTGGTTAATGTTTTTGGACGCTGAACTCTTACATACCATATACAGTTATTTCAAAGAAATCACACTAAAGCTGCTTTTATCTTGCATTTAACCTTTTGTTCAGATATGGTGCCATAATGCTTTTCCTCCGCTTTTTTATTTGTTATTATAATTTTCAACATTATTCCACCTGTTTGCCTTAAGGATTCCTGTGAGTTAGTGAACCAATCCCATGAATGGTTACCATAATAAGGACCACCATCTGAAATTTTCCGAGCCGCCTTTGAAATTTTACAAAAGTATGCCGTTATCGTGGGTACAGAAATAAATGTGAAACAAATTTCGTGAGGGGTTTTGATTTAAGAATGTCTAGACTTAATCATTTATTGTATACTATGTAGATGCATTAAAAACCTTTGTTTGGAACTTCTATGTTGGCATGGAAACGACAGCAAAAAAGTCAAAATTACAAAATCCTCCAAAAGTAATAAAACTTCATAGACATATTGACTGTTTGTGTAGATGTCGTCATTTGACTTTGGAATTTCCAAAATGTCTGCCTTAAAGAACGATTTTCTCAGTTAAAATGGTTGGTCAAACCCAATGAAACTTTAAAGGTAATACTATGTTCTCTATCATCTCAGGAAGTTGAAGAGCATGTATGTGCATTCACTGTTTAAAACTCCTAACATGGCTGCAGCTTAGTGGCAATGTGGGAAGGGTGGGATTCGATATTGCTTGCAATAGCACTCTAGTATATACTTCATTTATAATCTATCGTGTAGAGCCCATAACTGATTACGTGTGTGTGTGTGTTAACGCTCTTCAACTTCCTAATTTATTTTTCCTTTCTAACTATTTTTATTAATGAAAACGCGTGTCTGACTTATACAACTTTGAAGCTGCTTTCCATGGTGCGATTATTTGTATGATCTTGTATCAAGTTTTCCATATCACCCTGGTTCATGCAGGATCTACCAATCTGTAATTTGTTCTCGTTCTGAACATGTATGAAACATTTGCCAATGAATTATAATAAACAAACAACAATCAATTTATCATATGAAGGGAAATATAATTAATAATACTAATAACCTGTAATGTGCATGTTAAAGCAAACTAAATGAAAGCAGAATGACATGTGTACTAGTTTTACATAGAAGTAAGAGTGTCTTTACGAATATGACAAATGTTACAGCCCAACATGACATTCTGATCTTTTTCTTTTTATATTTTGCAATATTTTCAGTGAACATTAATTAATTTTTAATAGAAACATAGATGTGTAGATCTATGGTATTAATAGAATTAACAAGAGTATTCTTCAATAAGGAAGTGAACCACACCTCAACATCACACGTTCTTTATAACAAAGTGCAAATACATTACTGTTTGGGGAGTTTGGCATATAGACAAATAGGTAGACAGGGTAAGATGATACAGCTTTCTACTTATGTTTCAGGAATATAACAAAAATCATGTTAACAATATAACTATTCACTATTTACATGTTGATTTAAGCAGAGTTAAATGGGGAAAAGGGGACAATTCAAAGCCCATCGGTTGAAGAAAAACAGACAACACCTATTTGGTAAAAAAATTAATGAAAATACATGGCAAAACTGAAAGAAAGAAAATACAACCATATAAGTTATAAACAACAGACCGGTAGACAGACAACTGGAAAGGGTTTTCAATAAGTAAAAAGTATTTTATCTTAGATGTATTTATTGTGATATAAATTTATCCTTTGTTGCATATCTTAGGGAATGGTGTCCATTTAGTCATGAAGGGGGTAATTTCATTCTGAAAATTGGTTTGTACCTTGCATAGAAATTTTGGGTCTGGTAACCTTGAATGAATAGACAACTTTCGAGTTACATGCATTGCCGTCAAAAACTTTGGTTTTAGTGAACATCATTCGTGTGTGTAGGGGCATCGTCATTTCCATTTCTATGTTGAGCGAGTGGTTTGAAAACTATGATGCTATATTGCACGATTTATTTGGCAAATTGAATTCTCATAATCGACAATCAGCACTGCTGTCATTAGGAAATTGTGATGAAGTACCTACAGAACAAACATTATTTTAGTTTATCCTGCACAATGTATTCACTAAGACAATTGATGAACGTTTATAATGCATAGATACATGTGATAAACATAAATAGTGCAGAGATACAGGCGATCCCCTCTATCGGGTAAATGACGTCATAAAGGCGTGAATAAGTTTTTTCCGTTGAAGGTAATAACTCAAAAGTTATCAATTGAGAAAGAACTCACCAAGCCTTAAAGATAGAAGGCACAGATATCCTAGTTGGTACCCCATTTCTGTGGCACAAATAAAATAACACAACTTTTAATATTGTATCAAAATGTATTTGTATAAAAATAACAATACAAAATCTAAGCAAAAAAACATCAACAAGATGACATAAGTTATACAATTCAATAATTGACTAGAGAAAAAGAATTAATTCACATTGAATAAGTTTTCGTAAGGCCACACAAAATAAATAAAAGCTCCTTAGAGAAATTTTAAAATAAGACAATATTTTCCATATGAAATTTAAATTAAAATTTCATAAAAAAATTATGTGATAAAATAAATCCTTAATATGATAATGATATTTTTTTAAACAAAACATTAGTACCAGATTCAATTTTAAAACAGAGGATGGATGAGAAGCTAAAAATATTTTTTTTGCTAGAATGTGCAATTTAGAATATACATGTTTAAATTTATTTGTATCAATAAATCAAAATTACCTTATCAAATATGTAAAAATAAAATCAGCTTAATTGCATATAGCTATAATACAATAGTATAAATGGCTGTATTGTGAAGCACTACACAATTGAATCATTTAGGAAAGTAAAGTTAAATAGTACGGTGACCGAGTAAGGACAAGTCGCTTATTTAAGGAGTTTAAATGTCATTCGGACTATACGGCTGAAAATCACAGTATTGATAGTTCAAAGGTTAATCTTAATATTTTGACTTGTCGTAAAAATATCGTACGGTGCAATTTTCGTAAAATGGGCTTTGAAGTACGTTAGTTTACTTGAACGAAAAATCGACTTAGAAAAGTTTTGAGGTCTACATTGTAAAATAACATCCGTGATATAATCTCTACTATTATATACATTGTGTTTACATCTGATTTAAACGATTTCAAACAAAGTTTAGCAAAGTTAATCTGTTATTAAAGAGTTTATGTAATAGATTAACACTACAAATATTTTGAATTTAAAAGAGCAATTTCAAATCAATTTCATCTTTTTTTTAACGCAAAACGTAAAATAATTACCATTTATATGATATTTCAGAACTTTTTTAATCAATGATATCAATTTTATTTATCTCAGACGCTTTATTGTGGCAATTCAAGAATGGCACAAGTCCTAACACTCATATGACAGAGCTATTCGAAGCTCAAATACATCCTCTTATAGATACATATAAGTAATGGGGATGTGCTGTATCACATACATTTAAATACTTGAATATGTTCCTTGAAGCAGTAGACATTTTGCTGTCAAATGGTCGAGCAGAACGAGAGGGAAATTGGTCACTTCCTTCAGATCGTCATCTCAAATGATACCTTATGTTTTTGTAACCAACAGTACCAATTACTGAAGGTGGATGCCAGTTAACATACTCGATATGCTTCAACTTTCTTAGAATATTCGATCACCTTTTATAGATGGCTACTTTGCTTTTAGACAGACTCCTGGACATTTTAACCGTACATGGACTGACCTGGTAACAGAAAACGCCGTTATACAAGCCTCAATGGAACCAGGTGGCACTGTAGGCATTACAAATCAAAAGTATGCGCTTGTTAGATGGACCCTTACGAGACATTTCCTAAAATCCCTTAGTCGTGTAACACGAAAAATGGCTGGAATTCACAAGAGAAAACAAACCCAACAGCAATGAAAAGAGATGAAGAACATGTTATTGCCATTCTGGACCATCTGAATGATCCATGACTGATCCCTTTGGTGTCTTATCAATATCTCTTCTAGAATGCATGCTACAAGATAAATTTGATATTCTTAGCTTACAGCTGTCGAGAAAGGCTTGAACATGTCTAAACATTTTATCACTAGTGATCTTTCTTAAGATCAGCACGGAGTTTTAATAGTCCAATATCAAAGTCAAAACTAAAAACGTTTGACAACATGACCATAAAAACAGAATATGTGTATAATAGATTAAGTGTTTGAAAAACGCCAGTTCCAGAATAAATCGATTTCTTAATTATTTTTTTTTTTTACATTTTCGAGATAATTCATTGTTTATTGATTTGAAAAAAAATATCTGTATCTGAAATTTAACCTAAATTGTTGTATATATCTTCAAACTTTGAAAATTATGGAAGAAAAAAAAAAAAAAAAGAATTTGATCTTTAACCTTATTTTATGCAAAACTGTTACCACATTTGTTTTTGACGACATCGATATTTCAAAAGTACTCATTATTCCGAATCCAAATATATAAATTATAGCCATATAGTATGTTCGACGATTAAATCTAAAAAAAATATTGGGTCTGGTCACCGTACAAAAAGCTTTACTTCATCATATTTAATCAGGTCGAACTCACGAGAATCTATTGAATAAATTGTGTTTCGTTTATAACAAAGAATTATTTTAAACAGAGCGAGAAAAATGCATATAGATCAAGATACTGTAATTGACAATGATAATGTTGGCAAAATATTTTGTTGCATCCATATTTTTTCTATGCAATGAATGTTTATTATGACGTTTTCCATTTAAATGCACCAACCACCATTGATTCATGGTAATCAATAATTAAATCTATCAAAATGAAAACAATACCGCTCATATTTTGTAATCGTTATTCTATTTGAATATGTTTTGTTTTTTCAAATATTCTGACTTTATAAAAATTAAATGCAGATTTTATAATTTTTGAAGTTGTAAATAAGTAAGTGATGTCACCAGGCTCCACACAAATGTGCAACACTTGCGTGCATATTGTTTAAAACTGGAAAATCTGCAGTAAATTTTTACAAATAGTGATCACATTAAATACACCTTTTTTTACTTCATTAAGCAAAAAACCTATTAGAATAACAATTGGAAGAATAAAATAAATATGCAGTCACCAAGTAAGAGTGCAAATTTTTATGGACATTAATAATACCTTGTGGTTAATAATTTTTTGAGATATTTTTAATGGAAATTTTATGCAATTACACAAAAATTAAATGTTCAAATCACTGTGGTCGGAAGGCGGTATTGCTGACACATGACCCTCAACCCCTAATAAAAGATATTAGCCTATGTTAATTTCGTCTGTCATCTTATGCAACTCTAATTCTTGCATCATTTGTGATACAACCGTCATCTCATGATGTATAGTCTCAGTTGGTGAATCGTACAGCTGTTCTTTTTATCCTTTCTAATCGGTCTGTCTGCTTTTTTGTGTATGGGTCACATATGATAGCGTCATATGTGATAGATTGCGCTTAAGAAATAGACCAAGAGTCGAACTCGCTTAAACTTATAGAATTATGTTATAGGTTCCGCCTAAATAGGCTAAGAGTCGAACTTGCTTAACCTAATTAAATTATGTTACAGGTTGCGCCTAAATAGGCCAAGAGTCGAAATCGCTTAACCTAATTGAATTATGTTATAGGTCGTCGGGTATTTGAAGTCCAATGTATCATTGGTTGGTGGTTACATCTTCTATCATATGTCTACTTCACAGGCACTTGTCTCAGAATATTATTATCAGGATAATTAATTCTGAGACAAGTGCCTACTGTCCACTTGGTTGGTAGAATATACTTTACGTTTCTGTTCATAATGCAAGCACTTTTTTCTATCCTATAGAAGGTCGACTATCCGTATACATAAGAAGAAGGTGACAAACGACGAACAAATTGTTTGATTTATGTGCTTTATGCTGCTTAAGCAGAAACATGCTATAATGCGGTGGATTAAAACACCAGACGTATAAATGGACAGGGTAAGATGAAAGGCCTTATAACTGAAGTCAAGGGAGAATAACCAAATTATGATTACAATTTAGCTATTTGCTATGTGGATAAGCAGAGCAAGACAGGGAGCAGTAAAAAAAGGCAATCAAAAATCATAAGTCGACGTATATATACAATTCCTTGGTTTAGTGTATACACTAGACTAGAGCGATTTATAGATTTAAGTATTTAAAAAACAGTCCATTTTATTGAAAACTCTATATGCCCCCTTGATGCCTACATTTTTCTCAGTGCACACATTAACATATATCTTTGACTGTCCATCTGGTATCTTTCGCCGCTCTTTTAATTTATTAGTTAGCAGCTGTGCACGAAATGTACTTCTGTGACTTGATCGTAAGTGTTGCTCTGAACCTATTGCAGTTAAGTTAAAATTCATACCAATATGTTCCACTGGTCAGAAGATTTAATGAACTCCTTTAAAAAGAACAAGGTGCAAGGTGGTGAAATAAAGCATACTTACAATCCTATATATTAAATATATTAATTGTATTTAATCTCACTTAATTGATATTATGGTATGTACATGTATATACTTTTTCGATATTGTCATTCAAACGTTGACAGGTAATAATTTCTATTAATATAAAAATGTCAACTTTAATAACAATATAGCTAAATATAATGAACAACTATTTCAGTTGAAGAAATCGTTTGAGTTATTCTCTGATGTTTAGTTGTTGTAGTTTCCCGTCTTCAATTTGGTCAAGGTAATTAAACATGTAGTCGTCTGCCGAATTCAATATTTGCTGCAAGGTCAACAAGGTTAGGATGTTAACGTTATCTTGAAGTTCGATTTCTGATTCGTAATTCTTAATTGGTAGGATATTAGATCTTGGCAGTCCCAATATCTGTGAAACTCGATCTACAGTTTCTTGAACGACAGGACTGAAGAAAACTTGTGATAGATCTTCACTTGTAGCCTCACACACTTTATCGACCTTCGTAAGTAATACAATCTGTGGAATGCCTGCAAAGACAAAAAAAATAGTTTTAGCAACAATATCATTTTAATTTATTTTATGTACTAGAAAATTTGTATTTAAGATATTTAATGCAGATAAACCCTGAGAAAATAAATATTTATTTTGTTATATAAAAACCCAGTTTGAAACTTCGTTGACATCAGACAATTGGATTATGAATTTGATAAACTAAACTAAACTGAATAAGAATAAGTTTGTTTACCTCTTTGGTTCATGTGAATCTGAAATCCCTTCATCTTTTCTACTACTTTCTCCGGCATAACGTCTACAGTACTGCCATCAATAACAAACACAACACAATTTATTTTATCAGCAAACTGTGGAGTGGCAACAAACCCTGTTATGTCAGGTGTAACTGGTGCAGATGGATTGAACTAAAATGGAAATTTGCAACGTATGAATATCCCACTTATAACACGTAATGTTTTTCTTTAATATATTTACTTTCTCTAAAGAAAACTATTATAGATATAGGAAGATGTGGTATGAGCGCCAATGACACAATTTTCCATCCAAATAACAATTTATAAAAGTTAACCATTATAGGTCAAGGTACGGCCTTCAACACGGAGCCTTGGCTCACACCGAACAGCAAGCTATAAGGACCCCAAAAAAATGTGTAAAACCATTCAAACGGGGAAAACGACAGTCTAATCTATAAAAAACGAGAAACCAGAAACACGTATGAACTACATAAACAGAGGACAACTACTGTACATCAGATTCCTGACATATGAGAGGTGCAAACATTTGCAGCGGGATTAAGCGTTTAAATGGTACCAAACCTTCTCCCTTTTCTGAGACAATAGTATAACATCACAACATAGAAAACACTCTATAAAATATCAATTGGAAGGTTTAACCCAATCCAAAAACACAGAATACATAAGAATACTTTTGGCAGATTTCTGCAGTTTACTGGCCCAATAAATGTTTTGAATTATTTTTTTTTAAGTTCACAGCACGAACATGTGTACCTGGAATCGATCAGGTAAATTACCATCGAGAAGATAGCACATCCCATGGACATCCATTCCCTGGTCAGCTTCTAGTCCTCTGGTATCATGTAGTCTTAGGTTCAATGGTTTTCCTGATACACTATTTCTGATTTGGTACATTCGATACTGGAAACAAATATGATATATCTATTAAATAAATTGAAAGCAACGTTTGCGTAGATCATTAAAAGTAATAATTTCTAGACTGATCACTAGAACATAATTTAAAATGCCAAAGTAAATGATAAGTCCTCTCAAATCATATTATTATAGGAAAATTTCCAAAGTGTCACAAGTGCATGCTTAAATTCTCACAAGTGAAATCGAAATCATTTTGATTTTCTTTTAGCGCAAAATAGTTTATCCAAATTATATTCGAAAGAAAGTTGAGGAACAGAAGAAAAAGTATTGCACTCTGTAAGTGGCATGTGTGTGAAAAAGGTAAATACAATGTAACGTGACCTGGTAATGTTTTATTTTTATTTTATACTAACCACAGTTGTTAAGCTATGCTCTGCATTACCGCTACATGCCTGTCTGGTTATATAGCCTCGGAAGACAGAGTTAATTGTATTAAAGAAACTTGTCTTCCCAGCTCCTACTTGTCCGACCAATAAAACACGTGCTTGGGGAACATTTAATTCCTTTAAAGGTTTGTATCTTTCTACCCTCTCCTTCAATTCTTCAAAATACTGACAATTTAAAAAAAACATGTTTTAATAGCTGGTCTGGCTTAATAGTTATGAATAAAAAGAAATATGAGATATGCTAAACATTCCAAGGACACAAAATCCCAACGACATCTAAATATGTATCTATATATGCAATATGTCTAGATCTAGATTGCTGCCAGTCCAGAAATGGTCTGAATGAATTTAACATTAAATATCATAGATCTGCAATAATCCGCAAATATCAAATATAAGATTTGCATTTACCCTGGGTAAGGCAAGATGACATGTGATGGGATGGCTGAGTATCTAAGTTTAATTGTATTTCAGACGTGGTTATCAATGGGATGGTGGTCGAACTCTATTTATACTTTAATATACCGTTTTGAGGAGCTATTTATGAAGAATGTTCAACCCTTTGACCTATAAAGGTCTTTTTGCTATTTGTTATGGTGTTGTTTGACTGGCACGCGACGAAAACGTTCTTAAATTCGTGTGATGTATTATTCATTTTTTAGTTTACAAAACTCATTATAGAAACCAGGATTAAAATGGTGTACTTCAGACGCGTTGTTCATAAGAGACAATTAAATGTATTCAGTTTTGATATTACAGAACAGAGACAGGTCACGTTCAACATTAAGATAAATAATCCAAATTGAATCGATTTAAATATTATAAAAAAAAAATCAGTTTTTAAATGAATGTTTATCAAATAAAGACATATCTTTAACAAAAATCTAGGATGGATTCGAATATGTATATAGCGTCATGAATATAAAAAAAAACATTTTTATGCCATAATTGAAGGGAACAACTATTTAAATTTGTTGATAAGATATTATATGAAATAACTAAGATATCCCCTACATTTTATGAGTTTTCAAAAAATTATATTATAATTTTTATAAACATATAATATCCTTTTAAGGATATTAACTTTATTGTATAAGTATGCGAGTTTTAAGAAACATTATCTGTATAAAAAAACTAAAATACAAACTCCTAGGAAAATTCAAAACGGAAAGTCAATAATCAAATGGTAAAAGATATCATATTAGAAAAAAATGTTATGATATCGTATTTTAAGTATATGAAATATCTTGTGAACTCTATAAGAATCTAATATCTCTTATGATCTACCTAATAAATTTTATAGACTTAAACATAATTTTAGAAATCAAAAAAAATATTAATGAAAAATGGAAGATGTCTTTCACAGTATATGCTTTAAATGTTGAACGTTGAATTAATATATAAATCATCCGAAGTATCTTACCTTTTTGTTCCATTTGGAAGTTTTCCGCCATGGTTCTTCAAGAGGTGCGTTGCCGGGTTTATCTAAGAAGAAACAATATTTGCATTTTATTAAGTAATCGGTTTGAGTTATGTATCATCGGTCATCAATACTGGTACCGCTACATTGAGCGGCGAAAATAATTTGTTTTGTAAAAAAAGTCAAACGCTGATTTCTAGTTTATTACTCATTTTTTTACGCTAGTGATACATTTACTTGTTATACTATATATATGACTACGAGTAACTGTTTTACTGCAGACCAGTGCAGAGCCGTTTTTTTTTTATTCAATATCAACAAAATCTGATGCAGTCCTCCAAAATGTTAATTGTTCTTTTTCAGAAGAAGGAATGGATATTAACGTTGTATTTTTATTTCTATGAAAATAAAAAAAAATGTCATTTTTATGTCCATTAAATAGCCATTTCATTTAAGGTAAAGAAATATGTCGCAGATTTTGTTAAAATTTTGCATAAAACCTTGGCTCGTTGAACTATAACTGAAAATCGAAAAAAAAATGCATTTGTCTTTTTTATTATTTGAAAATTTCAGATTGATTTTTTCTAATATTGGTGAATATTTGTATAGAAAGCATATACAATCGCCAAATCTTTAATTAATTCATAGATTTTTCTTTAAAAAATTAATTTTCTTGACACATAAATTTCGGTTTTAATGTTATAAAATAATCATATGGTCACTGACTTCGTTTTCTAATAATAAATTTGTTAAGTTGTTTAAATTGAAAAACGTCAGAAAACTACTTTTTAGAATTACAGATTTGGCGATTTTAAGACAAATTTGAGAAGGTTTTTCGCCGATTTTATGTGCTTTCCATACAAATGTGCAGCACCAATTTTATAAGAATTCAATCAGTAATATTTTAAATGATAAATGAGATAAATGCATTATATTTTCGAACCAAAATTTTATTAAAATCTGTGACGTATCCCATTTACTGCTAATTGACCTTAATACTTTCAAATTTCTTTTAGCTTATTTATCCAAGAATAAGGCGATTTCAATTCAATCAATATAAAGCCTTCATACAAGTGTCAGGCCAAATTTTTACGAATTCAATGCAACTTAAGTAATTTTAATGGCTGTTAAATCGACCAACGCTTTAAAGTGGTAAAATACTGTTACTTTAATTATTCACTCTTTATTTTATTGATTTGTATAAGCATTATATCATAGATCAATTCATTCCTTTAGTGTATGTTCACTTGTGTGGTAAAGTGTCTTTTAATTGAGTTAAGCCATTTCAATTGATATTATATAGTGGGTATACATGTCTATGCTGTGAAATGTACACTTTCATAATTTTTAACAATCCTGTTTCCATTGCTCTCTAGCAAAAAAGGCTTAATGTGTGTATAATGCATGTACATATATATGGAAACAGCCTCTTCTGTTATATAGATACAATGAATAAGCGTTGATTCTTGAAAACGAAACCTTGAGCCCGGAGGCCGAATTGTTTGTTATTCATGAATCAACGTACGCTTATCCATTGTATCAATTACTTAAACTATTGTGCTAATGTATTTTCAAAATTAAAGCCTTTTCCTAATTAGAAGGTATTGTAAGTGAATTGAAATAACAATGTTTTCGTGTCTAACGATGCATTAATAATAAATCAAAGATCTAATTCAATTGGTTAAAAAAAATTCTGTTTTTACAAAATAAGACATATTCGAACTTATTTCTAATAAAATTGAGAATGGAAATGGCGAATCTTTTAAAGAGATAACAATCCGACCACTGAGCATATATAAAGTATACATAAGTATGTTACCGAAATTTCTAGCAAAAAGCCTAATTCTAGGCACATAACAGTTTTCTCGAAGAGGAATTTCAAAATAAACATTTTGTAAAATAATGTAGTAAAGCAGATGAAATCATACTATATTCATAACACAAAAATGGACAAATAGAATGTAATCATTTTCGTTTCAAATATGTTTAATAATCCAAAAATAAACTGTAAAACTCTCTATTATTACAAAAATTTCCACAATAACATACAAAACAAGAAAAAAACGAAAGAATACAGACAACAAAGAGCTTAAACCGACAAGTCCCTATATGGAACGCCATGACTGTCTTCTGGTGTTGATTGTTTAATATGTTCGGTGCTTTATGCATTATGTTCAGTAGTATGTATATTATGTTCAGTAGATATCCTATTATGTTCAGTAGTTTCATTATTATATGCAGTGGTATTTAAATTATGTTCGGTACTTCTGACGTTATATTCAGTACATTTTTCATTATGTTCAGTAGATTCAATATTATTTGCAGCACATTATGCAATACCTTCAGTACTCCCGCTTTCTTTATATTCAGTAGATTATTCATTATGTTCAGTAAAAGCATCTGTATTATATTCGGTTCGTTCAACTTTATGTTCAGTGGTTGTATCATTATGGTGATGTAGTAAAAGTGGTTGTATCATTATGATGATGTAGTAAAAGTCGGGAAGTCAATAACGGAAATTGTCGGAAAAAAACGAACGCGGATATTTTTGACGGACGTTTTATTCATGAACACCTTTACATGATTAAATGAAAATGAAAGAAATGGAAGCAGTTTTAAATCGGTGTGGTTTACGTTTCCAAGTTGGCATTTTTCACCAGGAAAAATAACTCCTGACTTAATTTGTAAGTTGTCGCTACAAGATTTCGCGTATTTAGGTATGAACGACAGGAGAAAAATAATGGAATTAAGAATAGCTTGTGTTCATTTCAGCAGCAATATTTTGACTAAGATAGCTCGAACAAATGCCTAACGGATAACTTTTTTTCAATCCGTTCATGTCCGCTAGACGTCCGTTCTTATCTGTTAGACGTCCGTCCATATCCGTTGCATGTCAGTTTAACGTACGTTTAATCCGTCGACGTCCGTTCTGTCTGGTGGAAAATTTTGAGCATGTTCAAAACTTTGAACTGACGTCCATTGGATGAAATGTCCGTTGAACGTCCGGTAGGCGTCTGTTTTGTACGGTACTCGTCCGTTTCACTTCTGTTTTGTATTCGTAACGTGTCCGTTATACATCCGTTTGAGGTCTGGCAGATAAATTCACCGACGGACTTCTAACGGACGTCTAACGGATAAAACGGATGTTGATCGAATGTGAAACGGACTTCTACCGGACGTATAACGGATTAAACGGATGATGAACCGATCTTAAACGGATAAATGCCAATTGAAAATTTCGCGTCTGAAATGCCAATTAGCCTTTCTTAAGCATGTTAAGATTCATGAATTCTTATTATTCATAATCGATCTTAGAGTAAGGGCACATCTTCACAATCAAGCAGCTTTTATTCAGTCCAGACACTGCCCTTTGGCGGCACTTGCTTGTGGTTTAACGTATAAAATTGATTTTGAACGAATGTGAAACGGACTTCTACCGGACGTATAACGGATAAAATGGATGATGAACGGATCTGAAACGGATAAATGCCAATTGATAATTTCGTGTCAGGATTGTCAATTATGGGTACGTCAGATTTCTTGAGGTTCATGAATTCTTATTATTCATAATCGATCTTAGAGTAAGGGCACGTCTTCACTATCAAGCAGCTCTTATTCAGGCAAGACACTGCCCTTTAGTGGTAGTTTGAAGAACAAACCAAAACCAAATACACAGAAACATTTTGATTATTTACAAGATTTACATGTATTATTATTGTCGCCTTTCATTTTTTCGGATTACTGTAGAAGGGGATAATTTTTCTTAATTGGCTTAAATTTAGAGGGGAATACAAAAGATTTTAAGTTTTTATGGGTAAGAAATGAAGAGCCGCAAAGCACCCATCACCTTTAACCGGTAAAAAAATGAGAAGTCTCTTGCGTAATTGTCTCTTTTTATTTTGTTATTCATTGGAACGCTTTATATCAAAGGAGAAAAGGGGAGGGTAAACACACAATTGATCATGCAAAGAAATTGCCTCCGTTGAAATTCTGCAAACATCCCATAGAGCAAATTACATGAATGATTAATATTGACCATTCGGTATATAGCTGTGTTCTAAATGACACGTACATGGAGGTCCTAAATTAATTTGTTGAATGAAATCAAATCTTTAAATACTAATGGGTGCCGTAGGAGGTCGACCGGAATTTTTATCTCGGATTTCTTGGCATGTAACAGATAGAAAACTCAGGATTAGAATTCATAGAACAAAAAAAGGGGCAGTGGCAAATATTTCATGTATATTTTGAACACAGAGAGAATTACCCCGGCACCCTTTGCCATAAAACTTTCTTTTTCTTATTTGTGCCTTCGTTGTGTATGCTCTTATAATATACTAGATTATGGAGTGTGTGTCCGAGCGAGAACTGCTCTAGTTCATTACTTTAGGAATATTTATCTAAAAGTAGTATTTCAATATTCAGCCCCATTTTACTATTTAGTCAGCCATCAGTCCTACCCTGATATACCCTATCTTTTTCGGGTGATTAATACTGATAGCGTTTGACATTTTTAGCCGAAGAGATTTATCAATTTTACATAACTCAAATTATTGTATGCTGGTTCATATTCTGGACGCCAGTCTTAGCTCCTTTATAATATAATTCACTACCAAAAAACAATTATGAAGCTTAGAAATGGAAAAATATTAAATACTAAACTTGTTCAAAGGGTATCTACACGTCTCAATCTTCAAAATCGGTTATCTAAAAATACTACCATCGCTAACATTTTTAACAATGAAAATCGTGGTTACCCTTCTATCGATAAGTGTCATGCCAAAAAACGACTTACATGTCCCCGTCTTTCCACCAACAATACGGTAAGGTCCACGTTTAATGGTCGCACATTTTCTTTGAATTTTGAAACTGATATAACTTGAAAAACAAACAGTATTATTTATTTACTCACATGAAACAAACCGGGATGTGGTATTCAGTACGTAGGAGAAACTGGACGATATTTATCTAAACGCACTCAATAACATCTGTATCGTTTTAAAAGACCCAATAATTTCAAAAGTATCATTTACCAACACCTTAAGAAGCACAACCATCCTTTTAAATATTTAGCAGTTCAACCTTTAGAAGTAGTAAATAAGCAGCCTGCTGAATCTCATTCAAAGTTTGTATACGATCACGGAAAATAATTGGATTAAATTGGATTTAAAAATTATAATATAAAATTATAAAATGGTAATATATCTAGAACCGATTCCATTAACATTTTGGATATAGTTTCTAAAACTGTTCGTAAAAACCGTTCTCACGGCCGTAGAACAAATCGCAATCAAAGAAAATTTCGGACTAATCATACCAATATTTCGGACCTAATTTCTATTTCAAAAAACAACGGAAGACATTATCTGTTAACAAAACTCTGTAAATTACCGGTTAATAAGTTAAATAAAATTTTGGAGGATTGCAACACAATTTCATATAGCAGTCCTAAGTATGAAATTGTTCAAATTATTATGGCATATTGTTATTCTAAACTATTTCCCAAAATTGATCGCCCTGAAGATCATAAAAAAACATTTTATTAAAATAAAGTATGTCAATAAAGGTTTTGTTTTTGTTAATATTGCCGGTATATTTAACGACCATTCTGTTAAAGAACAAATTCCTGGATATTTTGACAATACTGAGCTACCTCTTATTTGTTATATTTACAAGAAATCTACCCAGAAATTTGTGTTTAATTATAGTCAACTGTGTAAAGATGTTAATACCAGTGAAAATACACCTACTTCATGTAATTGTAGTACCTCCGAATATATTTATGGACCCATTTCCCATGTTATAACAGGAGATCTTAACATCGTTCAAGACCGAGAGTTAAAATCATTCCTCAGTAAAGGACCTAAATATCGTCCCCCGTCAATTATTAATTGGAATGAGTGTCGTAATATCCTCCACGACTCACTCCATACTTACTGTATGAAATGGATAAAACGGGAAAAAGCTGACAAAAAATCTTTGGACTCTTTTTTTAATTCAGTAATGAAGATAGTTGATATACGTATTCAACATTTTAAAGAACATTTTACTATTAACAATAACCACAAAAAACCTATTTCTCGTATCAAACATAAACTAAAAGAACTAGCCATGACATTTGTTTTTGTCCCTGCCGAAAAAGCTGCTAATAACATTATTATTGTTTGACGTAAATTTTACATTGAGGTTCTGAAAAAAGAAATCACCAATTCACCAACATTCTAACTGACTCCATTTTTAGAAAACAACATCTGTAACAAACATAAACTTTTAGATGCCGCTTTAATACAAGCAGAGCCAAATACAATGAAAGTCCCAACTATGTACTGGCTTCCGAAGCTACACAAAACACCTTACAAATATAGATTTATTTCGTCTTCAAGCCATTGTTCCACTACTAAATTGTCTATTCTTCTTACCAGCACACTTGGTACAATTAAAAATCTGCTAATAAATTGTTCAAATAAGGCCTTCGAAAATAGTGGAATCAATTACTTTTGGAGTGTCAAGAACTCGTTGGAAGTACTAAGTCTTGATAAATTGCATGCTTATATTGGTGATTTTGAATCTGTTCAAAGTTTTGATTTTTCTACCCTGTATACCAAATTGCCTCACATTCTCATTAAGAAGAAATTCATACACCTAATTAAATGGGCATTTAAAAAGTCAGAATGTGAATATATATGTTCAAACTCTTTTAGGTCATTTTTTAGTAGCAATAAACAAAAAAACTATGTCAATTG
The DNA here is from genome assembly GCA_019925275.1 of Mytilus edulis. Classification (NCBI taxonomy): domain Eukaryota; kingdom Metazoa; phylum Mollusca; class Bivalvia; order Mytilida; family Mytilidae; genus Mytilus; species Mytilus edulis. Next base: position 80,498,742 of record CM034350.1, on the reverse strand, counting down.
GACATGCTTTGCTACTATATATGCCCTTGAATTTTTACTAGATAACATTTTTGTTCGCTTTGGGAATTCCGTATATCGTCAGATTATCGGAATTCCAATGGGGACTAACTGTGCACCACTTATTGCGGACCTGTTTTTGTATTGCTATGAGTTACAATTTATGACAAAAATAAGCAAAGACCCATCGAAACAACATCTGATAAACAAATTTAATTATAATACTTTTAGATATTTGGATGATATTTTGGCTCTCAATAATGACGACTTCAGTATGTATATTAAAGAAATTTATCCTGCTGAACTTACTTTAAATAAAGGTAATACTAACAAAGACCACTGCCCTTTCCTCGATCTTGATATCTATATCACTAACGGAAAGATTAATACTAAAATTTATGATAAAAGAGATGCTTTTTCATTTCCTATCGTTAATTATCCATTTTTTGATGGTGACGTTCCTTGTCACCATCTTACGGTGTTTATATATCTCAACTTGTACGATTCGCTCTTGTATGTAACAATGTTTTAGATTTTAACGAGAGAAATTCATGTATTACTGAAAAATTATTACACCAGGGTTTTCGATATCACAAACTAGTCAAAACATTTACTAAATTTTATCATCGGTATAAGGACATCATTCGTAAATATAGCTCAACATGCAGACTTCTTATACGTTCAGGTATTTCACATCCAATTTTTTATGGAAATATTCTTTATAAAGCACAAAGGTGTCAGTATTCACCTCAAAAACTAACAAAACCTTTGAATAGACTTATTAAGAAGGGATATAGTTACGATACTGTTGTCAAGTCATTAAAGATTGCATATTTTGGCGTTAATATTGATTCACTTATAGGGTCTTTGCATCGGAACTAAACACATTTATTCAAAAACCAGTTGTTGGCATGACACGGGTTATGTTCTTCCCATATATGTTATGATTGTATGATACTAAACCCCTAACGGGAAGGATTGTGCCTGATGTTCATATGATGAAATCATAATCTTTCAGTCAGTTTAATTGAAGTCTGGAGCTGGCATGTCAGTTAACTGCTAGTAGTCTGTTGTTATTTATGTATTATTGTCATTTTGTTTATTTTCTTTGGGTACATCTTCTGACATCAGACTCGGACTTCTCTTGGACTGAATTTTAATGTGCGTTATGCGTTTACTTTTCTACATTGCCTAGAGGTATAGGGGGAGGGTTGAGATCTCACAAACATGTTTAACCCCGCCGCATTTTTGCACCTGTCCCAAGTCAGGAGCCTCTGGCCTTTGTTAGTCTTGTATTATTTTAATTTTAGTTTCTTGTGTACAATTTGGAAATTAGTATGGCGTTCATTATCACTGAACTAGTATATATTTGTTTAGGGGCCAGCTGAAGGACGCCTCCGGGTTCGGGAATTTCTCGCTACATTGAAGACCTGTTGGTGACCTTCTGCTGTTGTTTTTTTCTATGGTCGGGTTGTTATCTCTTTGGCACATTCCCCATTTCCATTCTCAATTTTATTAGGCTATTTCTTTCTTTGCGGGCGTATACTCCAAGCAAACAACATGCATGTGTATAACGGCACTTTAGATTTTCGTATTAAATAAAGAAAGTTGCCGGTCCGGTGCATGAACAGATTGGTTAGAAAGCAAGGTTTTAATTTTAATTAGATTCGAGGGTTGAAAATAGAGAGCACCAAATAAAAGGGGGGGGGGGGGGGGGTAGTATCCACAGGGAATATTTTTAAAACAGTTAAATCGATTTCAAGCAGGGATTCTAGTGCTTCTTTGGGAATGAAAAACTTGTTATTAATCTTAGTCAAAATATTGCTGCTGACATGAACACAAGCTAATCTTAATTCTAATGCAATTATTTTGTAACAATGGTTCTGATTGGATGACAGTAAGCGTAAAATTCTCTATCTCCTTGTCTGTAACTAAGGAAGCCGCCATTTTGAATTGCTGAATATATTGACATGTAATTTCTACAATAATAAGCCAAAAAACTCACATGTTGCACTTAAAAATCTTCTTTTTATCAAATTTTATTACATTCTGAAGCGGCACAGAAGGCAGAAAACGCCCGGTGTTTATGTTTGACCCCGGAAGCATACATATGACGTCACCTAGTGTAGGGACCATAGAAGATAACATCTTTTCGCGGAATTTTCTTTAATGAAGATTTTACACTGAAATCATGATTGAAATTTAATAATAAAATTGTTTTGCATTAGAATACAGATAACTGTATTGTATTTGAAGCTTTGCGGACGTCCATCGGTAGTTTTACTGTCGCAAATACCCGTTTACCTGTCTCCGCTCCGCGTCGCCAGGTAAACTAAATTTGCGACAGTAAAACTACCGATGGACGTCCTTAAAGCTTCAAATACAATACAGTTATCTCTTAATTCCATTATTTTTTTCCTGTCATTCATACCTAAATATGCGAAATCTTGTAGCGACAACTTACAAATTAAGTCAGGAGTTATTTTTTCCTTGTGAAAAATGCCAACTTGGGAACGTAAACCACACCGATTTAAAACTGCTTCCATTTCTTCCATTTTAATTCAATCACGTAAAGGTGTTCATGAATAAAACGTCCGTCAAAAATATCCGCGTTCGTTTTTTTCCGACAATTTCCGTTATTGACTTCCCGACTTTTACTACATCATCATAATGATAAAACCACTGAACATAAAGTTGAACGAACCGAATATAAAGCCAATGCTTTTACTGAACATAATGAATAATCTACTGAATATAAAGAAAGCGGGAGTACTGAAGGTATTACATAATGTACTGCAAATAATATTGAATCTACTGAACATAATGTCGAAAGTACTGAACATAATGAAAAATGTACTGAATATAACGTCAGAAGTACCGAACATAATTTAAATACCACTGCATATAATAATGAAACTACTGAACATAATAACCAAAGCACCGAATATAATGTAAAAACTACTAAACATAATGTAATAACTACTGAACATAATGTAATAACTACTGAACATAATAGGATATCTACTGAACATAATATACATACTACTGAACATAATGCATAAAGCACCGAACATATTAAACAATCAACATCAGAAGACAGTCATGGCGTTCCATATCCCTACCTTAAAGTCATTGATCTTAACCATGCTAACATCGCTGCTTATACTATATGGTTGTCTATTGTATACACCAAAAAAAAAACAAGCCCTGTGTGTCTGTCATACCGATGTATATCAAATGTTCATTTATATATATATATATAGAATAGACAATTGAATTCAAACACATTTATGCTGTCGATAAGTTGATACATTGGCACTAATATCGATTTTGTCATGTTTTACGTAAAAAACAGTGTTAATTTTCAAATATATTAAAACACAGTTAATTTAATCTTCTCTGATTTAGAATTGTATGTAAAAAAAAATTAAACTTTATATCCCAAAGATGATTGTGAAAGATAACTAAGATTTACGAAAAATGGTTAAAAATTGACTATAAAGGGCAATAACTCCTAAAAAGGTCAACTGACCATTTCGGTCATGTTGACTTAATTGTAAATCTTATTTTGCTGAACATTATTGCAGTTTACAGTTTATCTCTATCTATTATAATATTCAATAAAATAACCAAATAGAGGCTCTAAAAAGCCTGTGTCGCTCACCTTGGTCTATGTGAATATTAAACAAAGGAAGCAGATGGATTCATGACATAATTGTGTTTTGGTGATGGTGATGTGTTTGTATATCTTACTTTACTGAACAGTTTGAGGCTTACAATTATCTCTATCTTAATGAACTTGGACCAGTAGTTTCAGTGGAAAATGTTAATAAAAATTTACAAATTTTATGAAAATTGTTAAAAATTGACTATAAATGACAATAACTCCTTAGAGGGTCAATTGACCATTTCGGTCATGTTGACTTATTTGTAAATCTTACTTTGCTGAACATTATCGCTGTTTACAGTTTATCTCTATCTATAATAATATTCAAGATAATAACCAAAAACAGCAAAATTTCCTTAAAATTACCAATTCAGGGGCAGGAACCCAACAACGGGCAGATATGTCTTGACCTGATAAACAATTTTACCCCATGTCAGATTTGTTCTAAATGCTTTGGTTTTTGAGTAATAAGCCAAAAACTGCATTTTACCCCTATGTTCTATTTTTAGCCATGGCGGCCATCTTGGTTGGCTGACAGGGTCAGCGGACACATTTTTCAAACAAGATACCCAAATGATGATTGTGGCCAAGTTTGGTTTAATTTGGCCAAGTAGTTTAAGAGGAGAAGATTTTTGTAAAACAGCAAAATTTCCTTACAATTACCAATTCAGGGGCAGCAACCCAACAACGGATTGTCCGATTCATCTGAAAATTTCAGGGCAGATAGATCTTGACCTGATAAACAAACAAACGTCGCATTCACAAGTTGAAAAACTGTGTGAACGATCGACCAAAGTCTGTTTTCAGAGACAAAGAGGCCATGAAATGTCTATCATCTCTTCATGATAAGTATGTTGTTGTTCCTGCGGACAAAGCTTCAAATAATATTGTCTTTGTATGTAACACCAAATCGGAGGACTTACCTTGTTTGTATTGGATACCAAAGCTTCATAAAATTCTGTACAAACAACGGTATATTGTTGGCTCATCTTCATATTCCAGTAAAGAATTGTCCATTAGATTGACTAAAATTCTGTCCGCAGTGAAAGAGGGTCTTCAAAAATACTGTAAAACTGTTTACTCGCGTAGTGGTATTAACCAAATGTGGATTCTTAAAAATTCTAAAGAACTTCTAGACAATTTTAAACCTCGGTCTTTTTCTGAAATTAGTTCTATCAAAACTTTCGATTTTTCAACCCTGTATACCACCATTCCCCATGTAAAATTGAAAAGTCGCCTTAAAGAAATAATCAACAATGCCTTTCAACATAAAAATTGTAGCATACGCTATAAATTTATTACTTTGGGATTTCATAGGGCATATTTCGTTAATAGTGACAAACAAAAAGGTAAAACATGCTACACAGAAGAACAAGTGGTCAGTATGCTGGAGTTTCTTATCGACAACATATTTGTTGAGTTTGGAGGTAGACTTTTCCAACAAATTGTCGGCATTCCTATGGGAACAAACTGTGCGCCTCTTCTTGCCGACCTCTTCTTATTTTCTTATGAATGGGAGTTCCTCCGGACACTTGTCAAAAACAAGAGGATCAAAGAAGCCAGATTATTTAATTTCACTTTCAGATATATTGATGATGTTCTTTCCATAAACAATCCGAACTTTTCTGATTGGTACCACTAATATATCTCCCAGAACTAGAGATTAAAGAAACAACAGACACGGCTTCCTCCGCCTAATTTTAAGACTTATATCTCGAATTTGATTTACACAGTCATCTCAGTACCAGAATCTATGACAAACGAGACGATTTTAATTTTGAAATTATAAATTTCCCCCACCTAAGTAGCAATATACCAACTTCACCTGCATATGGGATATATATTTCCCAACTTATTCGATATTCAAGAGCTTGCAGCTCCTACTCAGACTTTGTAAAACGTCATTAGTGTCTGAGTAGAAAGTTAATGAACCAGGGGTATGTCAAAAAACGTCTCGTCCTTTTTCTAAAAAAGTTCATCGGAAGGTACCAAGACCTTGTTGATAAATATTCCGTATCAACTTCACAAATAATACACGATGGTCTTGATGTATAGATTCTGCGTACTGATGTTGTTTATCATCTGGACAACGTGTTTTATAGTTCTTTCATTTGTCTTTGTTCTATTATTACTATTACTTTTACTGTTGAATGGTTTTATGTGATATCCGTTTGACGTGCCTCGGTACTTGTACATCTCGTCAATGTGTTTGTATTGTCTTTCAATTTTTGGTGTCGTGCTTTGTATATGTGACTTTTTGTATTTCTTTGGTTCTTATAACGTGACTCTGTACTTTAAAAGATCCCGTCAGTATGATATTGTTCTGTTTATGTCATTATGATATATTTCTATTATGAATTACAAAATACGTATAAATTCTATATATAACTTTTGCACTATTTTTAATCTCGGTCTATTTCTGAAATTTATTCTTACATACTTTTGATTTTTAACCCTATATGCTTACATTGCCTATGTAAATTTTAAAATTGATTGTATGTGTTCCGGACCATATGAGTATTTGGACCATACGCGTATGGTCATGACCATATGCGTATACTCATATGGTCCGACCATACGCGTATGGTCGGACCATATGAGTATAATACTCGTTTGGTTATTAACAGGCCGGACCATATGAGTATTTGGACCATATAGGTATATTTTTTTTCAAATAACATTATAAAAGAGGGACGAAAGACACCAAAGGGACAGTCAAACTCATAAATCTAAAACAAACTGACCCCCCGGAACGCCCCCCCCCCCTGGATCCGCCACTGTATTCACTTCCACACGGTATCATAGCTTTTTTGCATTTGCAAGAAATTTGTGCACGATCCTTTTCATTTACACATTTTGTTTGCGAGTGAAAAACAAGCCTTTCTTGCAGCTGCATACAGTGGTACCGAGCTCTTTGGCCATTCCGATGTCTACGGTGTTTTTAAGAAGCTCTACATCTAAAATATCGTAAAATGACTGCAATACACCATCTTCACAACACAACTTAAATAAACTAATTGAATATTACTTTCCAGTGCAGTGACTTCTTATATAAATGTAACAGTTCATTAAGAAATTTTTGGAATTTAATTTTTTAGTCGACCTATTGCCATTTACTCGTAATAACAAATCGGTAATGACCATCGGTAATGACCATCGGCATAAAATGTGTTTACTATAAATTTGACCATTAAGTAAAATTAACTATGTGAAACTTCTTATTTTTATTTAGCTTATCTTTTTAATATAATATAATAATAAAATTACCTACATGATAGCGTCTTTTTAATGAACGGTCATACGTACCATATGCAGAGTTTAGAAGTATTTAAAAAAGTAAACTGTAACAGAGTGTTAATTACCCCGACCATACGCGTACGGTCGGACCATATGAGTATATACCCATATGGTCATGACCATACGCGTATGGTCCAAATACTTATATGGTCCGGAACATATGCACATTGAACGACAAATTTATGTGACGCATAAAATTTTCTGACGTCAGACACTTAAATCAATGAATGAGTTTGAAGATAGATGTTTTTGTTTTCTGTTAAATTGTTCCTTTTAAAAATTGTTATACGATGATGACTGATAGTCGAATTAACTATTTGGGGATTCTTAAAAATTCTATATTCAACTTTTGGACTATTTTCAATCTCGGTCTATTCTATTTCTGATATTTATTCTTACATACTTTTGATTTTTTAACCCTGAGCAAGTCCTTGGAAACGTCCGTTGTCGTCAAGCTTTATCAGCAACAATAGCAGGGGGAATTAATTAGGTGGCGCTACAGTCGTCCGTAACGTCAAAAAGTCCGCCAAATCAATCGGCTAAAAGATTGACGTTTAAAGTATTTTTTGCAACTTGTCATGCTTTTATTACAATTAAATTTTAAAATTTGTAGGTTTTGTGACCAATATAATTTCTTTACGACATACAAACATTACAAAAAATAGCTTGTAATTGCTATTCCTTTATCCTGTCCGTTCTAAAAAAAAATGGCCATCTTTTTTGTTCGCCAACAAAATCGATTTTTCCTAATTTGACGTTTGCGTATCCAAATACAGAAAAGAACGGTTATAATCTTAAATGAAACCGGGAAACCTATTTTAAATTTATACACTGTTTTGAAGCCATCATTTTTTACTTTTATACATCAATTTTAGTGACCACCAGCTATGTCAATTTTTATCTGGTTTTAGCTACGTTTCTACTTCAAAACAGTAAAGTTTAGCTTCTTTTCATTGTACCTGTTTCAAAGTGCTCTAAAATACTGATTTTATTAAAGACATGAATGAAATTTTGATTAAAAGTTGTTGATTTTCACAAATCCATACGATACTTGTATTTTAAAGTAACTATTAAAAACCCCTTTTGATCCCCTACACAAATTGACGGTGACATTGTTTTCTTTTTTCAACATACGTCATGTAACGTTTATAACAAAATATGTGTCAGGGTCATGTGCATAGTAAAAATTTACACATTGGAAAAGTGAAACAACAAACAAAGATCTTCTTTATTGCGTTTAAAGCTAAACGTCTTGGAAAATTCTGACAGATCTGACAAATTATTGATAGCCTACTGTATGGATGGACAAAAGCACAAAAATAACAATAGAAAATGCATTGCAAAGAAAATTCTTTAGGAAAAAATCATATGAAAAAAGAAATTGAAGGTCAGTTAATAAAATTTTGCTTATATTATTATCTCTTTACTTAGTAAGCTATATTTTCATTCTCAATTTTATAGTAATAAGAGCAAAAACTAGCTTATCAAGCCAAGTCAGCCAAACAAGAAGTTTATTCATAGAAATGTGTTTTTACAAAATTGCATTTATTCAAATGACAAATTCTTGTCAAAGGAGAAGGTCCGGTAAGACCCCTTTTTGGCCCCAAAATATAACAGTTTTACAAAATTGTCAAAATGTAAACTTTTAGTTATTTATTGGACAGTTGAATGCTTCTGCTACATAAATATGGGCTGTTTTTGACAATACAATGCACATATATCGGGTTGTAGCACCATTAAGTCATGCTAAATTACTGAAATCTTCAAAATTCTAGCATTTTAGGTAAATTTTAGACGGTTTCCGTGTAAAACGAAAGTGGCCGCATTCGTGTTCATCCTTAATATTGAAATGTAAGTTGTATTTTATGATAATGCATAACATATATAAAGGTTGTGGATGAACACGGATGCGGCCACTTTCATTTTTGACAAAAACCATCTGTAAAGTGACATTTTTCAGCATATTTGGTAGATTTTTCATATTTGAGCTTGAATCGGATCGTTTTTAATGACTAAATCAGTTAAAATCTTTCACATTTACTAATTGAATCAAGTGAAATAGACACTTACGTGTCTAAAAAGTGGTCAAAATCTTTCGTCAGATGAAACTGAAATTTGAGGCCAAAATGAGTCCTTACCGGATCTACTCCTTTAAGCATCTTTGATCATTATTGAAGTAAAATGCACAAAATTTGTCCCACCAGTTTCATTTCTTTCCTATTACTAGTATTCAGGTAAAGTATATATACAATACTTTGTTTATAAATATGTAATTATTTAAAGAAGCTGATACAGCAACCTGTTCAAGAGAAGAAGCCCCATTTTTTCCAAAAAGTTTACTTTCATAATCTATAAAATACCCTGAGAAATAAGACTAAGAGCTACTGTGCAAGCTAATCTAATAGTTTAATTTTACAATAATAATGATTCTGAAATTCAAAATTGTGTCACTTTCACTTATAATTTAAAGCATATTTTTTTTACAGAATTTCTGTCAATATTTTTGGTATAAAACTTATAAATCCCTTTTTTGTATTTTACTGTTCAACTAAGAAACATAGGCTTGAGTTTAAAGGCTCTCTTAATTTGAAGAAATTTGTTGTGACTCTTGGTCACACTTTATAAAATATAAAATATATATGATCAGTACTATTTATTTAATAATTATATCAATTTTCAGAAAGATTATTGAAATTGTATAAACTATGTTTTATTGCATTAAATATAATCAGAAGTGTTTAAAAAAATTCTGCTAGGAATGATCCCACATATAAAAGTTACATGTAGTATATTTCATCCGCCAGATCTAATTTCTTTCAATATAGCTAGGTTTTTAATTTTACATGTAGATGTCATTATCCACATTTCTGCATTTTTTTTAATTTTTTTTTTACTGCAGTAATATTTTGTCTTTTAATATTTACATTTAGTCCTTCTCTGAAAAATAGGGGGAAGTATCTCTTCTTTATATTATCATAACATAGTTATAAATCGAGTTTCGTTTATTTTCTTTCTAATTTTTGTAAAGTAAACTCCTTTTTTAATTTTTATGCATTTTGCTGGGTTTTTATTTTTGACTGGTGATATTAAGGGGAGATAACCACTTGCACAAATCGGCATAAAAACCACCGCTTCGGTTTGAAATCAATTTGACGTTTGCGTATCCAACATTCTATTGCCGAGATATTCATATCGAGTGTTTGTCTTAATGAGATGCTTTATTAAATTTAAATTCAGCCCATCATTTTTAGTTTCCTCGTAAATATTTAGATTTTTCGTTCAGGAGACTTGACAATTTTCACCCAAACTCCAAGTTTGCAGATAAAATAAAGAATAAAGGACTTTGATTTGATGTGTAAGCTTTGACGAGAATAAACTATGGATACTCAAGATTAGTTAGGTCAATAAGTTTTTATTACGACAATAGTATTCAGTGAGTTAAAATGAGGTTTGTCTCATCCGTTTTTTCATTGAATTTTCACGGTCACGTGACTCTGTTGTTGCTGATAAACTTGGGGTCAAACCGTGACCTGCTTTCCAACTGATGGCTTTGTACATTAAACGACAAATTTATGTGACGCATAAAATTTTCTGACGTCAAACACTCAAATCAATGAATGAGTTTGAAGATAGATGTTTTTGTTTTCTGTTAAATTGTTCCTTTTAAAAATTGTTATACGATGATGACTGATAGTCGAATTAACTATTTGGGGATTCTTATAAATTCTATATTCAACTTTTGGACTATTTTCAATCTCGGTCTATTTCTGATATTTATTCTTACATACTTTTGATTTTTTAACCCTACATGCTAACATTGCCTATGTAAATTTTGAAATTGTTTGCATGCACATTGAACGACAAATTTATGTGACGTATAAAAAAAATTCTGACGTCAGACACACAAATCAATGAATGTGTTTGTAGATAGATGTTTGTGTATTCTATTAAATTGTCCCTTTTAAAATTGTTATACGATGATGACTGATGTACATATATTTTGACTATTTTATTTATTGTGTCTGTTTAGTTTACGCATCAATGTAAATATAACGGAATTTGACGAGACTGTCATCAAAGTGAGAGGGTTAGCGCTATAAAACCAGGTTTAATCCACCATTTTCTACATTTGAAAATGCCTGTACCAAGTCAGGAATATGACAGCTCTTGTCCATTCGTTTTTGCAAGGACGTATAACTAACTAATATACGTCCTTGGTTTTTGATGCGTTTTATTATTTGATTTTGCCATGTGATTATGAACTTTCCGAATTGATTTTCCTCTAAGTTCAGTATTTTTGTGATCCTACTTTGTACCCCTTGTCAGATTTGCTCTAAGTGCTTTGGTTTTTGAGGTATAAGCCAAAAACTGCATTTTCCCCCTATGTTCTATTTTTAGCCATGTCGGCCATCTTGGTTGGTTGGCCTGGTCACCGGACACTTTTTTAAAACTAGATACCCAAAAGATGAGTGTGGCTAAATTTGGATTAATTTGGCCCAGTAGTTTCAGAGGAGAAGATTTTTGTAAAAGTTAACGACGACGGACGCAAAGTGATGGGAAAAGCTCACTTGGCCCTTTGGGCCAGGTAAGTTAAAAATGAAGGTACATTGTTTTAATTAATTCCATCAGTGAACCGAAATCAGTAAGTTAGTGAATGCAAAATTAATGAAATTAGACACACAAGGGAAACAATTGAATATAATTTAGTGAGTCCATCTCAGCGACTGATTCAGGAAGAAAAAAATCAACGGTAAATAAATAAGCTGAAGTCACGGCAATGGTTTGAATAGATTTAATTTCCAAAGAGTAAAATGGTAAAATATAATCTCTATTTAGTGAAACCATGGCAACAATCTACATTTATTTATTTATGAAACAAAATGTTGCAAAAAGGGGGTGAAAATTTCAATCTATTGAAGTGATACCTTTTCTGAAAACACAAAAGTGTATCTATCAAGAAGTCAAAAAATTCATGCATTTCAATTGTCCATAAAATTTATGAGTCAAGGTAGCACTCCACAGTTAGGTGTTTAGTTTTGCATTTTGGCCCCTGTGGATTTTTCAAATATGAGAGGTAGTGTGCAATAAAATTCGTTTTTGGATAGCTGAAGATTAAAATAGCCTTCATAGTGGGTTTATAGGAACATCAATATTATGTAATATATGTTCTTGATAGAGGGTTGCTGCTCACAAGGAAGCTATTAAACCAAGAGTTCCAAATGGTGAAGTTGAAATCATCCCTTCGTAAATTTTACGGACGCCATCACGAGTTGGTTGGCCGTTATGGAATAACCGTTTCACAAATGATATCGGATATGTTCCTTACGTCGTAACTACAATCCCCTTCCCTTTCATTAATGTGACCTACCGAATTAGACTATTCACCAGATTTGTAATCACATAAGCAACACGACGGGTGCCGCATGTGGAGCAGGATCTGCTTATCCTTCCGGAGCACCTGAGATCACCCTAGTTTTTTGGTGGGGTTCGTGTTGTTTATTCTTTAGTTTTCTATGTTGTGTCGTGTGTTCTGTTGTTTGTTTGTCTTTTTCATTTTTAGCCATGGCGTTGTCAGTTTGTTTTAGATTTATGACTTTGACTGTCCCTTTGGTATCTTTCGTCCCTCTTTTATATGGGAAGTTTGTATAGCAGTCAGTATTTTCATCTCCATACCAAACATTGGTCCGGCAATTATTGTAATGTTTTTTTCCAACTTTTTGTAGCATGAACTTTAACGAAAAAAAAAGAGGCGAAAGACATCCAATTTTTTATTGGATCATATGGTATATAAAATATCAACAGTTTCTGAAAAGATATCACTCAAAGGCATTAATTGGAATTCTAGTTTGAACCAAATCTTGGTGGGAATATGTGACATTTTTACCCCCCCCCCCCCACCCCACCCCCCGTTTTTGCAATATTTTATGGTAATTAAAAGCAGAATGTTGCCATGGATACACAAAAAAGGAATTTTAACTTTTGGAAATCAAATCTATGGAAGAAACGGATTACATATAAATGCAAATGTATAACACAAACAGTTAGGTTAATAGAGATTATAAAAAAATTATATTTCAATAATCTGGTTTGATTCAATCAAATATTTGTGTGGGTGCGTGGGTGTTGCAGCCTGTAGCTCATTGCCATATTTGACATGGCTATAGATGGCGCTCGCAGCTTGGAATTTTGGAATTCCCGTATTGGGCACTTGTTAATTTGCTGTCGACAACAAAGCAGGTGTTACACAAATTAGTTAAACTATTTTAAAAAGAAATGATGCCAAACAAGAGAAATGTCATAGGATCGCCATCAAAGGCCTAGGGAAAGAAGAGAAGAACGACCAGTAGGACATGAGTACAGGGAGTGCAGAACGAAGAAATCCCCCAAAAGCAGGTCGGAGCTGGTCGGAAAGAACTCCCAAGAAACCATGTGGTCGAACACGTGGTGGCAGACGGATCGTAGGAAACATCATCAGGTAATGAGTCGGAGGAGGATGCAAGGACATTCCCCTCTTTTAGGCACGACCCGTTACACAAAAACTTTGAAATTGCAATAAATTCCATTTGATTTCACTCCGTCACAAGAATCTAGCATTCACGACACAGTGGGGGACCCGTGCCTTTTAAAATTAAGATTTGGGAGAAAAAGTATAAAGAGCTTCATTCTCTTTTGAGAACGCAAAAAGAAACGGAAGAGGTTGACGAGGGCGATTTGAAATCAAAAAGGGAGAACATTTGCATTGAAAAAAGATCGTCGAGTGTTTATTTGTCCATAAATGAATAGACTTCAGGATTCATTGCTTTTATGAGTGTCCACATTGATAAATACAGGACACGGGTACATGAATTGTTAAAATATATGCGCGATATAAGATTAGCGGCAACGAAAAACTGGGCCACCTATGACAATTGAGGCTAAAAATAGAAAAGAATCCAAATTTATCTTGGGGGAATATACACAGTGAATATTGGCTATTACACATCACATCTCCCACAGTACTAAACAGTGTGTCAGTGCAATCACAGGGTTATAGAACATATACACAAAATCGTGGTAATTATAACTCAAATGCAGCTACACTTCCAAACACTAGAACACATCACCAATCACAGGTTACTAGTGGAAGTGTAAATATGTCATGTAAATACTATAATAATGGTAATGACTGTCCTGTCCCTACTTCCTTCTTTGTAGGTTTCAACACGTATGTGAAAGATGCAGTGGCAAACACAGAAAGGCCCAATTTAATAACCGGCCCCAAGGAAGAAGTAGCCAAAAGTATTAATTTTTATTCATCAGGAAATACTATTAAACTATCAGTCTTGGTAAATCATTCAGAATTCTACCACCTAGCAATGTAGCACAGAAATCATATCTGGTTTTAAATATGGTTTTTCATCAAAATATTTTGGCTCCAGGGAACCAAGGGAGAGTTCCAATTTAAAAGTGCATTACAGTTACCCACAATTTTTAAAGAAAAAATAATGAAGGAAGTTAAACTTGGTCGCATTGTTGGTCCTGTCAGATACCCGCCTTTTCCCACACTTCAGGTATCACCAATGGGGCTAGTGCCAAAAAAGGATGGGGATTTCAGACTTATTCAACATTTATCCTATCCTGAGAATAATTCAATAAACGATTTTATTGATAAAGACCATTGTTCAGTGCAGTACAGTTCAGTGGACGAAGCAGCATGTTTGATTAATAGACACAAAACATGTGCCCGTTTAAGTCAGTTTGATGTAAAAGCGGCTTTTCGTTTGTTGCCAATTGCCCCGCGCGATTTTGACTTGTTGGGGATAAAATTTCAGAGTGAATATTATTTTAATAAAATGCTCCCAATGGGGCCTCAATAAGTTGTGCTCTCTGGCAGAAATGTGCAAAGCTTTGTATTGGATAATACAGCAAAAAAGCGGAAATGATGATATCCTCCCTTATTTAGATGATTTTCTTTTTGTCGAGTCGAGCCAAACATCAAAAGATGGCAATACTTTGAAGATATTCCAAGAGGTATGCAACAAAATAGGTATTCCTTTTGCTAGGGACAAGACTACTTTGCCTACTGCATTACTCATGTTTTTGAGTATAGAATTTTATACACAGAATTTAATCATGCGGCTTCCAAATGAAAAACTTGTCAAACTCTCACAAAAAATCAGAGATACCTTAGACAGTTCTAAAATAACTCATAAAGATATGCCATCCCTTCTAGGGCTCCTGTATTTTGCTTGTAAGGTGGTTGCTCCAGGCCGCACCTTCTGTCGCAGACTCATAAATTCAACAATCGGGGTAAGAAAATCATATAACAAAATTTGAGTAAACAAGCAGATGAAAGCAGATTTAGAAGTTTGGTAAGACTTTTTAAAACAATACAATGGTGTCACTGTAATGTATGCGTTTCAAATGAAAAATTAGAGTAGTTCACGGATAGTGCAGGGGATCCAAAGGTGGGTACAGGATCTATTTTGCAGGTCAGTGGGCCCAAGGTATATGGCCAAATCATTGGGATGAAACTGGAATCACCAAAGATAATGTTAGAATTGTTTCCAGTTGTAGCAGCACTTATGTCCTGGGAATCATATTTTGTTAACAAAAAAGTTATTTTTCATGTTGGTAATCAGGCGGTTGTTCAAATCATTAATGAAATCTAGAAAATCAAGTAGAGTTATAACTTTAGTAAGACAAATGGTTTTAATGAACTTAAAAAAACAATACGTCAGTTAAGGCAATTTATATCCCTTATCTAACAAAACCAAATTGCTGATTGTCTTTCTAGTTCTAAGTGGGGGAAGTTCAGAAGCAGACCAGTGGCCAACCAAAAGTCCAATACAGATATGGAACATTTAAGTCAGGTGGCTGATTATAATGTCAATCAAGGTGTGTCCAAAAATACTAAAAAATCATACAATTTGACAGGATTGGACGGTAACGGTCAATGATTTGCTAAATTTTATAGCTTTTTTGTCAGTATAGTGTCTTTCGGGAGGTACCATATCATCTTATGTATCAGGAGTTTCATACCATCATAAAATACAAGGCATACAGGATACTACAAAATTGTTTATAATTGGTACGACATTAGAAGGAATAAAAAGAATTCAAGGAGGAAAACGTAATGACATTAGAGCACCAATTACAGTGCAATTGTTATCAGATATGATAAGTTGTTTAGATAAAGTATGTAAGAATAAATATGAAGCTTCTTTATTCCCAGCAGTTTTTTTTCAGTTGCCTTCTTTGGTTTGCTAAGGTTAGGGGAAATCAATACTTCAAAAACTAAGTCTGTTATAAATGGCTCCAACTTAACAATTTCTGATATTTTAGTTAGGAAAAAAGTCCTGGAGCTAAGAGTAAGGTATTCAAAAACTGACCAAAAGGGAAAGTTTGTTACTTTATTGATACATGAGAACAGAAAAAAACTACTGTCCGATACGACTCATTAACGAATACTTAAAGGTACAACCTACCTGTAACAATACAGATGTGTTTATTCATATTAAAAATAGAGATTTACGGAAAGTCTCGGATCCGACTTTCGACTCCGACTCTGACAGCAAAAATTACAGGGGTCGTCTCAAAAAAATTTACAAAATAGATAAACATATCCTGCATTCTGGTGTATACATTTTCCTGTTTCACAGATACAAAAATAAATGGAACATCAGGGTTAGGGAGTAATCTTAAGGATAGATATCGGTGTGCGTGTTTTTTGGGGTTTTTTTTGTTTGGGGGGAGGGGTCTACCAAGTATTGTTCTAGACAAAACAGATGTGGATAAATATTATTTAAATAACGGAAATGTTTGGCAAAATTTTGATCACCCCCATCCTCCCTTTTTTTAGAGCACGTAGCATGGTCCGCTTAGAGTCACAATATTGCGTTACGGGTGGTTGACATATTTTAATGCGCAGCGGACAGTTACCTTTTGAAATGTAAAGCTAAAGATCGTTATGTTTTTTTTTGTCGCAAAATATGACGGAAAAACTACAGATGCCAAGTGATCAGGACTATAACTCACAAATACCTTTGAGCTAAGAAACAGTGAATAAGATTTGTGAATGTTCAAACTATATATATATATATATAAATTAAACAAATGAAGGAAATATATTTTATTTGTTTTCTTAATCTATAATCAATCGGAATCGTTTTCAGAAGAACTAGCTCCGATAACTTTCATTATTTTGGGATTTTCTTTGGGTAATAAATCGGTCATATGCCATCTGGTTCTGGAATGTGTGCTGTTGGGAGATAAAATTTATCCAAATCGGCATCCCGTAATTACGCTATTTACGCGACAACAAATTACCAGAAAACAGATTTCCAGAAACGCAAGAGTAGAAAATTTAACAGAGCTTTTGCAGAATATAGAATTCTTGTTGAAAATGCAATGGGTGACCTTAAAAATGTAAAGTGATGGGTACTTTGTGGAGGCACCCACGACAAAAACTCAGACTGATTGTGGAGACTTGTGCAGGTTTTGTTAACAGAAGACAAACCTTATTTGAATAATAAAATCTTTCTTGAAAAGCAAATTATTTAGTACTTTTTTCTATTGTTAGATGACCCCCTTCATTTTACCTGTCAGAGTCGGTGTCAACAGTCGGATCCGAGACTTTCTGTAAATCTCTAATAATGGTATGCCTTTAACTAGATACCAATTCAGCAGTATACTGGAAAATGTTTTACATTTTCTTCATATTAGTAAAGGTCATTTTAGGTCACACAGTTTTAGAATTGGGGAGCCACGGAACTAGCCAGACAGGGGGTCTCAGAGGAGGTAATTATGAGATTAGGCAGATGGAAATCGCATGCTTATTCTCGCAATATTAGGTTGCAATTTTTCTAGTTTCAAAAGGCTAACAAGCTACAGGTTTTCATAGGTCCCAAGATTTTATGGATTGTTGGAAGTTCCCTTGTTCATTTAGCCAACGTAGAGATGAAAAAATATGGTAGGAACCACCTAAACTGGGGTCAAAATGTGTTACAACATACTGGATTGGGCAACCTGGTTTATAGATTAAAGATTTAGACTCCCTACTAGATGCAAAAAGAAATTTTTCACCTTCTTTATAAAAAAGAAGATGTGGTACGTATTATTGCCAATGAGACAACTATCCACAAAAGACCAAAATGACACAGACATTAACAACTATAGGTCATCGTACGGCCTTTCATTCATTATCATTCACTGTGGAGCTAATGATTTGACAGATTTAGGATTGACAGGGAAGGGTTTAATTGAAAATGTAAAATGTTCTGTCCTACGTTACCAGGCTTTATTTTACTTGAAATGTTATGATATGGTCTTCAATGCTACAGCGCAGATACTGACATTTTGCACCCTTGAATGCGGGTGCAATAATCGAACAGAAAAGAAAATAGTAGATTCAGTGGTCAAAAACTTTGTAATAGAAAATGGAGGGCAAGTGAAGTGTCTTTATACAGAGCAGCTGGAACTCATTTGTCACAAACTGGAAATCAGGTTTTCTTAAATAATATACAAGGGGGTTGAGTCTTCCTATGCACAACAAAATATACTTTTCCAATGATTCAATTATGAAAATGTTGTGGAGGTGAGAACCCAAGTCAGGTTTATAGCTGACTTGGGCTCTCATGTGGCGGTCCAGGAAGACTGGTAGTGATTGGGGATTATTTCACTCGGCCCTTTGCTCACCTGCCAATATGTGGGCACTTATAACCGAAGCATTGGTAATACGAGTGTTTTCCCCGGTCACTCCCCATGGTAGGTGGTGGTGTAACCGTGTTTAACTACCAGGGGTTTTATGACACTATGTCAACATAGGTCAGCTGATAGCCATTGTGTATAGGTAATCGGTAGTCACCCTGGCGCCTCAACACAATATTTTAGATAATATCTGTAGCCAAAGTAATGCGACAAAGTAAAAATGTATATTCTAGTCATGAAAATGTAAATACAAGTTGGTGTAATAAAATGTATGTTTACATATGATGACATATTTTTTTGTATCAGTTTAATTGAAGTCTGGAGCTGGCATGTCAGTTAACTGCTAGTAGTCTGATGCTATTTATGTATTATTGTCATTTTGTTTATTTTCTTTGGTTACATCTTCTGACATCAGACTCGGACTTCTCTTGAACTGAATTTTAATGTGCGTATTGTTATGCATTTACTTTTCTGCATTGGCTAGAGGTATAGGGGGAGGGTTGAGATCTCACAAACATGTTTAACCCCACCGCATTTTTGCGCCTGTCCCAAGTCAGGAGCCTCTGGCATTTGTTAGTCTTGTATTATTTTAACTTTTAGTTTCTTGTGTACAATTTGGAGTTTAGTATGGCGTTCATTATCACTGGACTAGTATATATTTGTTTAGGGGCCAGCTGAAGGACGTCTCTGGGTGCGGGAATTTCTCGTTGCATTGAAACCTGTTGGTGACCTTCTGCTGTTGTCTGCTCTATGGTCGGATTGTTGTCTCTTTGGCACATTCCCCATTTCCATTCTCAATTTTATTTATTCAAAGGATTGTTTTATGTAAGTTGTAAAAGTTATAAATGAAAACAGGATGGAACCTCTACACAAATGAGTATAATATACAGAGAGTCTGTAGTATTTTAATTTTTCTTCAGACAAAGAGAGACAATACGTCAACAACTCTTGATCGTTGTTCTTCATCTCTTTGTTATTCGTTTAGTATTGATATAGGGTCTTCTTCTATGAGTATTGCAATTAATGTTAGGTTATTGTATTAAAAAGCCAGTAATAGAAGATGATAAAACACTTTGTGGTTCAATTTTTATTTTAATACCTGTGTAGTGCTACTCAAATCTTTGTTAGAAAACACTGCAAAAAGGGCGATACGGATATGAAAATACGAAATGTCAAATAGAAAATGGCCAATAAAATTTGCCAAAAAAAAATTGGATATTCATATTAACCCACTTGGAAGGCTATATCAGTCTTCAGCTATCTTAAAATCTATTTTATTGTACAAACACTTTCACATTTAAAAAATTCGCCATGGCCAAAAAGTAAAACTAGCCTTGTAACTGTATATTGCTACCTTACGGGCCCCAAAGTGACTAGTCTAAAACCGTTCAAACAGGAAAACCAACGGTATAATCTGTATAAAAGAAACGAGAAACAAGAAACACGTATGAACCACATCAATAAACGACAACGATTGAACAAGTTACGTTCATGACTTAGGACAGGTGCATGTAAAGAAATGCAGCGGGTTTAAACGTTTCAAAAGGCACAAACATTCACCCAAACCTGAAACAGTAGTATAACATTAGAAAAGAGAAAGACACACTATAAAATATCAATTGAATTCGATTAATTCGATCAAACAGAAATATTACAAAAACAAGTAAACATACACTGAACGAATAAATTTGACCATTGACACATCATAGTTACAATATGTAAAACAGTGTCAAAAAGACAACTATAACCTGAGACAGAATGGCGTTAAATAAAATAACGTACACAGGTAGCTTTCAAAAAAATTGTTAGGAGTACCTATTACGGAAATATTTTATACAAAATGAATTAATTTTTGTAGGCAGATATTTGCCATGTAGAACTGTTTTTCGAGGCAGGTTTTATAGTTTTTAAAATGATATAAACTCTTCTCTGAAAACTATGTAGGGCAAATCAAAGGTCAAAGTTATGTTACAATACTCAGCAGAACTTTGATTAGGTCACTGTATAAACAAAGAGATAAACATAACCTTGCACAATGCGATGCGTTGTTGAACCTCTCTATTTTCATTATTATCTATTGACCGTATGTGTTGCTAGGTTGCTGTTCAATTCACAATTACCTCAAATAAACATCAACTACAAGATGTAAGTTAGGTTATGTATATATGTCAACAATATGTCTTACCTTCTACCAAATAAACTTCAATATCTTTTAATTTTTTACTTCCACTTGTTATAGAATTTGATGTTTCTCCATTTCCAGAGTATGCGTTATCTATAGCTACATAACCGTCGGCCTGAAAATATTTTCCATTCCAGGTAGCTGTGTTTGTAAATGCTAAGAGATCATGACCACTGCCGAAAGAAGGTCCTTGGCTCGCAGTATCGTAAATAGAGTATGACGGATCAGCAACAGGCATTTTAACTGGCTTCCAATTTCCATTTTGATAAAGCAGAAACAAAAAGGCTTGTCCATCGTTTCGATAACTTTGAGTACTAGCCCAACTCAAGGAGGTATATCCACCATAAACTGAGTTGTTGGTGTTGTAAATGATAGTCACCGTTGGACCTTTGTTATTGCAGAGGCTGTGAAATTTGGTAGCATCACAGCCGTCTCTAGTTGCTCTGAACAAACATTTGTATCTTTTATTCCCACTTAGCCACGAGTTCATTTGTTCTTGATCACTCTTCTTGAATTTTACTGCCATATCTGACTCTTTTTTAAAAAGATATAATTAAATTGTCAATGAATAATGTTGTATTCAAGCACATGCAGGTGATCAAAACGCTGTAGAACTGCAAGTAAGATGAAATTATGAAAACATTTCTTACTTTCCACTTGTGATAGACGAACAACTATTTGGGCAAACAATATACATTTTATTAATTATTAAAAAAAGTGATAGTGATATACAAAATACATACAGCATCCAAGAAAGACTCAAAATTTAAATCATAGGTAGTTCAATATCTCATTAAAAACTACATGGACATGTCTATTGATTTATAACACTCTTTTCTCACATACTCTTAAATTAAACTTTTGTAAAAAGTTTTTGACTTAGATTTTATCATTTACATGAGAGCATATGGAATGTGCACATCCCACACCAAGTGCAGTTTAAGTTAAAATATTCAAGCCTATCCAGTATAATTTTCTATACATAAGATGAAACACTTTGAGGTAGTTGCCTAATACTTGGTGATTAAGACTTATGTTGGCTTATTGGCTTTATTGGACATGTGCAAACAATACAAATTTGCGTATTGTATCCTGAATACAGGTTTTCTCCTCCAATTTGTATTAATATAAAATTGAGAATGGAAATGGGGAATGTGTCAAAGAGACAACAACCCGACCAAATAAAAAACAACAGCAGAGGGTCACCAACAGGTCTTCAATGTAGCGAGAAATTCCCGAACCCGGAGGCGTCCTTCAGCTGGCCCCTAAACAAATATATACTAGTCCAGTGATAATGAACGCCATACTAATTTCCAAATTGTACACAAGAAACTAAAATTAAAATAATACAAGACTAACAAAGGCCAGAGGCTCCTGACTTGGGACAGGCGCAAAAATGCGGCGGGGTTAAACATGTTTGTGAGATCTCAACCCTCCCCCTATACCTCTAACCAATGTAGAAAAGTAAACGCATAACAATACGCACATTAAAATTCAGTTCAAGAGAAGTCCGAGTCTGATGTCAGAAGCTGTAACCAAAGAAAATAAACAAAATGACAATAATACATAAATAACAACAGACTACTAGCAGTTAACTGACATGCCAGCTCCAGAACTTAATTAAACTGACTGAAAGATTATGATTTCATCATATGAACATCAGGCACAATCCTTCCCGTTAGGGGTTTAGTATCATACCATCATAACATATATGAGAAGAACATAACCCGTGTCATGCCAACAACTGTTTTTAGAATAAATGTGTTTAGTTCCGATGCAAAGACCTTATCAGTGACTCAATACTAACGCCAAAATATGCAATCTTTAATGACTTGACAACAGTATCGTAATTATATCCCTTCTTAATAAGTCTATTCAAAGGTTTTGTAAGTTTCTGAGGTGAATACTGACACCTTTGTGCTTTATAAAGAATATTTCCATAAAAAATTGGATGTGAAATACCTGAACGTATTAGAAGTCTGCATGTTGAGCTATATTTACGAATGATGTCTTTATACCGATGATAAAATTTAGTAAATAATTTGACTAGTTTGTGATATCGAAAACCCTGGTGTAATAATTTTTCAGTAATACATAAATTTCTCTCGTTAAAATCTAAAACATTGTTACATACACGAGCGAATCGTACAAGTTGAGATATATAAACACCGTAAGATGGTGACAAGGGAACGTCACCATCTAAAAAACGGATAATTAACGATAGGAAATGAAAAATCATCCGTTTTATCATAAATTTTAGTATTCAGCTTTCCATTAGTGATATAGATATCAAGATCGAGAAAAGGGCAATGGTCATTGTTTAGTATTAGCTTTATTCAAAGTAAGTTCAACAGGATAAATTTCATTAATATACATACTGAAGTCGTCATTATTGAGAGCCAAAATATCATCCAAATATCTAAAAGTATTATTAAATTTGTTTATCAGATGTTGTGTCGATGGGTCTTTGTTATATATAAGTTCTTCAAGTCAGTAACAACTCTACGACAGATCGACCGATTAGATGACCAGTGAAGGTGAAACACGGCTAAACACACATATTATATATAATTACTCTAAATACCAGCACAACAATGAAAAATCTGAAAATTTATGGAAGAACAAACATTTGATTCCATAAATTTGCAGATAATTTCTATCAGTATAGAAAGGTGGAGTTAAACCTGTATACATTATACTTTACATTACATAAATCATCATCCTAATTATTTGTTATTAATTCACCAGCAAGTTCTGAACCTGATTTTATGTCAAAACTGAACGATTGTTTGCCTGCCTTTAATTTCTTGATAACGAATCACCAAATATATGTTTCAGATAAATAATCGTTTGTGAAACCGTTTTGAAAAGAAATAACTTTCATTTTTTAGTAAAAAGTTTCTTTACAAAGCATTTAGTATCATACTTTGGTCGGTACACATAAAAACAATATATTTGTGTTGATAATTATATTAACCAATCACAGGGAAACAACACCAAACTGGATGGAGGTCCTTTATTTCTGTTCTTTAATGTTTAACCTGATTTCCAAAAGAAAAATCGATTATGTTTTGGGGTGTACGGCGGGCGGGCGGTCAGGCGGGCGGCTGCCGAACAGTGTCCGTTAATGAACAAGAAAACGCTATGACGAAATCTTTTAAAATTTAGATCTTTTAGTCCCATTATAACTAAATGAAGGTCAAGTTCGATTTTCACGGTTTCAGATTTTATCGTTGTTGAGTTGTAGACCTTTCAAAAGCGACACCATCCGTTTGAAAGTGGTATTTAGGAGGAGCACATGGTGCCTGCAAACCTAATGGAGCTATATAAATAGTCAATACATAGTCTTTAAACATTTCCCACTTTAAACATTATCTAGTTTGCCCGATGCCCCGCCCTTTTCAAAACCCTGCACAGGCGCGGATCCATGAGGGGTCCGGGGGTTGGAATCCCCTTTTCTTGGACGCTCAATGAGTTTGAATGGGGACATGTAGTTGGAACCCCGCTTTTGTCCTGGGTTAGGACCCCCCACTTTTTTTGAAATGGCTGGATTCGCCCTTGCTGCACCCACATCTGTGTCCGTCGAGTTTAAGAGCCTTCAATTATGACTGTTGAAACACAAACTATGTAAATATATTGACATTATTTATCTATGAAAATAAAATATGAATCATAATAAACTAACAAAACAAACAACAGCATAGTCTTACTTACCTGATTTGTACAATTGCTGTATAAATGTACTTCGTTCCACTCGATACAACAAAAGTGTCACAATCAGAAAAATATGATTTTCAGAAAACTACCGTAATTTTGTGTTACAAGGAAGTTAAATATATATATATATATATTGCTACTAGATGTACATATCATTATGTGACTGCATTGCATGATTTTATCTACAGGATGTAGATGAATATGCAAGAGTACACAGAACGTTATAAAGATTGATATTTTTTGGGGTGATCAATATTCTTTTACTTTTATAAAGTTGCATTTAGGTAAACCCTTTACTACATTAAAAACGATAGATTTTTCCTCCTATGCTTAAATGTAGTTGAAATTGAAAAAAATAGTTTTTTTTAATGTAACTACAAACGTTGAGCTTAAACGTCCGATTATGTAAATAAATACAAATATTGTGTGAAGGAAAAGAAAACTAAACGTCTAATACTGTTTAACAAAATATGAGAAGATAGCTCTCGACCATAATGTGCTTTCAGAAAATTGAAAGAAAAATTGGGTCATGAGACTAATATCAATCTGATTAAAGGTTCAAATTTTCTCAATAAAATGAAGTCATTTAGGAAAAATATAACAACAAAGTCAAATGGTGTTATGCAAAGGCATTAACTTTTTTCACTCTTCTGACATTACATTTGATATGAATAAAAAGATTGCACATGTTTGTGTAAAAATCGAGAAAACATAATCTAACTACAACAGTCTTTTGTTTATGTTTTACATATTTGTTCTTTTCTTTCATTTTTTTACATAAATAAGGCCGTTGGTTTTCTCGTTTGAATTGTTTTACATTGTCTTATCGGGGCCTTTTATAGTTGACTATGCGGTATGGGCTTTAATCATTGTTGAAGGCCGTACGGTGACCTATAGTTGTTAATGTCTGTGTCATTTTGGTCTTTTGTTGATAGTTGTCTCATTGGCAATCATACCACATCTTCTTTTTTATATTTTGATGTGTTTTGTTATTTGATTTTGCCATGTGATTATAGACTTTTCGAATTGATTTTCCTCTAAGTTTAGTATTTTTGTGATTTCACTTTTTGCTATTGATTCGTCCGCTAGTCCGTCACGTCGTCATGTTAAAGTTTTAGTTAATGTTGTTTTAAATGAAAACTCAAATGATGCAATATTTCTGCATTTACAACAGATTTTTCAGCAGTTCTGGTAAAGATATATAATTGTATTGATCGCTGCAGAATGTTGTATTTTGGCTGTTTTTCTACGATGTTGGATAAAACACAGTCTGAAACTTCTTAGGTTTAATTTGACGTCTTCCTTGTTTAAGAATTATGTGGTCGGAAGGCGGTATTACTGGCACACGACCCTCAATTAGCCCTTCTGTTGAAAACTATTAGCCTCAGTTAATTTCGTTTGTCATCGAATGATGACAACTCTTATTCTTGTATCATTGATGTGTAATGTCTCAGATGGTGAATCGTACAGCTCTTCTTTGTATTCTTTCTAGTTTTGTGTATGGGTCCCAAATGATAGCTCCATATAATCTGGTTGAATAATGTTATACTAGTAAGCTGTGCCTAAATAAGCCAAGGGTCGATCTCACTTTTTGCTAGTGTTCTCCACTTTCGGTGGTCAGATATTTTAAGTCCGGGGTATCATGGGTTGATGTTTACCTCTTCTATCATATGACCACTTGGTTGGTAGAATTTACTTAAGGTTTTGTTCATGACACAGCCGTTTTTTTCTATCTCTAGGAAGGTCGACTATCCATATATAATAATGATAAACTTTGGCTAAAATGATGTAACCATTTTAAAACTGTTTTGGATGAAAATTACCACACATAAATTACAATATGTGCCTCTATAAATATGACACAGTCATGCAAGGTCGAAATTGGGACATAAATCAGATGCATCGGGTAGAGAAAATTATGTCTGTGCTCTCTGTATGTTAAAGAATATGAAGCTGGTCTGTTGAAATACTAAATTCTATCGAGATGAAAGCGTACCAGGCAAACCAAATTATGCCTGGTATCTTTGATATGTTGTCCCCTTCTATGAGATGAAATGCATGCTTCTATACAAGAACATGTTGTAAAATTGTATTACTCTCGAGATTTGAACTGGAACTAACATAATTAAATCAAGAAACTATTTTTGACTTTCATATCAATTTCAATCAGATGTGCACACATATATAGATCAAGAGACACTACTAGTTGTTGTATATCTTCAAATATGTGTAACTAGAACATGTTCAAGTGTTGTAAACCATCAAAATATTATAATGACAGACTTTCTGATGAGAGAATCTGCAGTCCAAGGTCCAGCTCTTTTCAACTAAATAAATCTAATTTCTAGAATTATAAATTATAACATTGTTTATTATCACGGCAGACCTATTGTGACATTAATTTATACTTTCGTTGCATATTTTTAGGGAATTGTATCCATTAAGCCATGAAGGAGGTTATTTCATTCTGAAAATTTGTTTGTACCTTGCGTAGAAATGATTTTGGGTCTGGTAACCTTGAATGACATGACAACTTTTGAGTTTGACGCATTTCTGTCAAAAACATTGGTTTTAGTGAACATCATTTGTGCGTTTAGGGGCGTCCCCACTTCTGTACCTATGTTGAGCAAGTGGTTGGAAAACTATGATGCTATATTCAGTGTTCTCCCCAGAAATTTTGGATAGCATCACATTTTGCGTCAAAAAAAATATTAACTGTATTTTTTTTAATGTCGTTTGTCGCGTCGCGTTGATGCTCTATTTCCTTTATACGTTTTAGTTTATATTGTTCAATTCATAACTGAGAATACAATTAAACTATAACCACAAAAACAGTTGTTTCAGTTTATGTCTTCTTTATTCATTTATAGTTACAGAATTATTTTTTTCCTCTTGTGCCAAATAAAAATAAATATGTGGTTTCAGTTACCCAACAATAAGTCAAATGAATGAATGGTTCATTATAGTGCAACCTGTATATATACAAAACTAAATTATCTATTACACAAAATTAACTGCTTTTTATATTATATCAAGTAAAGATAAAGTAGCAAAAGAAGCAAAAAAAAATCAATTTAAAAACTTTTTTTTATCATGTATATGAAATTCATTGTTTCATGCCACTCAATGAATTAGTCCCAGTTGTTTCTTATCTTTACATCAAAATCATATGTATTTTTAACAAAGTTATCTAACAAATAGTCTGGTAATGCGTAGTTTTCTCTCTTGGTTTAATTTTTCTGTCTACTGTCCATCTGTTGTCATTATCTTGAAAATGCGGATTTTTGTCATGTCTGCTCCGGTTCCGATCCGTAATTTACACAAAAATGTGCAATGGCGGCCGTAGTAAAATTTACGAAAATGAGTCCGAGAATAAACATTGTTTGACAAGAGATTGTGAATGAATAAGACGCTTTTAATGCATTAAATGGATTAAACATAAACTGAAGCCAATTATGATAACTTTTTAAAGAAGTATTAAACTTATTTTAGCTCTAAACCAAAATTCTCGCTCTCGTATTACCAGAAGAGAAAGAAAGTAATTTTTGGAGGGGTTGCACAAATAAACGACCTTTTTAAAAAAAATAAAATTCATTTCAATCTTTGAAATTTCGTAATACAAAACGTAGATTTCGAATTGTTTTGTGATTGCATTTTTCCATGTCGATATTGGTGATTGCAGACACGTGGTATTAGTCATGTCACAAGTGTCAGCTTGGGATATTCGCATCCAAACAGTTATCACCCTGAGGGCAATTAACACCTAGCATTTAATCTCTTAATTGCCTTTAGTTTCCAACTTAAAGGGATTACAATTAAAGGTGATATAGTTTTTATGATCATAATCGATAATAGATGAAAGTTCAAAATTGAGGACAAGTAAAATAGCATCTTCAAAATAATTATAGCGTCGCGGGAATAATTATAGAGTCGCGGGAATTATTATAGCATCACGGTGAAAAAATAAACGGCCTGGGGAGAACACTGATATTGCACAAATTATTTGGCAAATCGAATTCTCATGATTGACAATCAGCACTGCTGTCATTAGGAAAATGTGATGAAGTACCTACAGAACAAACATTATTTTAGTTTATCCTGCACAATGTATTCACTAAGACAATTGATGAACGTTTATAGTGCAGAGATACATGTGATGAACATAAACAGTGCAGAGATACAGGCGATCCTCTCTTTTGGGTAAATGACATCATAAAGGCATGCATAACCTGACAACTTTATTCTGGTGAAGGACAAACTCAAAAGTGGTCTAATGAGAAAGAACTCACCAGGCATTGAAAATATAATGCAAAGGTATCCTAGTATATACCTTATATCTGTGGAACAAATAATATAAGTCACTTTTAATATTGTATCAAAATTTATTTGTATAAAAATAACAATACAAAATCTAAGCAAAAAAACATCAACAAGATGACATAAGTTATACAATTCAATAACTGACTAGAGAAAAGATTTCATTCATAAAGAATAAGTTTCTGTAAGGCCACACAAAATAAATATCAAGCTCTTTGTAGAATTTCTAAAATAGGACTATATTTTCCATACGAAATTTAAGTTAAAATTTCATAAAAAAATTATGTGATACTTCTTAATATGATAATGATATTTTTTTAAACAGTACATTATTACAAGATCTAATTTTTAAACAGAGGAGTGGATGAGAAGCTAAAACAATTTTGTTTTTGCTAGAAGATAGAAAATTTGATATGTGCAATTTAGAATAAACATGTTTAAATTTATTCATATCAATAAATCAAAATTACCTTCTCAATTTTATATGGAACATAAAAATTATCTAAAGTGTATGCATACAGTAATAATACAATCTGCATAAATGGCTGTAATGGGAAGCACTACAAAATTGCAAACATTTAGGAAAGTAATTTTAGAGCTTTACATTATTGTATTTTATCAGGTCGACTCACGAGAATCAACTGAATATATTGAGTTTCATTTGCAACAAAAATTTGTTTAAAACAGCTGGAAAAATGTAAGTTTGTATAAGCAAGATTTGGTAGGTAATTGGTAATAATAACTTTGACAAAATATTTTGTAGAATCTATATTTTTTCTCTGCAATGAATATTGAGACCTATTCCATTTAAAAGCACCAACCACCATACATGGTAAACAAATCTATCAAAATGAAAACAATACTGCTGATATTTTGTAATCATTATTCTATTTGGATATGGTTTTTTTTCAGATGTTCTGACTTAATATAAATCAAAGCAGATTTTATAATTTTCAAGTTGTAAAAAAGTAAGAGATGTTTCCAGGCTTCACTTAAATGTGCAATGCTTGCATGCATATTTTCGTTAAAATTGGAAAAATTTGCATTAAATTTTTACAATCAGTGATTACTTTTAAAATATATTGTTTTTAATTTCATTAAGCAGAAAAACTATAAGAGTAACAATTGAAAGAATAAAATAAATATGCCGTCACTGATTAAAAGTCCAAATCTTTATGGTCATTAACAATACTTTGTGGTCAATAATTTTTTAAGATATTTTTAATGGAATTTTTATGCAATTACACAAAAATTAAAAGTTCAAACCATTATTTAAGACTGATGATGAAATATACGCAAATAGTGTAACACATCCTACCGATGATTACCTAGGACAAATCTAAAGGGTGACTTACAGTTTACCTTCACTCGTGATTAATACTGTAAAAATTTAAATAGGTATGATGAAAAGGTCTGTAGAACATTGGTCATTAATATGGAGTGAACATTTACAATATGTTACACGAATTAGGATTATTACATTTGTTAGGAAGACAAATACAACTTTAAAGCCAAATAAATTATTTTACAATAATAACAAATCTTTAATTTTCAAGCCACTGCAAAAAGGTTTTTTCAAATCTTTGTTTCCTTATTTCATTTGTGTACACATTTTAACTACAAACCATTCTCTTTCCATTCTATACTTCCATATTTAACTTATTCATGTAAATTGAAAGATCTTGTTTTAAATCATAGCCAAATTTTAAATCCTAGCCAAATAAGTATCAGTTCAGCTGCTGGTACTTGTAAAAATATTTTCAGGAATTAAATTACAAAAAAAAATGATTTGCAAACCACCATTCTGTAAATGAAGAAAGAAAAAATCATTTAATTTACTGGTGACTGAAAATGAATTAACTATTTATGCTTTGTTTAGAAAAATATGCCAATACCTGAAAACATCATCACAATTAAAAGAATTTTGTCCAACGAGAAAGTTTTATAGAACTTATACATGTATGCATACAAAAGACAAAACTATTTGTACAAAGATAAAAGATAATAAAGCATTTATTTATTCTACAACCCCTTTAAAATGATATGATCCTCATATTTTGCACACATTAATAACTAACTTAATGTATCCATGCATAACACACATTATATGACTTAAAATGTATATACATACAAGTGCATAATAGTAAAAATCTATATATATTTATACAAAAATATAACAGATATATCTGGATTTCTGATTTTCCAAGATTTTCTTGTAGCATTTTTACCCACATCCAACAGAGAAGTTTCCCTTTATTCAGGAAAATTTTATTGTTTAATTATCTCCCCTTTCAAGGCAAGACAAATTATCTCCCCTTTCAATGCAAGACATTACAACATTTAAAAGATTTGTTCTTAAGCAGAAAAAAAATATTTGTGATTGATTAATTATTGTTTGTCTAATGTAATAAATGTCTACAAAAAGAATTCAAATCTGAAATAAGACAAAACATTTAACATTGCAACCAACAAAATTTCATAACTCTAATGTGTGTTTTTACACTTTTACAGCATGTTAAAATAAATATACTCCAAACAGTTTACATAAAATTTCACAAAGTCTAACAGGTGTATTTACAGAATACTAAAATGAATATACCATGAACAGTTGACAAATATTGAAGAATACAAACATGATCTATTAACATAATCTCAAAGTTTGCTTTGCAGAATATATACATAAGTATTATGCATTTCGCCTCTTGATCTAACAACAGTGGCTAAATAACAATTTTTTTTTTAATTCACACACTATTCAACATGTTTATCAAATTATGAATAAAAAAATGTACAAATATCAGCCATACAGTTTATACGTTTATAGTAACCATGATAACTACATGCATCAAAACATTTTAATATTTCCTACGATGACAATGTGTATAACCACAAGTTGATCTCACTGAACATCTAAACTGGAAGCATGCTAGGCAAAATAATTTAAATTTGCTTAAGAAATTAATGTTCATACACCATTTACATACTTTACTTTTGTCTACAAACATCAGTACATGTACTGAACAAGAATGTGTGCCCATAAAACACTATGCACCATTGACACAATCAAAGAACTTGAAATATTGGTCAAAAACTTAATGCAGCATATATTTTCAATAATTCACATCATGATGAACATGCACAGTTAACTTCTTACTTCTATTGATGTGACGAAAGCTGAATACTTTTTAACTTCTTTAAACTAAAACTTGTATGTTGCATTTGATGATAGATTATGTATAATATATTTATATTTTGTATTCATCCAGAAAATTAAGGATTTTAGAGCTCAACAAAAATATGTTAATGAGAGAAATGAAAATAAATTTATGAAATCAATGTCCTATACAGATAACTTATACCTTCCATAGAAGACAAATTCTTTATATCAATTTATGTATATATGTACATTTGTGAACCTAACTACCGAGTACACTAACACTGAAAGTCATAATGACCAACCTCATCCAATCAAAATACTTATACAATACAAGTGGATGGATCTTTAAACTGTTCCCTCTTTACCATCAGTCTAACATAACAAGACAGGTACCCAGTCTAACATTAAAAGGAAGGTTCCCATTTTAACATTACAAGACAGGTACCAAGTCTAACATTAAAAGACAAGTATCTGGTCTAACATTACAAGACAGGTACATGACTCTACATAAACTAGTACAAACACTGGGGTCACTAGGAAGACGACCTTCACTGAAGGTCATAGCACCATCATATCATTACCACAAAGGAGACACGATCACTTCCGCACTTTCTTAGCTGCACTGGGCTGTGACAACGTAACCTGCTGACCTTGTTGTGAATCTGCTGATCCTAACTGTACAAGCTGTAAATGATCAATGACATAATTTAGTATTAATTATCTTCTAAAGATTTTTTAACAGGATAACTCTATCAAGTAAATTGGCACCAACTTTTGTCAAATTTGAAAAAAAATAATGAACATAAAGCAGGGTATACAACTATTTAGGAATAACATAATAACCAACTATTCTTTTATTGCTGTTGTGATACAATGTTAACAAATTCACCAGCAGAAAATCTCATATTTAATTTAAATGTAGAAATTGTTGGCGTTTTTATTTTATGGATGATTTTCTGCAAGAAATCAAAATGTCAATGAAAATACCATAAAACATTACTTTCTTGAACATTGTTATACAAATAATTAAAAATTTCTATTTCAATTTGTGAAGACTTGTTGAACCGCTGTAATTATTAGCAATTTAACAAAATCTTTTAATTTTAATAAGAGAAACAAGAATGTGTCCCAAGTACACAATGCCCCATCCGCACTATCATTTCCTATATTCAGTGGAACGTGAAAATGGGATAAAATCTCTAATTTGGCTTTAAAGTTAGAAAGATCATATCATAGGGAACATGTTAACTAAGTTTCAAGTTGATTGGACTTCAACTTCATCAAAAACTACCTCGACCAAAAACTTTAACCTGAAGCGGGACAGACGGACGAACGGACAAACAGACAAACGAACAGACCAGACATTATGCCCATAAATGGGGCATAAAAATATTAGTACATACCTGTGTGGTGCCATTCATTGACACGGGCACGGGTATCGTTATATACTGCTGGCCCCCTGAAATTTATAAAATATTATCAAGGAAGGTCATTACAAAGTTATAATAACAACATTAAATTGTATTAAAATGTTCCTCTTTTAATAAATATGAAGTCAGTTTGTAATAAAATTGAACAATATATCAAAACTTTTCAAGTTAATATTGATATTACCTGTAATAATAAAAGCATACATAAATGATTGAATGAATATATGATCTTTCTTTATTTGTTGTGTGTGAAAAAATACAGATTTTAGAGATGTTCGTATGATCATACACATTTGGCTTGATTATTAGACCATGGTAAAGGGAGACAACTCAATGAATCACCAATGAGTTCATAAAACTCAATTTCATCAAACCTTTTCAAGCATCCCTAAAAAATTCAAAGTATTCTACATATAATTGAGATATTATTTCCGAATTGAATGCATCTTCATGATCTTATTGTAATTTTATTGGGGCATAACAGTATTGCTTGATGCACATTTTATGTGCAGTGCAGAATTGCTTCATATTAAAAATGTGAGCATGATAAACACTTTTTTACCTTATAAAATTTACAAAATGAAGAATTAAATTCTTATTATTTCATTTTGTGCTACAACCAAGAATTTATGAGTTTTTTGGTTTTCCTATGTCCAATCAATACCCACTTATTTACCTTCATTTTGTGATAATGACAATGGCTGAGCAGGCTGTTGGAAGTTAAACACTTGTCGATCTTGTAATGTTGCTGTTGTAGGGGCATAAACTATTCCTTGTGGTGTCTGATACATTACAACACCAGGTGTCATGGCCGTAGCTGAAGGTGTACCTGAAATAATTACAAATACATTGAACATAACTTGTACAATTAAAGCAAGATATGGAGCACATTTGTTTCTAACCTAAACGATGTAAACGATCACACGCATAGTCGTTTAATCCATGTGTTTCTTACATGTTTTGGTCAACGTTGACATCGTTCACATAAACGATGTACGCGCAAAATAGTCGTGTAGTCATTGATCTTTTATCGTTGAGACGTGTAAACGATAAATTTGTTTCTGCATCTGTCATTTAAATAATTACGAGCACGTGTTGTTTTCGCGAAGTCCTGGTTATTCATTTCCCGCACTTTTACCTGTTTGTTTACAGTTCTTGAGTGTAATCTATTTCTGTCTCACTAAGTGGGGTTGATAAAGTTTATTAAATTATGTATTTGTTTCAAGCAGCTTAACGTTTACTAAACAATAGTCATCGATGACAAAATTTCGGGTTAAAAACAAATGCACTCATGATTAGGTAAAACTCTGATCTATGGATTCATTTATTTCAATGGATTGAGGAAAAATAGTTTTTTCGTTTATATATATAATTGATTTTGTTGATTTGTCAAAGTCTGTATACAAGCCTATAGATTATGCATATTTTGTTGAACAATTAAATTTATAAATGACCTAAACCAACAAATTATGCTACAAACTTTGTTCACCATGTTCACTGTATTTTCTTCAAATTGGTAATGAACATGATGAAGCAATGTGTAATCTATTTTCTTACACTTCTTTCATCTTGAATTTCCACTTTATTGACCATACCACAACTTCACAACCCTTATCAACACAGCGCTAACATATCTAACTTACTCAATGTCTGTAATACATTAGATGACGAAGGTGCTGTTGATGATGAGGATGCTGTTGTAATAGAATGGGATGTGTCAGCAAATGTCTGTTGATGTAAGCTGGTCCCTACATCTGTAAATAAATAAATAAATACACGACTGAACTCAGATGTAGATCAATATCAACAAGACAGCAAGCTAACAACAACTTGTACAGTCTTTAACAAGCAACAGATTTCAGACCCTTACAAGTTACATGTAATTACACGAAAATATATTCCTCATGAAAGCAGCATTAGGAAACTTCTATTACATCATCTTCTGTTTGTTTTTACCTGATATAGAAAAACTCCAATGCATCGTTTTAGTACCATCAATACAGTATTTGTTATGATCAAGGTAACCCGTTTAATTTCTGTCATACATGTATGCATGTTCCTTGTCTTAATATAAACACTTACTTGGTATAGAAACAATTTGATTGGAGTTCGGTAATCTGTATAATGTCTGTCCCTGTTGTTGTAACCCTGTGTGACCATTTTGTTGTTGAATTGGAATCAGAGGTGTCCCTACGAAAAAAAATACAAAATATTATTATAATGGTTTATCAATGCATAAACATCTTGCAAAAGCAAGTGGCAGGTATATACCAAGTATGTGCCATGGTACCTGTACTTTAACACTCAATTTTTATGACATGTACCAAATATTAAAATTTTGTTCATAATTATAGTATTTTTCGGCCATGTCTGCATCATTTTTTTTTGTTTCAAAACCTAGCACAAATGAAAGCAGAAAATAACACAAATGAACCAAACATAGCAAATTTCCATTTCAATTTTATACAATCTAGTTTGACTAAATGTACATTTTTTTACATCAAAATTGCCTTGTTCAATAGTTGTATCTACCAAACTATCCCACTATTACAGAATGTAATTTTCAAACCAATTATAATCACTCAATTCTATATGGACCTTTATAAAAATTCTGATTACATTGAACATTGTTGAAAAAAAAAAATTGAAATATATTTCGTTTAAAAAACAGGGAGATGTTGTTGTGATGATTGCCAATGAATAAACTATCCACCAAATCTATGTGGTTTGTATTTGTATGTCGAACAGCCAAAGCCCTAAAAGCAAGTGAAAGCAAAATATACACAACTTTGGCCTATGGAAAGAGATAAGGGAAATAACTACCTGGCGGAACTAAAACTGTTCCTGGAGGTAAACCAGGAATCTGTACGGCCACATTTGATGGTTTGTGCGAGACCTGTTGAGAAAGTCCTGTGGATGCGACAGTTACTGGGGCAGGTGAGCTAGATGATGTCTGGATTGTCTGAATGACTTCCTGTGCGATGGATTGATGTAAGGGGGACGATTCCGGCTGACTGGAAGTCGTGTACACAGGTTTGTTGTTGTTCTCATTCTGGAATATTCACAAAAAAAATAAATTAAAATATCTATGATAGATGAGGCTCCCGCAGGGTCAAAAACGACCTGCGACCTCATGGCTTTTTAGAGGCAACTTCCGACCTGAGGGCATTCTAAAAACGACCTGCAACCTGTAAAATTTGGAAAAAACGACCTTTGACCGGTACATTTCCCTTAAAAAACAACCTCTCGACGAATTTAAAGCGGCTGAGGGGGGTACCCTGTGGGAGCCTCATAGATGCTCACACTACTTCAGAATCATAAAGAGAAGTCATTTAATAGCCTCCCTAGCTTTCAACACAATTGTTGAAATGTTCAGGCGAGTGAAACCTATATGCAAATAAACATGTATCTATTTAGATTTTAATATTACTAGCAATTTGGAAGTATTTGATGAAAAAAGCCAATATAGCCTCTTCATGTACAGGCCATTTCTTTTTATTGTATTACAATATAATGTTATATATGTTACCTATTGGAATTTTTCAAACAAGCATTCCATTTTATTTATCTTACATTTTCTTTTATTGTTTCTTTTTTACATGTCGGAGAAGACAAAGCAAGACAGTGCCTGTGTGTAAAATCAACTTCTGAGATCTAATTCAGTACATTGTTTTAAGTTTGCTCATTCTTTGATTTTCAAATGACAATCTGTTCACATGAGGATTAGGATAGTACAATACCCAAAAAGTGTCAGTTCAAAGAATTTAAATTACTGGAGTAAACACAATTAACAAAAGCCTTAACATTCATATTATAAATTATAGATATTGAAACTATAAAATTTAAGAAAAAATACTTTTTAATCATTTGAATAAATGATCAAGAAAAAACATATTGATTTTTTTGTTTCTATGTAGATCATGTATATCGACCATGACCAACAGAATGCTAGGACAGAAAGTCACAGGACAAAAAGTCACAGACAAAAAGTCACAATTCATTTTTTTTTTCAGATTATTTTCTTTAAATAAAAAACGCTTATTTGTACAAAATAATATTTTCTTGAACTATTGTATATAAACAAACATTGTAAACAAAATTTATCAAAAAAATATCAAAGATGATCAAATAAATATATCTTTTGCATGATTGAGATTAAATAAAATTGGAGCGGGACGTTTGCGCTTTTTCATAGGACATTTTTTAAAAATGGATATTTGCGCTTTTGCAATATTTGGTTTTTATGACTATCCTCCTTCTTATCCGGGTTTGGGACCGCCAGGTTTGACTTGGCAGAGGTAAAAATTTAAAAATCATTGCAAAGCACATTTCTCAGCACATTGATTTATATTAAAAAAGATTGTATACAGCTAAAACTAGTAAAAGTAAACATTCTAAAGACATGAAAACATGTACAGTCATCACAGGTAATTTTTCGCTAGATATCTGAAGCCCAATGACTGAAAAAAAGGTCTTGTTATCTGTTCTGACTGGTATTTCGACCATATTTCAAATAAATAATCATGTATCTCAATTCTGGGGTGCCTATTCATCAATATAACAAATCGTAATGTAATTTGCTGACTGATGTTAAATGATACTCTTCAAAAAGATTTTTTTAGCAGTATGAGTAAGTAGAACTGTTCATTAAAGTGGGCATTGAAGGATTCTGCACTATGTGTCGTTATAAATTATGACAAGTTAAATTCATCAACTTAATATTACTTCTCATTACAATAACAGGTGGACAACTATAGGTAAAAAAAATTTAAAGCACAAATGTCCTATCGTTTTACAGGTAAAAAAGCGCAAACGTCCTGTGCCCAAATAAATCTTTTCAAGTATAATGACATATTTCCTGAACTTTAATATAAATATATGCATTAAAAAGTAAATATTTCAAGACATTTCTCTTATATTTTCAAACAATTGTCAACAAATTATTTGTGACTTTTTGTCCTTCCAAATTTGTGACTTTATGTCCTGTGACTTTCTGTCCGTTTACCGGCCAACACACTGTGAAGAAGTTGAAAATTTCAGTTAGAGTTATCTCCCATACACCTTCAAGTATTAAAGGCAGTTGGCCTTTTAAGCAGCTTAAATTGCAATCACAATTAATCTGGTTTTTTTCTGTTTTAATAATTAATTAAATGTATTAAACGCAGCTTTGAGATTTAAATTCCTATTTAAACATATTTAAGAATTTATAAAAGCTGCATATCCCCAAATATAAACGTTAACCAATTTTCTTTTTATCTGTAAACCCTCATTGGTACCTCCATCTAGCTAGCTGAGAATGGTGCCTTATATTCTACATTCCTAGATCTTAACAAAAAAATGTTTATTTGCAAAGTAGAAATCAAAGTAGTAACAATTTCCTTACCAAATTGACAAAATTTGCACAAATTTAGTGGGAATAAACTTCAAATGAGTACTTGGTCATAAATTCATTAAACCTACTTAAACAGTAGGCATCCAAATCAAGATTGCCATGGCTAAAAGGATGAAATTGTCTATTAGGATGATTGGAATTGATTAGAAACAGATGTTGAGAAAGATAAGGTCTGTATGTAAGAAAATTTGCTATGAATCATTTTCACCTATATATAAACACAGATAAATATTTTGGCAGCTGATGTTTCTATACCATTTCAGATATATTTACAACACATGGTCAAAATATGCCTAAGGCAATCAGCCAAACTTGTAGGGTGTACAGCACACTTATATCTCTAAACTTCTGTCTGTCAAATCAAGTGGAATAATTCATGCAGTGCTTCTACTACACAAATCACTTAATCTTTTAGTTTTCTCAGGAAAATAGTTTTTACAAAGGTTAACTTCTCATTCATGCAATCATGTTTATGTATATTTTAGAAGAACTTTTAAGCGATAATGTAAAAAGATAATACTATAATGATTTTTTATATTCTTATTCCATGTAAAACAACATTTGGAAAGAAAATTCTCAATCAATTTTCACAAAAGGAACACAGATACTAATTTGAATTATTTGGCAACAAACCTTTATGAAAGTTAGAAATCAGATGTTTATGATGTTGTAATTATTTACTGAAAATGCAAAACCTAATTTTGGAACGATTATTAGAAAATATAATTTGCTCTTTTTTATGGATTGCCATACAAAAAAAAAGGTTTATTTTGGAGAAATTTTAGATTTTACAATTTTGGAGCTCTTGCTCGAATTGTTCACATTTTACTTAAAATGAGTCTTTAAAATAAATATGTATGGATCATATTTGTCACAATTACAATACAGTCAAACCCGTTGATCTTGGCAGAGGCAGCCGGAGTACTGGGAGGGAATATTGTAAGACATGTGACTTTTGAATAGCCTGAAATGCATAGCTGAACAAGAAGAGGGTTGCCTGACATGAAAGGTTTCTGCCTCGAAGGGGTGCATGACCTTTTATAGCTAGTTTGAACTAGCAATTGAACTGACAGGCATGCTAAAAATGTTGGTTATATTGGGGAAAAAGGTTGATTTAGGTAAGGATTTCTATTGTAGACAAATACAAATCCTTCATTTAGGGAAATGGCATTATCCTAAAAACTTATGTAATTCTGCAAGTTTGTAAACAACAAAATTATATCAAATCTATAGTCTTTGTATTTTTATTATGGAACAAATATAATTTTGCAATTATTTTTAATTTGTAAAGTTAACCATCTAAACATAACTATTTATTTGTAACCCTTTTCATAAGTTTTTATCAGTCGTTTCCATTCTTTAATGCTGATTAAGATGCGATTCTATGTTAATTAGGAAAAAATATGGATAATACAAATTTTGGAACATGGCCTGGCACTTTCAATTTCTAGGAGGAGAGATTCTGGAGGTTCAAGTCAAATATATAGGAATTCTAAAAAATTTCTAGGAGGAGAGATTCTGGAGGTTCAAGTCAAATATATAGGAATTCTAAAAAAATTAACTCCAATTGAAAACAAAATCGTAAAAGATATAATGATGATGAAAATGTCATACAAAACAGAGCAATGAATTGTTGCCATAGTTACTTTTTTTTATATTATAAAGCATAAAGTTAAACTTAAATCTTGACATTCAATAAAATACCGAATGATGTAAAAGGTTAGCAACTTTCATGACTATAGGTCACAGTAAGACCTTCAAAAATGAGCAAAACCCATACCACATATAGCAAGCTATAATAGGCCTAGGTATAAAAAAAATGTAAAATAATTTTATTAAAAAAATAAAATAAGCCTGATTTAAATACATACACATAACAATAACACCCCCCCCCCCCTCCAAACCCTAAAAAATAAAATATGAAAATATGATACAAATTCAGTTTATATTTATATAAATGATCTGCGTTTTATTAGATTTGTTTCCAATTTTGTTGATAACAGAATCAACAAACCTGTAGAGTAAATTCAAATTGAGGTAAATTAATTAATAATAAACAACGCTGCTATGATAATTGAAAAAAAACAAAAAAAACATTTCCATTAATATATTAATATGTAAAACATCAAACTTCTTATGCATCATTTAATAAATCCTGTTTATTCCCCCTAATGCTGAAGTAAATTAACTGGTAGGATTTATATGTGTATATAAACCCAGAAATCTATTTGGTAAAGCAAGCGCCCCTGCTGTGTAAATGGAATGAGTGAAAGCAAATTTTATCTATAAGTGTCAGAATTGTGTATAATGGCAGTGATTATATCCTGGTAAAAACATCTGGTACCCTGCCAACAGTAGCAGATAAGGAGGGCTCCAGTTACAGACTGCACCTAATAAGTACATCACTGCCATAAGAGAGCTCCTACTGGGTGATTGATCACACATGTGCCTCTGTATATACATCTGTTTTACTATATCAGAAGACTTTCTTCTTTGTTCTTTGGCATTTATTTGGAACTGTTATAATCTTTTCAGAATATAGGGCAAACTTGGGTTAAAAGAAAAGTTTAATAAAAACAAATCACATGAATTCATGACTTAAAATTTAACTTACATTGTAATTAAGCCAAAAATAAAAAAAATGTTTTTGGAATTTTTTGTCTTACTCTTTTTTAAAATATATATATGACATGTACATGTATACATGTTTCAGATTGTTTGTAACTGTTTTCATCACACTTCAGATTCTAAGAAGTAGCTTTATTTGGACAATATTGGGGAATTTTTTTTATTCTTTATTTCACAAAAATGACTTTTGAGTAAAAGCATTTTGTACATGTATGAACAGATCAACATGTACATGTATTAATCTATAAATAAGAAATTACTATAATTCATAGCCTGTTGGAGTCAAAATAAATTAGCAATTATCAGACTTTGGAATTATGCACTTATTTTGCAGTGCATTGCTTTCTATATACATGCACATACTGACGTCATGCCTGTTGTAACACAAAAGTTAACTAAAGCCAAAATTTTTGGTTTTGGTCAGATTTTTGCTTTCAGGTTATGGATAGAATCCGACTATATATTAACAGTTCTACCTACTTTTCATGAGGTTAATGTGTGAAATTTAGCCAAAATTGAAAAGATCAAAGAGAAAACACAAATTAATAAAGATGAAAGGAAAATGTTCACAAAATAATTAGCAATGTCAGGACACTAGTTATTTAATTTCTTTCTATCATAAGTATTTCAATTCAATTATGAAACTGTTAGTGGGACAATTGAACAATTGGTGTATTAATATCTATGAGCATCTTAATTTAAAGGAGGGGGAATCTTTGGCCAAAATATAATGAAACTAAATGTTTCCTTTTTTGAGACATTGAGCATTACTGGTCGGATGTGATGTATAAAAATCTAATAACTTAAATTTGGTTTTAATTTTTGTAGTTACACCAAAATAAAAATTGTACAAATAAAAACTTTAGTTTGATAATAAATAGAAAAAAATAATATAAATAAAATGCCAAATGAAAATTTTGTTTTATTTTTTGTCACTATACGAAAACAAATTAAGGATTAAAAAAAATGTACGAAATATAAAAAAAACAAAAGCAAATATGACAAACAAAACTTGATAATTTATATTGATTTCCTGTCATCATATTTATATTTTTAATACTTCCTAAATATGGTGTGAACATCCTTATACAGTCTGAGTCAACAATTAACACATGTCTATTAACAACTCTCCTTTTGAATCATCCATTGAAAACATATTTTGTTATTTAAAATAATTCAAACATTATGATAAATAAGGATATATATATATGACTCAAAAATGATTTTTTTTTAAATTTAATAAATTTCCCTACATAATGTGTATTTACAATTCTTTATCATCTTGTACTGATCAAATGGAAATAAATATTATGTTGATCATATTGCTACATGTATTTCAAATATGATCTGGTATTAAGGAAAAAAACTCAAATGGATAAATTTGGCTGAAATTAATATTTTATGGCATCACTGCCATTCAGGATTTTTTTTTTTATATATAGAACCTCAACCATTGAGAAATTCATTTTTGATATTCTATCTCCTGCTAAAATTTTCAACATTTTGTCCATAAGGCCCCAAAAAAATGATATGTGTTTCTTATTACAAATTTGAAATAAATACATGTAGGGTAAGTATTTAGGGATTTTTTTTTACAATGAGTCTTTGGGAAGGACATTCTGACTTTAACAGCACTTACTGAAAAATTACAAAAAAAACTCGAGTGTAGTCTATTTTTAAGCTTAAAAAATAGGGAGTGTAGTGAAATAGGAAAAATTAATAATTTGGCCTAAAGAAGGAGAATGTCTGTGTGATATATAACTATAATGTCTGGGTTTTTTTATTATGACTCTTCTTGAGTACTCTAAATATTTATTTGTTTTTAAGGTAATTTCAAATGTGTGCCATTATGAAGTTTAAAGTTTTCCAAGAAAATAATGATCTCTTATAAAAAAAAAATATTAAAGTTTGAAACAATATTTATCAATGTTTTTATGGAAAAAATTTGGATTTTTCTACAAAGTTTAGGTGTGGTATGTGTCCCTTATAATATGTGTAAAAAGAAATGTAAAAGAGCCGGGTAAGAAAGGTAAAGAGAGTGCGAATACAAAAAATGTACTCCTGTTAGATTTTGTAATATTTAATTTCTTATTAAGGGCCCTGTGTTTAGAAAAATAAATTATCTCAATCTAAATTTGAATTGAAAGATTGCTACATTATGAAGTATTGCCTTGTTAGTACAAAATGTACATTTGTAAATACATTTCTGATTTTGAATTTTAAGTTCCAACTTCTTTTGTGTGAAACCTTTTCAAACTCCATTTGCTTGTAATTTTAATGATGTTCTAATTTTCAATTATGATTAAAAATTTATCAAGGATTGAAATTTAGACAATTAATCAGTAAAATGCTATTTTTCTTTCAGTTCACCTTTAAAACCTATTTGATATTAATGTAAGGAAAACCAATAAAATATAAAAATATGTGGTATTCATGATTGTCAATGAGACAACTCTCCACAAATTGATAATCATTTTTAACATACATGTATGATGTAGATGTCAACAGTGTTAGTTCTTTTATGGTGTCCAGTTATAAATTTAATTTTCCAACATCAATTTCTTTTGGTTTGAGATTTTTTTTTTTATATTGTTTTAATTGTGGAATGACATTAATGATACATGTATCATCAGACCTGCCCTCCATATCCCCCTTTCTGCAAGATGAAATGTACATTTGAAATGCTTTACACTTGTAATTTTTTGGGGCCCTTTACAGCTTGCTGTGTGTGAACCAAGGCCCTGCGTTGAAGACCATTCTGGGACCTATAATCATATATGGTTTACTTTACAAAGTGTGACTTGTCACTTGGATGGAGAGTTATCTCATTGGCACTCATTCAACATCTTATATCTATGTAAATATCTAAACTTTTAAAACAATTCTTTAAATACATCCCAAATTTAATTCATCTTAAGGAATACATTTCGTACCTTAAGATTTTCCTCTTCGCTTACTGCATATGACAATTCTGTTTCTTCAAATCCAGTTGGATTCATTCTCTGTTCAATGGACATTGGTGCACTATTACTTCCGGGTG
This sequence comes from Mytilus edulis, assembly GCA_019925275.1. NCBI lineage: Eukaryota > Metazoa > Mollusca > Bivalvia > Mytilida > Mytilidae > Mytilus > Mytilus edulis. The sequence continues at coordinate 80,454,230 of CM034350.1, read as the reverse complement.
GAGGGTCAGGGGAATTCAGACAGGTTTGGATCAATGCTTTACCACTGTCACTTGTAATCATCGGCTGTAACTTTCTAGTTGCAAACGTATAAACATGTCCTGTTTCACTAGCTACCAGCAACATCACTTGGGTACCAGTTAGGGTAGACAGCTCATAAGCCTAAAAGGGAACATATGTTCCATTCAGATCATTTGTTTCTGATGCATGCTTTGCTTAACACTTTTTTAATGGCATTGTGTACATAATTTACATGTTTCAGTTTTTAGATGAAATGTAAAATTTCATTTAATATAATTTCTCATGAATGACTTTCAGTGAATAACATTTTGAATTGCTATAGTCAGAAGTTAATTTATGAATTAAAACACATATATGGGAGTAAACAATGTTATTATTTTCAGAGTGAATAATCTTAAGAAACACGTGTGAGTTTACCTGTTTACTACGTGCACATAGTAAACAAACGTACATGCATGCAGTCTTACCTTTTTCATTATTCCAGTTTTACGCTTACTGAAAGTCGTGTATCGTCTTAGTTTATTTTCAATGAATTCCATTTTAATTTTAACCCGACCTCTGGTCTTTTTCCCAAGTTGGACGCCAGTGTATGATCCATCTTCGGAATCTGATCCTTGTTCCAAACTTGACGGATCAATGTTTTCGTACACTAGACCACCTGAAGTTGTAATATTTTTCGGTAAAACACCCGTTCCACCTGAAATAGTGGGAAACGCTGGTTGATTAATTGAATGGGAGTTGTTATTCATCATGTCAAACCTTAAACAACAAGTTTTCTTTCTTGTTTTGGCAAAACGTGTTTACTTTAACTCGACTTTCGCAAGAATGGGAGAAATCAGCATCAACTTCCCTTATTCTGTGGATTTGCCATAAACGGATATGGGGTTAAGCGTCCTGATATCAATACACAGAAAATAGTGCAAAATATATAATGTGCAATCGGCATTTCGTATGTTTACATTCTTTATTTAATAATATAGGTAGTTACTGCGTGTGTATATAAGTATGCTCCTCGAATAATGAGCATGCAAAACTTAAAATAATAAAGCAACAAAATTGTGTCAAGCGGATCAATTTTGCATTATAATGAGGTTGCCTTGTAAGGTAATGGCAGCCGTTCTAAATATGGTTGTCAAGGCCAAATATGGGAGCCATATTTCCATTTATGGAAAGAAATAAGGATATCAACAAAAATAAATGCAAAACAACACGTGTTGAATTTTCATGTAAAAGCAAGAAAATGTGTTAATTTTTTTTTTCGTTTTTTTTTAATTACAATTAAGGTGCTTTCAGCGAGGTCCGTATTCAGATTTAATTGCGCAGTATTGTCACCACAAGAAAAAGTCCGCTCTTTGAACTTTTGTTTTTGATAACTTAATTGCCAGTGGCCGTGGCGGATTTACAAAGCGGAACCACATCTAAAAAAAGCAAATAAATAAATTCTGTATTAAAACTGAAACTACTACAGGTTCTATACAGTGCTAGACCTCATAAATACTTTTATATAAATTTAAAAGACCAAATATAGTGTTACAGATCTTAGTTCATAACAAAGACCAAAAAAAAAAAAAAAAAATGCCGGTGATAATGCTTTTTCAAGTATAACGATTTCTTTTCAAAATCGTGGATCCGCTCCATTTAAATTTTATTACAATTCGAGGTTGCAACTTTTATTGTCGTACAATAAAAATCAAGCTCGATCCCGGATTAGGCCTCAATTTACAAATGAGAGGTTCTAAATCTTTCCCCAACATTATGCTGGTCGAGTTCCAAATAATTACATTCATTTATCCATCGTGTTGATCCCTTTTTGAGAAACAGATTAAAAAAAATTCTGATTCTCTTATTTTTTTGTGGAAAGAAGTTCAATATGCATCATGATAGCGATCGGTCTTGTCGTGACAATTTATTAGTAAAATTGTCTGCTGCGGCATTCAAGAAAAGTTATTAAATACGAATGAAAACTTTGAATATATATATAAATACATAGGAACAGAGACATATTTGGAGTTATCAGTGTTAACTAGATTCAGTGGAAAGTGTTGGAACCAATAATGATATAATAGATATAGGAAGATGTGGTGTGAGTGCCAATGAGACAACTCTCCATCCAAATAACAATTTATAAAAGTAAACAATTATAGGTCAATGTAAGGCCTTCAACACGGAGCGTTGGCTCACACTGAACAAAAAGCTATAAAGGGCCCCAAAATTACTAGTGTAAAACCATTCAAACGGGAATACTAACGGTCTAATAAATATAAAAAAAAAAGAGAAACGACAAACACGTATAAATTACATAAACAAACGACAACTACTGTACCATCAGATTCCTGACTAAGGACAATGTGCAAATCACTTAAAAAAATATGCAAAAATTCCATTAACCCGTAATATTATACTGGACTACTGATTATACTCATCACATTACTTCTGAGGTTAACATTGTCACATGAAGACGAGGATATAATGCGTTCCTAGCGTGACGCTTTTGAGAGAATTTTGCATCACGGACTGAATAAAACTTCAATCATAGCATCAATGAAATGCATTTATCTTAAATCTTCAAAAATAATAAGAGATCATTTACATTTTCTGTAACTTGCGTCGGTCGACTGACAAACAAACCAACATCTAAACAGATATTTTCATTTTTCGCAAAAATCAATGCAAATCATAAGACATAATCTGCATAACTATGTTTTGTACCCCCTCCCAAAGACACTTTCTGTTAAAAAAAATTGGTGGAAAAAATGTAAGTGTTTTAACTCCCACACCTAATCAAGGATTTGTGTTATTATTTTCTTTTGCGTGTCACTTTAAAAAGTTGACAGCACTCTTCCACTTTTCAGGATGAAAATCCACATTAAAAGACAGTTCAAAGAGAAATAACTCTATTTGATTTTTTGAAAGATGTAGCAATTATCTATGTTTTTTTTTTCAATTATGAATCAGCCGCGTGAAAGAACAAAATGTGTAAAGGCTTGTTTAAATCAGTGGCGGTTCCAGAGGGGCGCCGATGTCAACATAAACAATCTCAGAGCGATTTGTAATACGTTTTTTCTAATATATAGTAATTTATTAAAATAAAAAGTAGCACCACCTTTTATTTGAAAACTCTATTTCGGATACTGAAAATGTATGATATTTTTTTTATTGTGTAAATTAAGTACTTGGTTTATTTTGTATGCAAAAACTTCAGATTCATGAAGGAAGTAAAAAGTTATTCATTATTTTAGAGACTCACCGTTTTAAATTACGTGCTTAACGTTTGAATAATCAATTTTAGAAGCAAGTTTAAAAGATGAACTATATAACCCAAACCATATCCATTGCTTGAAAAAAAAATTCAATCTTACAATAGGAAATGGGTACGCCTATCGTTATTCGTTTTTGGTTTTCCCTCTCATTGAGCAAGACCGTAGAGATAATTGTGCACTCGCAGAACTACTTTAAATCTACGTCGAACTGCATGTCAAAAGTTACTGACAAGTTGTTGTTTGTGTGTGTCTTTCCATCATTTTATCAATAAATTTTACCATCTTTTAAGATCCGATTTTTATTCATATCACGGAAGCATACTGGAAAGTGCTTTTATGTTTATATTTAGAATTACTTTTATATCTCAAAATCCTCATTAGGGATTTGTGAATATAAACAATAATAACAACAATTCCATATATACAAAACTATGAGATGAATGACATGACATAAAATTGAAAATGGAAATGGGGAATGTGTAAAAGAAACATCAACCCACCCAAAGAATAGCTGGCTCCTAAGAAACAAATATGTATCAGTTCAATTGGTTACATAAATAGTGATAAAAAGTACTAGTATGACATTTGCAGTGAAAGGCAATTCTAATGTAAAACAGAGAGAACAATTTACAAAATTTTACACGTTTGGTAATTGATTGAATTAACACCATTGAAACTTTTACAATATTTCAAAGCATTAGGATTGTTAAATAGATATAAGTATAGATATACACATTACAAGGCAAAATCCTTTTTCTTTGTTTAGAGAAAAAAAGTATATTTAAACAAACAGTAAAAAAGTAAGTGAACCGTGATAGTTTTAATGCCACAATGGTTCCCATTAGGGCAACATAAATTAACGATTTCTGCTTGTAGAAGATCTTCCATTTACTAATCAAATGAATTTTATCTTTTACGTATTGTATAGTTGAAGAGGTGAAGAAATCTTTATTCATTTGATCGGATTTTACCAACAAGGATCTACAAGTATATATATAGGGACTTGCTTAAAAAACAACACGTTATAAACGTCACACATCCGATGCGCTTTTCTGGATTTTTCTTCATCAGTGACGATGAACGCCAGTGACGTGAAAGAACTAAAAGAGTTGAAAAGTTATATCACAAAAAAAAGCTAAGTGAAAAAAGCCAAATCCATCTATGGTTATCTGAGCCTGAGGGGGTTGCAACCCTTCCGTGCATCTTTATAATTAAAAATCTATAAACGACCAATTTTAGAAAGTATTATTTTAGCTGATACTGATTCGGCTGATGATTCCGTGGGGACTGGTAGTCATTTGTTTTACTTAAATATTTATCAATGTATTTTTAAGTCCGTTGTTAATTTCACAAACAACATGCCGCATCACACGAATATCATTGACAGCAGAAAGTCTCTCAATCTTTCAAAGGAAATTTCGGCTGAATTTTACTTCATATCCAGTGGAACATATATATTGAGTGCATAAGCAGGAAAGAACAAAATAACAACGAAAGACGTAAGAAGATACTTAAACGGTGCTTCAACGGCTATGCCGACACAGAACTAGAATTTTAGAAAGTAACTGGAAAACGTCAATACAATATTCATGTTGTACAGAATTTAAGCTCGGCTTGAACAAGGACATGCATAAAACAGTAGCGGTAAGCGCGGCACTCTTAGACGGCTTTACCCGCGGCAGGTAGAAATGATTGCACTCTCCCCATGCATACACAAGGAATTTGACTTCACGTCCCAATTACTCAAAGATCAGCGTATTATGAGACAAAAAGTCACAGTTCAGTTTTTAGATTATTATTAAGACGAAAACAGTTATTATTTAGACACTTTATATATTAAAGCATCTTAAAATATATATAAAGCATCTTAAAAATCTATTCCAAAAAAATCTATTGTGATAATTAAAAGTCAATTTATCAAAGTCACTGACTTATTAGGTACTTTAGTATATCCTCCAAAAGATTAAAATTTGATCAATCTTAATTCTAATATTACCAAGGCGTATGAAATGTAAAATAACTATGTTATTTGAGACTTTGAAGTTTCTCTGTCTCCCTTTACGTATATTCATAAATCTACTCAGACGTGCACACATAGCAGTGGGTTTACTCGGAGTCGTTTACGGTATTTGAGAGAAGTCCGGCACTCTACCATATTCCTATTATACCCCAGACAAAACCAAAGTTGCCGATTGTGATCAGACAATGGACATCATCCACAGCCTGATCAAGACCTATAAAGGTATATAGGTAAAAAAAAAAATCCTATATACCTTTATATAACATTAAGGTATTTAGAGGGGGGTGGGGATCTGAGACGAGTGCTTGTGACATCACCCAGTACTTATACTTCTACTTCTACTTCTACTTCTACTTTGACGTTGATCGGCCGATGTTCAGGTTTCGTTTTAGGAAGCCGATTGTTCTATTGACTTTGTTGCAGATGTTGTTAACATAGTCATTCCATTTCATTTCGGACGTGAATGTGCAGCCTAGGTATTTTGCGCTTTTGACAGGTTCTAAAGTGTGACCATGTAGTTTGTATGATGTTGCAATGGTGTTGTTTTTCCGGCTGATGGTGAGTACATTGCACTTGTCTGGGTGGAAGGCCATTTTCCATTTGGTTTCCCATATTGCCAATTTATCTAGATCTTTTTGTAGGTCGTTGGAATCTTTGTCGTTTGATATTGTAAGGTAGGCTATGGTGTCATCAGCAAATAGGCGAATAGTAGATTTAATTCCATCAGGCATGTCGTTGATGTAAAACAGGAATAGCGAAGGCCCAAGGACTGAGCCTTGGGATACCCCAGATTCTACATCAATATGTGATGAGCTCTATCCATCCACTACTACTGCTTGTGTCCGATGTGATAGGAAGCTAGCAATCCACCTATTGACATTTCCTCTGATTCCGTAGTGTTCGAGTTTATAAACGAGTAGACTGTGACCAACTTTGTCGAAAGCTTTAGAGAAATCCATAATTAGTACGTCTATCTGTTTACCTGCACTCATGTTTTTAGTGATGTCGTCCACAAATTCAATTAGCTGGGTTTCACAAGATCGTTTGGAGCGAAAGCCATGTTGTAATGGGTATAGAATTTGGTGGCGATCTGCATGGTTCATGATATGGCTTGTGATTATGTGCTCTATGAGTTTGCAGCATATACAAGTCAGAGATATTGGTCGGTAGTTCTCTGCTCTATATCTCTCGCCTTTCTTGAAGACTGGGCTAACATTGGCATTCCTCTAGTCAGATGGTACATCCCCTGTTTCGATTGATGTTTGGAAGATCAGTGTGAGTATGGGAGCTATTTCCTTCGCCAGCTCTTTCAGTAATCTTGGTCTTATGTTGTCAGGTCCTGCTGCTTTGTTTGGATTGATGTTTATAAGCAATTTCAATATACCATTCTCTGTTATGGTAAGTTCCTCAGCGGACGGGTATTTTCCTGACATCTGGCATCGAGATGAGAACTCATGCTGGTTGTATGTCTCTTTGGTGGAGAAAGCCGATTGGAACTGTTTATTAAGGATGTTTGCTTGTTCTACTGGGTGTGAGTGTAGAAGTCCCTCACTTCGTAGTGGTACCACTCCACTGCTCTATGTACGTTTATGTTTTATGTACGTCCAGAACTGTTTCATACTACTGTATTGATTATTTTCCTCTTTAGGTGTTACAATGTTCTCAATATATTTCCAGTATGCTCTGCGAAGTTCTCTCTGGACCATTTGCTTGGTTTCTTTAAAATTGGAGGTGATTTTTGGATCAGCAGACCTTTTCTTTTTCTTGTACAGTCTGTCTCGTCGATGGATTAACTTGCGTATATTCGGAGTGAGCCAGGGGAGGCTATCTTTCTGTTCAGTAAACATCATGAGACCGAACTGGAGTTCTTTTGACTGTTTCAAATTGTAGCTTTTCACACCGAAAGCCCGACAATTTCGTCCGGGAGATTCTTATTGGAATTAAAAAAACATATTAACTACAAAAATGTTTTACGGTCATGGTATCAGGAACGTTCTATAAAGCTAGTATTGAAAGTCCCTGACTATAACCGTTTTGCCAACGGTTATATAGCTTTTATATAGCAAATGTGATTTAAATTTTTACATATTGGATTCTAAAAATCATAAAGATTGATACGGATGAAATCATTTAATAGTATTAAGCGGCTAGGGACGAAATAAAAAAATCAATCACGGAAGGAAAAAAACAAAACTGAATTCAAATAGTTTTTTTTGTGGGGGTCAAATTTTTATATATATCCTTATTGGTCAATCAATTTTTTCCAAATTAAGTTAAGAGGGGGTAGTGAGAAACTATATGAATTAAGTTTTTTTGTTATCCTACGTTGAACTTTTGATGTCGTCCCATAGCAAGATTTAAAACTCGCGGGCTCTGTTGCCGTAAAACAAAATTATTTCCAAATTATGGTCCGCTTTCGAGTTCGTAATTACTTTTATCATTTCCGGTGAAAATAGTGCAGACAGCAAAACACTTTCTTCGAACATTACCAATATTTAGCAGTTGGTTGTACGTCGTACATTGATTTATTCAGAGTAAATATAGTACACACACATATTTACAGTAAATAATTGTTTTGATGGAACCGCACATAAAGATAAAGCTTTTCGATTGTCTTGTGACGAAAGATGATCATAAGACATGTTTATTTATAAATGTCTGACAGGTATGGTGATCAAAACCTGTCACAAAACGAATGTTGACAAGACAATCTGTTTTACCATTGTCAACCTATTGATGTTTACACGAAAGAATGAGACGGCTTTGTACTTATATTCCAGTTTAACTGTTTAATTTGGTGTACATTAATTATATTAGAATTTAGAGTAGAGGCAGGTCTCTGATTATGAATTGATAGTTACATAACAGTAATTAACTGTTCATACATGACCCGATTGTAGCATAGCAGTGCACTGTTATCAGTTGACTAGTGCACTAGTCTTAAATGTCCCTTCCTCAGTCCCCACTTTTAATTCTCATGCTCCATGCTTTATTGAGGGTAGGAGAAGTCTAGTCCAAATAATTATGACGTCTTGCAAGACTATTTTTTTTTCTTGAACACCTAAAATAGCCTTGCAAGAAGTTATAATTATTTGGACAAGGAGAGGTCCTGATCCCGAAATCCTGGGCATATAAAAACATGAAATCCAGAGGTCCCGAATTTAAATAAATTTTAATCCACTCATCCTGAAATTCGAAAAAAGAATTCCCAGATCCCAAAAACGGTCAATCACGAAATCCTGAGCTTAAAAACACCAGATCCTGGAGTCCCTATAAAGGTTGTATGCCCCCTCTTTATTTGTTGTTTGGGCACCATGCTTTTAAAATTCATAGATTGAAGTTAAATATGAGATTCCTGTAATATAGTCCAATTATCTTGTCAGTGGCAAATAAGCAACATAATTTTTATACGACCCCAATGTTTAAAACCACAAGTAGAAGGTTTGGATTCATTTTAGGGGTTATGGAGCCAAAGTTTAGGAAGTAAAGGCAAAAAAGGGGTCAAAACAAGCTTTTTTCTAGTTTCAAGACAATAACTTATGTGTAATTGTGTGGATCGCTCTGAAATTGTACCACAATGTACCATATAACGAAGGGGAGGCTGGGATTAAGTTTTGGGTTAATTGCCCAAAATATGTAGGAATTAGGGGCCAAAAAAGGGCCAAAAAGAAGCATGATTCTAGTTTCCAAACAATCATGACAATAACTTGTGTTTAAGTGTATTGATCTCTCTGAAATTGTACTACAAGGTTCAATACTGCAATGGAAAGCATAGGATTGAGTTTAAGGGTTATTGCTCCAAGGGGGGTTCAAAAAGTTGGGGGGATTTTTTGTTAACCATTTTTTGAAGGGCTTCCTTTTTTTTCAAAGAAGTTTCAAGAAGAAATCTTCAATTGCACAGTATTGTGCAATAGATTTGTTAGATCTTTGACCACATTAATTTTGTGACAAAAACCTATATTATGTCAAAAATTTTATCACAATCCAAATTCAGACAGCATCAAGCTTGAATATTGTGACCAAGTTTGCCCCAACTATTCAGGGTTCAACCACTGGGGTCGTATATATATAAAGCTGCGCCCTGCGGAGCACCTGGTTAGTCAGTGGTGTGAACAGTGCCTACAAGAATGATTACATTGACAGTTGATTTCATAAATTACCTTCTTATGTCTGTAATTGAACAACACCATGAACATGGAAAACTTATACTGAATAGTCAAGTCACTCATGTAGGCAATGCAATTTAAATGAAAAGTACATAAAAAATAAGTATGATTGCAGATGCTATTCAGCTACTGAAATGTTTAATTATCATTTTGAATCATTAATAGTAATTTTAATACATACAATTATCTTTTTCTGATAACTGGAATTGTATGTGACCTTATATACCTAGGAAGTGATTAAAATTTGAAAAATCCCTATAGGCCACACCAATTTAATTTCTTGTTCGACGTGTACACCTGCCTGCCCCTATTTTTTTCAAAATAGAATTTTTTTATTTTTTTTTATATTACCGCTTCCCGCATCCAGAAATGTAAGCATGTCCATTTCCCACACCGTTTTTTGTTGTTGTAAATATTATAAAAAGATTTATCAACATTTGTTTTTTAAATCACAGTCTAACCTGTATATACAAATTTTAAACCTAAAAGCACCCCACCACACTGTGTAAATATCTGTGAGAATATTTGTTTCAGCATGAAACCAATTAATCCCAAGTGGGAGTGCTCCAATATAAATTTACAGAGGAAAAACCTGTGCAGAACAAAACATTGGTTTCTTCCCCCCTTACTTATATTCCCTATAAAAAAATGTTCGTTGTTAGAATAAACATGATAAAGTACAAAGAAATTCTATGGGATTTGCCTTCAACTGCAATTACATTGTATGCTGGCAAAACAAAACTATCCATAACTGCTGCATGTTTATGCACCTGTCCTGATTGAATCAGGGGCCTGTAGTTCAGTAGTTATCGTTTGTTGATGTGGTTGTCATTGGTATTTTCCCGTTTCAGGCGTTTGGATATAAATAAATTAGATAGTTGATTTTCCTGTTCGGATTGTGTACACTAATAATGTTGGGGTCCCTTATAGCTTGCTGTTTGGTCTGGACCAACGCCCTGTGTAAAAGGCTGTACTTTGACCTGTGTTTGTTATTATCAGGTTGTGAACAACCCTCCCTTAGACAAGGGGTCATTTTACTATTGTAGAAAAGAAAATAGAAAACCAAGGATTTGTATAGTGCAACTATAAAAAACCTTTGAAAACTAAGAAATTTTTACTCAAAAAGAGGAGAAATGCATGTACATCATATTTTAAACAACTTTTCTAAAAGAGGGGTCCACTTATTTTGAATAATATTGAAAATATTACAAAATTTTTGGACATGTTTTGATTATTTTATACAAGATGTATGTAGTTCTTTGGGAAAATATGAGCCCTTTTGTACTAAAAAGGGTTTTTTTTACAAAAAAAATATATTATAACTTATATTGACCCCTCATAAAAGGGATATTTATAACATTAAGGGGTTGTTCCCAACCTGATAATGACTTGGATGGAGAATTGTCTCATTGTCAGTCACACATACATAGACCAGATTTAATTATTCAATTATTTCTTGGTGAACATGGAAAAAATACTTCATAAATTAAAGAAATGTCAAAGTACAAGTGATACAAAAAAAAATTATAATCGCTCGCCTTTACTTTTCAAGCTTCGCCGCAAAAATTTATAAATTAAATATTTTTTTATTTAAATTTTCAAATCACTCGCTCGCCCCAATTTTTGGAGTCCAAAGATCGTAGAATAAGAAATTAAATTGGTGTGGCCATACAGTTTAACTGTTGCTTTTCTTCTGTACAAGCCACAAGGATCAAACATTTTTAAAGTTTGCACTAAAATCTTTTTCAATCACTAGTCCAAAGAACAATAATTTTGATAATTAGACATTTTTCTTATGTGTCTATTAAACATCAACGAATATAATTTGCAAAAATAAAATTTCATTTGTCTGGGGCATCAGACAGATTTCAGCATTCAGCATGTTCAGTGCAGAAAACCTTTGCCAAAAATATTAAACAAGATAATGTCAGAAACAGATTGTCACCTTCTGAAGAAAACTGTCAAATTATAAGCAATTAGGATTGGAGTTGAATACTTCTGCAAAGATGGCAAAGAGGAGGGTTCTTAGCACTCGACCTTAGTGTTGACAGCTAGCGATACATATGATCAAATATTTACTTTTTGAAAAACACTTTTAACACTTAAGTCTCCTGTGTAAGTTAGACTTTTGAATAAATTTCCAATTATGCAACTAGATGACCAATTAAAAAATATGTGGAATTATCCATGTCCCTGGATGGGTGTATCATCTAGATCTACAACAACAAACACATGCCCAGTCCTCACTTCCTGAAGACATTATTCTTAAACAAGCTTTTCTTCAATTTGCCCTAAAATTCTATGAATTTCAAAAATTAAAATTGAAATGGAAATGGGGGATGTGTCAAAGAGACAACAACCCGACAAAAGAGCAGATAGAAAGATTTCATATCGAATGTTATTTGGGGTCAGACGTCCGTGAACTTTTCACTCTTTGAAATACTATTTGGGAACCACGTAAAAGGATCAATATATGAATCTGTTATTTTTCTCCATTGTTGAAGCATATGATAAAAAGATCATAACATGTAATTTTTTTTCATATGGTATGTTTTATCAGCCCTCGGTCAATATCAGCCCTCAAGCAGCATGCAATATGAAATATGCCATGTAGTAATCTGATATTATCATACAAATGTACATTAAACACACAAAATTAGTGAATTACAAAATGTACCATGATAACAGGCCCTCATATGTCCCAAAAATGGTCTTATTGAGGATCTATTTTACATATAACTGAAAGTGACATTGTTTTGTAGAAAAACACCTTTTAGCCATTAGACATGTTATGTACACGCATATTTTACTTGATAAATACATTGTGTGCATGCTTACAACTTTACAGCTACAATTTAATTATGTTCCATTATTATGGTTCTTTTGAAATACATTTAGATGATTTAGACCTTTTTTATTGAATGTTTTTTTTTTTTACTGTTTCATTATTTGTATTATTGTAATCATGATTATATAGCCAAGAAAAAGCATTGTAAACAGTTTATCTCTATTGGAAATGAAAATATAAAAAAAGGAAGATGTGGTATGATTGACAATGAGACATGTTTCCACAAGAGACCAAAATGACATAGAAATTAACAAAGATAGGTCACCGTACGCGTACCACCTTCAACAATGAGCAAAGCCAATACTGCGTAGTCAGCTATAAAAGATATTACATGTATTGAAACTGCATTATCTGATTACAAATCAGCAAGTTAATTGTTCTCTATTGCAAATCAATATAGTAACTATATTATAACATTTAATATAATTTCCATATTGAACATGTTTCCATTTGTACCATTGCTATGTGTTTAACAATGCCCTTGAAAGATTATTTCTGATTATTGATTTGCATGTTAAGTTATATTCCCAAATAAGCCTTGAGGCTGGACAAGTTGTCATTATCTACATAAATTTTTATTTGATAAGTTAATCTGTTGATGAAATTGCAGACAGTAGAAATGTGTTTAAGCCTACAACCTGTATCTTTTGGATAAGAATGAAATGTAATTGCTTTGATATTCAATAGTATATATTGAAATTAATTTTCAATGATATTAGTAGTAATTTAGTACACTCAGTATAAAATATTCAATGATATTTTTACACCCAGTATAATTGATATGTAGCTCTCTCTCTATATATACATATTCATGTATATAGACAACTGAATATTATAAGATTATCATAATCTTGTGAAGTAGCATCAAAAGTTAAAGGACCTATAGAGAAGGATGTTACTTTGACACATTAAATGTCTAGTCTTTAAAGGTTAATCTTTTATCCATTAAAATCAGTTTTGAGACAGAAAAAATATTGATAAATAAGTTCATTATGTGACTATACATTAATATTTGATTGTAAATTATAATATTGATCTGGCCAACATGGTGATGTGATGAATGAATATTGATCAGTGTGGGGAGGGTGTAGTTATAGCAAATCAATACACTGTTTGTACTACACTGTATTCTCTTTATTGTGGTCATTTAACATCTCATGGTAAGACATTTATTGCTCAATTTGACATTTATTCACATTTTTATATGTACTTGTTTTTTTAAGCTTTGAAGCTGAAATTAACTACATGTAATTCAAATTCTCTCATCTAATTGTTCTTTTTTGTCTGTAACTTTTTTTCCAATTTCAACAAGTATAGCATACAGTTATGTTTATTGGGTAATTATACCTGTTTCAACAATTGGTGATTAGTTACAGCAGTATTTAGTAGGAGGTTTGACTTCTAGTCTCATTGATTTTCCATTTAGGGTAATGTTTGTATTAATCAACTTTCCAATCAGATTTTCTTGTTATGAGGTCCTCCGATATTGGTCAGATATATTAGCATTTAAATATAATGGATGTCTGAGTACCAGTTCTGTGAATTCTTGAACATATGGTAAGAGAATGGATGCATGTTAGAGCAATATTTAATAGATGAGCTTAAGTTGGTAGGTGCAATGTATATTGTCTATTTTGGCATAGCAAATAATAAGTTGAAAAAAGGTATCATTATGCGATTACTTTTCTACATTGGCTAGAGATATAGGGGGAGGGTTGAGATCTCATAAACATGTTTAACCCCGCCGCATTTTTACGCCTGTTCCAAGTCAGGAGCCTCTGGTCTTTGTTAGTCTTGTATTATTTTTAATTTTAGTTTTTTGTGTACAATTTGGAGTTTAGTATGGCATTCATTATCACTGAACTAGTATATATATATTTGTTTAGGGGCCAGCTGAAGGACACCTCCGGGTGTGGGAATTTCTTGCTGCATTGAAGACCTGTTGGTGACCTTCTGCTGTTGTCTGCTCTATGGTCGGGTTGTTGTCTCTTTGACACATTCCCCATTTCCATTCTCAATTTTACTGTATATAAGCATTGTTTAACTGTATACATGGTATACAGCATTATTTTTGTGGCAGGTTTTGTTTGAAGTTTATAAGACCATTGAAGGAATAGTTAAATTATTGTTGTGTTCATTATCCATGTTTAAATTGTTAAAAGCATTTCTTGATCTAATGTAAAGTGCTTTTGGATATATAGTGAAATGCATGCATAGGAGCTTATTGCTTTACATGTTGAAAGGATCAACAATTTTCATCAATGTTGGCATCAAAAAGTACAAATTTTTATACGACCGCAAAAATTGAAAATTGGTATCACGTTGGCGTCGTCGTAGTTGTCATTGTCCTTGTTGTCGTCGACGTCAGAAGATATTTAGTTTTCGCACTCTAACTTTAGTAAAAGTAAATAGAAATCTATGAAATTTAAACACAAGATTTATGACCATAAAAGGAAGGTTGGGATTGATTTTGGGTGTTTTGGTTCCAACAGTTTAGGAATTAGGGACCAAAAAGGGCCCAAATAAGCATTTTTCTTGGTTTTCGCATAATAACTTTAGTATAAGTAAACAGAAATCTATGAAATTTTAAAATAAGGTCTATGACCACAAAAATAGTTGTGATTGATTTTGGGAGTTTTAGTCCCAACAGTTTAGGAATTAGGGGCCAAAAAAAGGTCTCAAATAAGCATTTTTCTTTGTTTTTGCACAATAACTTTAGTATAAGTTAATAGAAATCTATGAAATTTTAACACAAGGTTTATGACCACAAAAGGAAGGTTGGGATTCATTTTGGGAGTTTTGGTCCCAACAAATTAGGGGCCAAAAGGGTCAAAAATTTATTTTGTTTGATTTCATCAAATTGAACATTATTTGATTTCATCAAAAATTGAATTCTTGGGGTTCTATGATGTGCTGGATCTAACCATGTATTTAGATTTTGGATATTGGACCATAATAGGTAAATGTCCAATTTAAAATTTTAAAGTTTTTAAGTTTAAGTTCTGAGACCACATTAATTCTGTGTCAGAAACCTATATTGTGTCAACTATTTAATCACAATCCAAATTCAGAGCTGTATCAAGCTTAAATGTTGTGTCCATACTTGCCCAAACTGTTCAGGGTTCGACCTCTGTGGTCGTATAAAGCTGCGCCCTGCTGAGCATCTGGTTAAGAATTGGGATTAAGCAGAAGAAAATTATGGCCTTAAACTAATTGGTGCATCAACACTCAACTCAGTGGACTTTCTAGTCCTCAAAGATGATATTTCTGCTGGTGAACTGTTACATTGTATTTTTCAAAGGTTGGACTACTAGTCCCCAAAGGTTTTGATGGACCACTAGTGGTAGTCCTAAATGGTTAAAAAATTCTGTCAACACCTCTGCTGGTGGACTTCCAGTATAATAGGTTATCACTAATCTAGTAGATTATTACAATGTGGAAGATAAAGATTGTGTTTTAAAGAAATTACTGTGAAGAAGTTGAGAAATAAATTAGGAATTGATTAATCCTTTATGTTTATAGCTTTGGTTCCTTGTTGGATTTAGTATATTGTTTTTAGCCCATTTGGTAATTAGTTTCAGCTCCTCAACATTTGTTTAATTTGTAAGATTTCAAAATAATTTGAGGTCTAGCATTACTGTTAACTCATTATTTGTGGAAATAAGAATCATGTGTATTGGTACTGTATAATAATTTTGTATATCTAAGCCTGTCATATTCTTTAAAAATTGTAACTCTCATGTTGAAAAAAAAATATTTTTGTATATAAAATTGAGAATGGAAATGGGGAATGTGTCAATTTAGAGACAACAACCCGACCAAATAAAAAACAACAGCAGAGGGTCACCAACAGGTCTTGTATGCCTCATGTACAACTACTTAAAAACATGTTATTTGTATTTTCTTTTCAGATGGGTGTCTAGTTTAGAACCTCAAGTGAATCACAATGTCTAACATTTCTTATGACTTGCCATGTGATGTTTTGACAAATAGGAACCATTCCACACCCTACGGCAGGCTCAATGATTTCTGGGACTTATATAATGGTGTACCCTTCAATCTCACTGTTAATGTTGCTGGATTTCTGGTAAGATAATTGTAATCATATGTTATGCACCACTGGCACCTGTCTATTTTTTAAGAATCTTCAAAATCTTTGAATTTTATTTAAAAGTTTTAGAAAATTCTAAAACAAGAAAATTTTCAGCAACTTATATTGAAAAATATTTCAGATTTAAAAAGTGCAATGAACATGTAAAATATTTATTTTATCTCAATTTTTTTTTATTCACAAGTATTGCAAAAAAAAAAAAGAAATCTCTACTTGATTCTCTTAAATGTATTTAATGCTTGTTAAAAAACAGTATGATTACGAAAGAAAGCCTAAGACCCAGTCACCAAGATAACCTTCATTAAACAGCTAACCCTAAGAAAAACCTAAATGACTGTTACTACTAACAAAAACATGAGTTAAGAAAATTAAATAATGCAATAACTCATAAAAATGTAAAACAATATGAATTAAAGCTATACATGTATTTAAACTTGCAGAGCATAAAATGCAAATACATCAATAAAATTAGTATAACAATTTCTCCTGCTATTTCAGATTCTTTTACTGCTGTTTGCCCTCTTGAGAAAGATTGCCTGGGATTATGGTAGAATTGCTCTCGTCAGTAGAACCGAAGAGAAGTATGAACATCAATTGTAGTATTGTATCATGTCTGTTATATAGATGATTCAAATTACTGATTATTGACTTCCGAGTATATAATTTTTCCACAAAATAGCTACGCTGTGTTAGGACATTTTGGTACTCAGCTGTCTTGTAAGAGCAACTTAAAGAAGTAAAATCAGTCTTACGATTGGTGCAATTTGGAGGGAAAATGAACTTTTTATGTTTTCATTGCACAACAAAATTATTGGAAAAAAGTTAATTTTATCCCCAAATTGCACCAATTGTATGCATGGCTTTAGTTCTTTTAGCTGCTCTTACTTGACAGAGTGCCAGAATGTTCTACCACAGATAAGGTAACGTGTTGTTTAGTTAAATTCTCCAGAGTCTAAAGTCGGTAATTTGAAAATTGTCTATTACATGTCTTTATTTCGTCGTAACGTAAAACACAGATACATGTAATATTTATTTTATTTCATTTTCACATTGATCTTTTTCCATTGCCAAAAAAGGATCCTAAAAATGATTGAAGCAATTTTGTAATATAAAGATCTGGTTATATGTTATTCAAAAATATACATTGCTAACAAATAAGAAAGAAGAAAATAAATAACACAGGTTTAAGATTGTGTGTAGTACATTTCCTGTTGTATTTTTAACAGATAAATGATTTAAAGCAGTTTGTTTATTAAAAAATCACTACTAACAATGATTACATTTTACAACTGT
Source organism: Mytilus edulis (assembly GCA_019925275.1). Lineage (NCBI taxonomy): Eukaryota > Metazoa > Mollusca > Bivalvia > Mytilida > Mytilidae > Mytilus > Mytilus edulis. The sequence goes on along the minus strand of CM034350.1, from coordinate 80,436,513 downwards.
TTTCTTATTAGATTAAGTATATTTAAAAATCACTCGTTTAAACATACATTTTACGAGCAAGTATAACAACTGTTACCTGTTTCATTGAAAGATATACATTGAATTAAAATATAGCAGTTCTGTTTATTTGAATTTAAACATTTTTACACTTATTTTATGTTAGTTTTGTGGTTTATATTATTTTGTCTCTTGTATTCAGTGAAATTTTTTGGCCTATTTTAAATAAATTATATTGAAAATATTATTAACTGGCACTGTGGATTTGCATTTCAGCAAAATTTTATATGTGACTATTGGGGATCCATTATTATTCGTGGGATACCTATTTTCATGATTTAATGGGTATAGGTGAACAAAAAATATAAATGTTCAACTTAGCAGAAATTTTCTTTTATGCTTTCGTGCAAACTTTTAAAAACCAAAATTCTACAAAATTATGTTTTTTTCCCAATCAACTAAAATAGGTACCCATGAAAATAAATGGATCCACTGTATATGGATTCATCCCCTGAAATCCAAAAACACTAAGCTTGTTCCCTTCTGCACTGAAAAGAGATCAAAGGGGGGATAAGCAGTCAAAAGGCAAAAGTTAACTGATTCCCTCCTTATCTTCAACTGTGAGAATCAGTTCAAAGAGAAATTTCACTGGATTTTATATATAAATGTATGCACAATATATATTCATGTTGTATTTTTTATTTACCAGGCCAGAGGAAAAGAAGTCCAAAAGTGATTACAATGTGTAGGAATTTTATTTATTTATTAGTTTATTTAGTTATTATATATTATATATTTTATAGTCAAGTATTTCATTTATATTGAATTATAGTGGAAGGAAACAGTAAGTTTATTATACATTTCCAAAAGAAAATCAAACAAACCTAAAATCTGCTGTTAAACCTAATTATAACAATGTTAAACACCCAGCTTATGAGCATGAAATAAACCATTAATAATCAAAACACATGTATTAATGTATAGAAATGGCTTGCAAATTGGATACATGTGGCAGGAAAAACCTGTCGACTGGTTTGAAGTTACTGCAGGCTATTTCCACCCACCAGTTTTCAATGTGGGAACTATTTAATTTTATTATTCTGCTCACATTTACTTTGGATTCATTAATTTTTGTTTGAGCACGATTTCTTGTCTATTGGGTACCTAATTTGCTCTTCAAAGTATCAAAGGCTCATCCATAAAAAAATATACTATGAATCTAAGGAATGCACTTGGAAACATGATCTATGTAAGACTATTTCATATTGTGAAAATGCATGAGAAATTCTCAAAATTTAATTGTCTCCATAGATGGGTGCACCATTTTCATAGCGCCTTTCCTATATACATTACTGTACCATGTAGATTTTAAAGAATCAGCTTTAAACTATATTTGTTTTTCATAGAGCATATAGAATTGAGGTTTTCCAGCTACAAAATATATCCACAAGAAATGGTAATCCACAGAAATTAATGAATCCTCTGTTATCACTGCTTAATCAATGGAGTATATTTATAACCTCACAAGGAATTTTGAATATGAAAAAGGCAAACTGAATATGTTAAAATTTGTATTGTCATGACTGAAAGACTTGTTGTAAAATACTTTCCTAAGTGTGCATTAAAAACTATGAAAGGGCCCAGGGTTCTCACTAAAGAGAGTCCAAGAAACTCCTGAAAAACTGGAGAGTTAAAAATCTAGATGCATCAAGATTGAAATATTATGTATAAACTGGAACCCCTTCTTTTTTTTGGCCAATCAATGCATTTGAATGGAAACATATAGTTGGACCCTGCCCCTCCCTTTACTCTGGGTTGGGAACCCCCATTTTTCAAATGGCGGGATCCGCCCCTGTTGTTCATGAGTTTTGACCTGTAATCCTTAATTATCAGTGTTCCAGCTTGATAGTTTTCACAGGGTGGTACGCCACCCCTCTCCAACTCCTACTCTGTGCCGTTTTTCAAGATATTTTTTTCTCAGTTCAAGGTTATAACTGCAGTACAACTTGATAAATCTTAAAAGAATTTAACACAGTGTCATAATCAATTGAATACTGATTCTTATTCATATTTCGCCTTCGGTCTCAAGTAATAAATTAGCTTAACTTCTCTATGAGGGGTGAAGCTTACATGTAATATCTCTGTTTAAAGAAACAAACTATAACTATAATAGCTGGCCAGTGACCTTGACCCTAGTATATAAGCACCTGTTCCATAATAACTTGTCATTATTTTTCTAGAGGGTGTGAAGTGAACACTTCACTTGAATTCTTTTAAGTTATTTTATTTTTATCTAAGATTTAGGGGAAAGTTACTAAAGTTACATTTAACTTGTCTACGATGTACGACAAGTTCTAATGTTATTTTGTTAATTAGAAATAATAATTCCTCAATTGTCTACGATGTATGACAAGTGTTGATGGAAATGAATTAAAAAAAATTCTTGTCTACGATGTATGACAAGTGTCGATGGAAATTAATTAAAATTTTTATTGTCTACGATGTATGACAATTTTATATATTCATTAATAAGTATTTGCCTTAGTACGATGTACAGCACATTTGCTCCTGTTTGTTAAACAGGTAGATATTTAAAAGTATTTCTATTCACCTGAAGATTGTGAGTACTCTTCAGAATTTACACGTGTTTTACCTGCACAGGTACACATTATTTTATTACAATGGCTGAATTTGATTATGCAAATGTATTGCTTTTGCAAGATGTTTAGAATTATGTTTACACTTACAAGGGTGATGGCTATGATTTTCATCACCTCTGAGTTGTTTTAGAAATTAAAGATGATAAATTTAATAGGAAAACGAGGTATTTTGAATAAATCCTCTTCTTAAACAGTTATAAAACCTAGTAGTTTTATAAAAGATCATAATGGCATTGCAATTGGAAATAATTGACAAAGCAACAGAACGAGTCAAAAGTAAGTTTTTAAAATCTAGTGCTACTTGTATAGCTTCAAAATCTCCTTCATTTGTGAATTTTTCTCAAGATAGTGCTGTTGAGATTTAAGATAGGCATGTACAATACATATTGATGCATTGACTCTATTATTAATGTAGTAAAGAACATGTATGAATCATGAGGTTTGAGACAGTTTCTCTGCCTTCAACTCAAGCAGAGTTTGTAGAGAAACCTGCTGCTTTATTCGAATTTTGCCATTAGAGGTTTACTTTTATGAAGATTTAGTTCTAATTTTGATCTGAACTACTGTAATGATACTGTTCATGTACCTCCTTTTGGAGTTTGTGCCATGGCTGATGATAGTCCAGCCGGAACTGAATTTTGATAACGTCTTTTGATCCTGCATTAAGGTTTTCAGATTAGCCTTTATTTAGGCTTCTCTTAGTGAGATTAATGGTCCATTATCTCATCCTGTTTGTTGAACAGTTTAATCATGATTTTGCTTGGAAAATCCAAAAATTGTTTAAAAAGGCAGAAAACTGTGTCTAAGTTTTCTTCTGGACTTTCTGTGACTGTTAATAATACTACCATGTCAGTAAATATCAAATCAGGAAAATATCAAGTTCATAGAGGAGTAATACTATCACCCTGAGAACTGTGAGAATCCTAGTGTGTCTAGGATAAATAACAAGATTGAAATGGCACTGCCTAGACAGGCCCACTATGTGGTTTCAAAGATGCAGGAAACCCAGAGATACTTTATTAAGGGGTTGATCATCACCCCTTTTGTTGAGGATTTTATTGTAAAATTCTATTTGTTTGTTTGACCATGGGTTTCTATTTAAACGCATAGGAGATGCTCAGAAATATCTAGATGATAAAACTTATTTGTAATTCTGATGTGATAGTTGATTTATTACGTTTTTAGTTATGATTGCATGAAGCAAACTTGGTGATTATACAAAGATTCTAAAGCAAATTCTAGATTCCTTGGAAGAGGTTCCAGGTCTAGCAATTATTTACTCCCAGCTGTTATGGGAAAGGCAATATCAGTCTTTTAACTGTGGAGGCTCTGTTGGTCAACAGGGCGTATACTAGTAGGCAATTCCCTTCATTGAGAGGGAGGTTTCCAAAAAGGGAACAGAGAATCTCAAAGAGGTCACATTTCTCAACCAGTTGCTATATACAGTAGATAACTTAAATACTATGATTTGGAAAATGTTACTAATGATCTATTGATATTAGATTTAATAAGAAATGGTTATAAAATTATTTTTAGTGATGTACCACATATTTGAATATAATACATTTCACCTTTCATAAGGATGAAATAATTTCAGAAGTCCAAAAATTAATAGCTAAGGGAGCTATTTAAGAGGTTGATCGATCATTGGAAAATCAGTTTATTTCCTATATTTTCTTAGTTTCTAAGAAAGATGGGTCTTCAAGGCCTGTTACATGTACCTATTTGAATAATTCAAACAAACTTAGCTTGTGGCTAATCAGCATTTGGAGCAGGACCATTTATCTTTTGTTTAGATGTAATTCTTAGGGATGGTTATCTATATATATATAGAGAGAGAGCTAACATCTATAGATCTCACAGATGCATATTTAAGTATCATTTATGATTATATCACAATTTCCTGATTCATGTGGAAAGGACATTGATATGATATTTATGTTCTTTGTTTTGGATTGGCTTCTGCATCAAGAGTTTTTACTAAGGTTTTAAAACCTGTCTATGTATTTTTATGAAATAATGTCACTTGAAGTATATACATGCTATAGTTTATACATTGATGATTCTTTTATTATGGATCAGAATTTAGATGGTTGTATTATGAATACAGAAGAAGTGGTGCAAATGCTTGATAAGCTGTGCTTCAGAATAAATTTTGAGAAGTTGGTACTCATTCCTTGGAATCACATTGTTTTCCTTTGTCTCATTATTGATACTGAGCTATTTAAGTTTTTTATGACAGATGAGAAATGGTAAAATTATCTCCCTTGGGAAATTCTTCTTAAATAGAATTGTGTAACTGTATTATAGATGATTTGCATCATATATTGGTCTTGTGGCACATGCTTTTAATGCAGTATCTGTGGGAATGTTGCAGAAACATGGCGAGAAATAATGTTGAAACACTGTATAGTTGTTACAGTGTTTATTTTCATCAATCTATAGGTGAAATTTTTAACAATTTAAATCAGAAATTAAGAATTGATTTTTTAGACCCATCCAAATAAGTTTTTGGATTGGACCAGATGCCTCATTAGAAGGATTTGGGATCCAAATTTGAAGAAAATTTTTCTGTTGGTAGATGGAGCTTCTTTAAGAACATGCGATTATTTCATATAGATTTCTTAGAATTGTTGGCTATATTTTTCTTTTGGAGAGAAATTTTTAGCACAGAGAGTTATACAATCAGAAAATACAATTTCAGTAGCATTTATTATGCAATAGGAGGTATAACCTCTTTGTCACTTTTAAAACATGCTTACTACAAATATTTCATTATTTGGGCTTGGTGTTCAAGAAAGAACATTTTTATCACAGCTCTTTATATTCCTGGTAAGAAAATTTTGATGCTTATCATATGTCTAAAAAATTTACAGATTCAACAGGATGGCAATTGAAAGAAGATATATTTGTTTTGTTGTTATCACGTTTTCATTTTCAAATCTGTAGATATTTGATTCGTTGTCTTTTGACCAACAAGCTCCTTTCAGAGATGTTTGTACTTTTCATGGTCAGATTTAAGACCTTATACTTTCCAATCTTTTTCATTGTTGGGGATAATTATAAAGAAAATTATTAGTGATAAAGTTCAGAAGGCTCTTTTGATTATTCCTTTTGGTCTGCTCAGAGTTGGTTTTCTTTGCTAAGACCAATTTTAATTTATTTGACAGTTAAAAGTTCTGCTAAACATAAAAGTTAGTAACAATGTTACATACTGAAAAATGCCTTTCCGTTAGGAAGAGATTTGATTTAACTGTGTATTGTAAAAAATATAAGTGAACCAACACCTGAAGGGTTGATTGTGCGGTAGGGTAAAAACGTGTGTATTATATTCAGAAATCACTTTAATATAAACAGGAGATTTCAAAATCATTTGTAAAATATATTTACACTTCATCTTGGAGATCATGCATCTATGATCAAGCATTATCAATATTTTTTGAGAAATTTCATTATTTGGTGTGTTCAAAGAGAACCAATTCCTTATCACCATTTAAAAAGGATGTTATTGATTATTGAAATTTTTTGTAAAACACAAGCTTTTCATATTCAGCATGTTTAATGTGAATTTTACTTGTTTTATGTTGAAACAGACTTGATCCTTTAAGAAGTAGATGTTACTTAATTTGTTTGTTTACTACATGCATATGTGAAAGGTTGCTTAAGCCTGAATCTGCAATTGAAGAGTATGATACTCGTTCACTGTGGAGATGAATTTAGTGCTATCTTTTTAAGTTCTTTATATTCATTAGAGGATTTTACATTGAAGACTGTCTTTTATACTTGTGTCTTTATTTGCCTTGACTACAACTGCCAAAGTACAATCTTTATCAGCTGTAGATTTACATTCTATGTCTTTCATTCAGAGACATGGCATTTCATTTTTTCATATACATGAGTTTTTGAAAAATACTAGATCTGTTAGTTAGTCTACCTAATGAGGTGATCAAGGGTTTTGATAAACCAAAACTTTGTGTTGTTAAGACAATGATTTATCATGTTTTGTGTACAAAATATGTGAGAGAATTCATCTAAGTCTTTTCGTAAAGTTTAGATAGTTAGAGATAGTTCTAATTTTAGCCGAGGTTTTAAGGATTACTCATTTAGAGGAACCTCTTCATAAGTGCATTTAGCTTCAGGATGTTCTATTAAAGACATTATGGCAACAGCTTAGTCTGGACATATGATAAAACTTTTTATAAGTTCTATAAAAGGGAAAGTGAATAATATCAGTACTAAAACACTTTTCTTCAGTTGTAGTTACTGGATGATCTTGTGATTTCTATGCTTTATTAAATGTTGGCATTTATAAAAATTGTTTTTAGTTTGTGTCTACACTTTAAACAAGCTAATTTATTACTTGAGACCGAAGGCGAAATATGAATAAGAATGTTCCTTCATCCAAGCATATCTTGGATGTGCAGGATGAAGGTCATTCTTAGAATATGAGCCTGAGGCTCGAAAGTAATTAATTCCCACCCTAGGGATTTTCAGTTAGACCCACCCTTTTTCCAATGGGTTTTATATTTGGTCGACACAAACTTGCTTTAAATTATGACAAGTTATTATGGAACAGGTGCTTATATACTAGGGTCAAGGTCACTGGCCAGCTATTATAGTTATAGTTTGTTTCTTTAAACAGAGATATTACATGTAAGCTTCACCCCTCATAGAGAAGTTAAGCTAATTTATTACTTTCGAGCCTCAGGCTCATATTCTAAGAATGACCTTCATCCTGCACATCCAAGATATGCTTGGATGAAGGAACATTATGTTGGGCACTTAATACATAATGTTTTAGGCCATAAACTAAGTTGGAATTCTGATTTTGACAAAGTAAACAGTTATGCCCCTAAATTTTCTTTTCATCACAGATGATTTTGAAGTGGGCATCTGAATGAAAGTAAATGTTCCACTGGAAAAAATCCTTCATTTTAAGCACAATTTCCTTGATTATAATATAAAAGTTGCAATTTTATAAAATGGACATTTTCTATTGAAGAATTCAATGCAAAAATAAGCAATCATAATTTTAAAGCTTCTGTATTAAGGCCAAGAAATTAGGTTAACACATATCAGGTTTATGCTTTAACAGTGTACAATTGTGTACAGAAATAATTCTGTGCTAAGCTAGAGCTAGTTACTATATTGATTAACAATTGTTTTCACTTAAAAGCTACATATGTCTGAAATATGACACTTATTTTGTACATTATTAGGTACAGCTGTCAAAGGTTATTATTTGTTCAATAAATTTGTCTAATGACTGATGCAAATGGAATCATTTTAATGACAAAGTCAAGTATTATTGCTTTACTGCCAGAATTGAAAATAGAAATTTGACAGATCTTTCATAAAACACTTCTCTTTAGGGTCATGCGCAAATGAAGATGAATTAGGTTTTATCAATAAAAAATTTGCACACACTTTAAAAAAATGTATACAATTATATTCATTGTAATTGATTTTTAACCGGATTTTTGTGACAAAAATGTCGGTTATTGATTTGGGGATGTACGGCGGGCGGGCGGTTGGGCGGGCGGGCGGGCGGGCGGGCGGCAATCAAATGTTGTCCGTGCATTAACTCATGAACCGTTCAACCAAAGCTTTTAAAATTTTAATATGTTATTACTGACAACTATACGAAGGTCAAGTTCAATAATGGCGATTTTGACTTTTACCGTTCATGAGTTGTGGTTCTTGAAAGATTGAAAAATGGAGTTGTCCGTGCATTTACGCATGAACTGTTCTACCAAAGCTTCCCAAATTTTAATATGTTGTTACTAATGACAGAATGGAGGTCAAGTTCAATAATGACGAATTTGACTTTTACCGTTCATGAGTTGTGGTTCTTGAAAGATTGAAAAATGGAGTTGTCCGTGCATTTACGCATGAACTGTTCTACCAAAGCTTCTGAAATTTTAATATGCTGTTACTGATGACAAAATGGAGGTCAAGTTCAATAATGACGATTTTGACTTTTACCGTTCAGGAGTTATGGTTCTTGAAAGATTGAAAAATGGTGTTTCCCGTCGTGTCCGTGCATTTTCTCATGAACCATTCAACCAAAGCTTTTGAAATTTTAATATGTTGTTACTGATGACAAAATAGAGGTCAAGTTCAATAATGACGATTTTGACTTCTACCGTTCAGGAGTTATGGTTCTTGAAAGATCGTAAAATGGTGTTTCCATTCACGTTGTTGCATTTACTCTTGAACCATTCAATCTAAGCTTTTCAAATTTTAATATGTTGATACTGATGACAAAATGGAGGTCAAGTTCAATAATGACGATTTTGACTTTTACCGTTCAGGAGTTATGGTTCTTGAAAGATTGAAAAATGGTGTTTCCCGTCGTGTCCGTGCATTTTCTCATGAACCATTCAACCAAAGCTTTTGAAATTTTAATATGTTGTTACTGATGACAAAATAGAGGTCAAGTTCAATAATGACGATTTTGACTTCTACCGTTCAGGAGTTATGGTTCTTGAAAGATCGTAAAATGGTGTTTCCATTCACGTTGTTGCATTTACTCTTGAACCATTCAATCTAAGCTTTTCAAATTTTAATATGTTGATACTGATGACAAAATGGAGGTCAAATTTGATATTGACGATTTTCACTTTCACCATTCATCAGTAATGGTTCTTGTGATATTGCCAGGACACAAATAAATGTTAATAAATCCGGTTTGCTGTCGTTGTGACAGCCTCTTGTTATTCTTGTAGCACACATACTTTGTGAATTTTAAGGGTACAAGTTAAATTTACCTTGAAAGGGGCCAATTACATGGCAAAAAAAAACCTGCAAACATTTTTACCTCTTAGATTAAAATGATTTCACAGATTTTTATTATCTAATATCAAATTGAAGCAATTAAAATCAAAGTTTTGGCATACTGAATTATCCAACATAGATGGTTTCAAAGCATATTGGAGGTTCTCATGCTGATATTTATTGTGGAAGCTCTTTAAAATATAATGTGGTTAAATATCAATGAAATATTCACTAAAACAGTTTGTAATAAGGAAAATACTGTGCTATATACTAATTTGAGTGATTACATGATTGCAGATGGACCTCACTGTTTTATGGAGATCATGATGAAAAACCAAAGATTGGTTCACAAGAATCTTTGGATACACACATACATCTGCACGATACTGTAAGTTGTAAAATAATTAGGTTTGGAAAAAAAGAGATGTAGGATGTATAAATAAAACAACAACCTGTCAACAAGAAAACATGTCTAATTGGCACTACATGGTTTTCAAAAAATGATAAAGTGTCTTTATTTTTGTAAATTCAGATATTATTGTATATGGGATTCCCTATCAGTCCTATGAAAACAGGCATTGACAAGGTTCCTGGCTTTGGACAAATGCAAGTTTAACCAGTTTGTAAGAACTCAAGTTGTTAACTTTCCTTTCCTCAGGGAGGAACAAAGAGAATCGGAAAAACATACATGAAAAAACAGTTCAGAAAGTGTTCAATGATAGATGTCTGTATCAAGCCCAAGTACAACTAAAACATTGTTTTAAAGTCAGCTGAATTTCATTCATTTGTGCAAGGCTTGGTGCTGTCAGATGTAATATATTAACAAACATCGTGCTTTATGAAAATGGCCGAAGGGAACGTCACTTTATTTACCAAAAGTCAATCAAACCACATATTTTCCAAAACAAAAGACAGTTATTGTTTGTTTCATGTTACAAGAGAGAAAAATGTGTATTGAATAACAGTTATTTACCATAACAAATTGTATATCAAACATTTTACTGTTACTATACATGTAGAAGCAAGAATTTTTTTGCACAATCAAAAGACTTTTTCAGTAGATGAATATGCTTATGTATTCTAAATCCCATTCATATAGAAAAACCTACTCAAATTTTATCAATAGTGAATAATACACTTTATGACTTTTTATTTTTCAGCATTTCTTTGCATGGATTACTGCATACTTTAAAGTCAAGTAAGTGTCACAGGAATTATTAAAAATGACTGTTGAATTTTCTCATTCTTATGTGTAACCCAAATAGGAGTATAGGGACATGGTAATCTCCAACCTTCTCCTCTTTAGGAATTTGATCACTTTCTAAAGTGGGATGTCCCTAGGTTTTCCAGATATATTAAGTTGTAGCTGAGTCATGTCCGTATATGGATCATGGTTATTTTATTTGGAGGTTTAACAAAAGTATGTAAACAATACTATAGAAAATTGGTAAAGGAGTAAGTTCGGTAAGTGCCATATTTGGCCCTAATTATAAAGCATGGTTACAAGACAATTATTGTTTTAAGTTGCCTTAAAGACATGTGAAAAAGTTAAACAGAGCTGTTTTTGTCAAAGTTTAATTCTAACACAACGATTTTTACATTCCAAAACGATCAAGATAAGGGATTTTGGTGAAATTTGACAAAATCAGCGGGATTTCAACCAAATAAAGGACCAGGAAACATAGAGTGCAGGCGTCGACAAGCTTAATATTCAAATAAGACATGTTAAATGTCTTCACAAACATTATTTTAAAAGATCTTTGTTGACGTTAATTGTGCTCTATGTTTCCTGTAAAATAATCTTTGGAAATTTACCCATTTTCATTGATTTTTTCGTGAAAAATCAATATGAGTACAACTTGTGACGTCATAATGAAACGCAGAAACGTAAAATTTTAAACAAAATGGCTTATATCCTATCTAGTCAATGCATTAGCTATAATTTATCGTGATATTGGTCAATAAATCCGAATTTGAAATTTACGCTAAAAAAGTGGGCCATTTTAGGACCTTATCGAACATACTCCTTTGTAGTTCACCTGTAACCACAAAATACATGTAAATTGGTATCCGCAGTAGATGTATATGATTTAGTGATTTTGCAAACAAGCCATCACAGATCTTCAACTTCATTTGTCCAAGTCCTACCACTGCTGCGGACATTGTTAAAATCTAAATTTGTCTGTTCGTCCCGCTTCAGGGTAAAGTTTTTGGTCAATGTAGTTTTTGATGAAGTTGAAGTCCAATCAACTTGAAACTTAGTACACATGTTCCCTATGATAAGATCTTTCTAATAAAGTATTGACCCAAATTTCACGGTCCACTGAACAAAGAAAAAGACAGTGCAAAGCTCAGGTTAAAGTTTTGGTTAAAGATTTGGTCAAGGTAGTTTTTGATGAAGTTGTAGACCTATCAACTTGAAACGTAGTACACATGTTTCCTATGATATGATCTTTCTAATTTTAATGCCAAAATAAAGTATTGACCCCAATTTCATGGTCCACTGAACATATAAAATGATGGTATGAGTGGGGCATCTGTGTACTATGAACACATTCTTGTTTCCTAATGAGATTCTTACCACAAAATATCCCTGTAATTGCAGAAGGTTATGGGTCTTTGACCCTCTTTTAAAAGATATTCCTCCGCGACCATTGAATTGAAAGCCAACATTGTAAGTTGATTGTCATTATGTTCAGTTAGCAATGCTATAGTGCAATTTTTCAAGGAGTTATAGGAGACTTTTAAGGCCTATTGTTGCATATTTTGTTTTTTAGAGTTAGGTTATCAGGTCAACTTAAAAATAAGGTTTATTAGGAAATACAGAAAGGTTATTATAAGAGCAAGTGAATTCCTGCTGAAGGAGGTACTTCTTCCAATTGTGTTCGAATATTGTGAGATGTATGGTCGTTGATGTTAGATATGATTTGAATATATATGATACTTATATTGTTATTTCTCAAAATACTTTCACAAAATGTGACTAATAAGAATAATAACAGATTATCCCATTGGCCAACTTTGTAGTAAATTAATTCACTAGATAATGTTTGATATATTTGGATCAATTATTTTTTCGTTACAGAGATTCAGATATAGCACATAAGAATGGTCGAGATGCTATACAATACCTGACATTCCAGAGATACCTTATTATATATACAGCTATGATTACTGTGTTGTCTGTAGTAGTTATACTCCCTATAAACTTCCAAGGGGACAACAGTGAGTACTTTTGATCTTAAAAAGATATTTTCCTAAGTAGATTATCAAAGTTCCTATTTGAAGATTGTGCCATATTCAATTTTTATAACCTGTTATTGAGGTCAAAAGCACTAGCCAACTGAAAACTTTAATAATTTTTATGCCCCCTCCGAGGTGAGGGGTCATTAGGTTTAAGCCTTGTCAATCAGTACATTTGTCCTTCAGTATGTCTGTTCTTTATCATCCCAAAATAAGTTTCAGTTCACTAACTTTCATTTCCCTCAACCAATTGTGAAACTTAAAGACAATGCTGATTACCACCAAATACATATCAAGTTTGTTAAATGGGTGTCATCACTTTTGTAATTATGACCATTTAAAAATATAAAAATTGTCAGATTTGCAGTTTCCTCACTTTAACTTTACTTTGTTACAATCAAATGTTCTAAAACTTTACCACCAAACATAGTTCAAGTTTTGATTTGGGTGGTGTAACTTCACAGTTTTGGAGTTTGAGTTTTGAAAAATGGAAAAATTACTGAATTTGCAGTTTCTACACAATAACTTTACTATGCCACAACCAAACATTATAAAAATCATACACAATGCTTATTACCACCAAAATTAGATAATATTCAAATGTTATTGTCCTCACTATCATTGTTCGTATGTTTTTTTATTGTGCACCTTTAGTTTATAAATGAAAAATTGTCAAATTGGCTGTTTTGCAGTCCCCATTCAGAAATACGGTAATATAAGTTCATTATATTTTCAAAAGAATCCATACTTTTGAGTTGCTGAAAGCAATTGCAAGACATTTCAATATCAAATTGTATTTCTCAAATAGCATTCTTCCCTCCTTACAACTTGTGCTTCTCAAGACAACTTCACAATAATGCATAGGAACTTAACAAAAAGAAAGCATTGCATGGAAAGTAATGATAAAAACTGATTGCTTGTTGTAGTACTTTTATCAGGGTGTAAAAGTGTTGATCATATTCACACTCTTAAGTATGATGTGCTTCCATGCATCCTACAAAATGTGTTTTTGTCAATGCTTTACACCCCAATAGAATTACCTTAAGGATGTACTTAGGTGAGGTTTAGGAATTTGTGACAGATGTTTGGACTCTTTGTTTTTTTCCTAATGATACAGGGTAAATTATTTTGCCCCATAACACCCATTTTTCTTTTCATCTAAGACTCAATAGGTAATAAAGGTCATTTACCAAAATTTAAGCAGATTCTTGATTTTTTGTCGAGCCTGCAACTTTTGTTGCAGAAAGCTCGACATAGGGATAGTGATCCGGCTGCGGCGGCGGCTACGGCGGCGGTGTTAGCTCACTTCTTAAAAGCTTTATATTTTAGAAGGTGGAAGACCTGGATGCTTCATACTTTGTATATAGATGCTTCATGTTACGAAGTTTCCGTCAGTCACATGTCCAATGTCCTTGACCTCATTTTCATGGTTCAGTGACCACTTGAAAAAAAAGTTCAAATTTTTTGTAATGTTGAATTCTCTCTTATTATAAGTAATAGGATAACTATATTTGATATGTGCGTACCTTGCAAGGCCCTCGTGTCTGTCAGACAGTTTTCACTTGACCTCTACCTCATTTCATGGATCAGTGAACAAGGTTAAGTTTTGGTGGTCAAGTCCATATCTCAGATACTATAAGCAATAGGGCTAGTATATTCGGTGTATGGAAGGACTGTAAGGTGTACATGTCCAACTGGTAGGTGTCATCTGACCTTGACCTCATTTTCATGGTTCAGTGGTTATAGTTAAATTTTTGTGTTTTGGTCTGTTTTTCTCATACCATATGCAATAGGTCTACTATATTTGTTGTATGGAATGATTGTTAAGTGTACATGTCTAGCGGGCAGATGTCATGTGACCTTGACCTCATTTTCATGGTTCAGTGGTTAAAGTTAAGTTTTTGAGTTTTGGTCTTTATCTAATGCTATATGCCATAGGTCAACTATATTTGGTGTATGGAAATATTTTATGATCTTTATGTCAGTAGAGCAGGTTTTATTTAACCGTGACCTCATTTTCACGGTTCATTGCACAGTGTTAAGTTTTTGTGTTTTGGTCTATTTTTCTTAAACTATAAGTAATGTGTCAACTATATATCTTGTATAGAAGCATTGTTAGCTGTACCTGTCTGCCTGGCATGGTTCATCTGACCTGGACCTCTTTTTCAAGGTTCATTGGTCTTTGTTTAGTTATCTTGGTTAATGTTAAGTTTATGTGACAGTTGTAATAAAGCTTAGCTTTATACTTAGGAATATCAACATAATATCAATGATAAGTATAGAAGGCGAGACATTTCAGCGTGTGCACTCTTGTTTTCATTCGATATTAGATCTTAACAATACCAATGCAAACATTAGGTAACAGTTGAAGTCAGTCTTTTCCCACCAATTTGAAAATAATCAAATATCTTGAAAAGGAGCTCCATAACCTGGGACTATAGTCCCAGCCATAACCTACCAATATTTTTAGCATATTTTGTTCCTTTCTTAAAGGGAAACTTCGCAAAAAAATCAAAAATTGATATTATGTTCATTCAGTATAAAAATGCTCAAATTCATAGTTATTAAAGTTTTATTCCGCTAAATAAGCGATCACCATCGATTTTAAATTTAGAGTATCAATTCTCTGCGTTCGGCCATTTTGTCTTCTTTCCCGATTAATAACAACGATATGTCTATAAACCACAAAGGAACAAAACTACAGTAACCGATGTAGTCGTAATTGCGTGTCGATATCTTGTCAATCGTATGGTTGTTTTATCCGACTAACTAACTTGATACGGAAAATATTCTTATTTTTTTTAATTACCATGGTCTGTTGTTTTTAAACTGTTGATATTGGAATTAGGTAAAAAGTCAAAGTTGAAATCATAAATAAGTGTTCCGTGAAAATTGTTTTCGAAAATCTAATTTGTTCATAATTCTTTAAAGTAATAAACTTTTTTCAAATAAATTCTTATCTTCCCTCATCTGATCACCACCATGGCTTAAGGTATTACTTCCAAAGGTATTGTGAGGGGTGTGAGGTGACACGTCCAGGTATTCAAGCGATTTCCTGTCGGGCTTGTAAGTTCATGCATTGTTTCACCTCTGCAGGTATTGATCAGTGTACACGGCGGATAACTTATAACTTTCCATTTTGAACTATCAGATGTATAATATACAACTCCGTCTTACTTGTTTATAAATAACATTTCTGGTGTAAAGAATATTATTCATAAAAATATAAATAATACCCAAAAAATAAGATTCGATGAAATTAAAATCTATTTAAATATTTTTTCCAAGGGTGAATTTGGGAAAATGTAATATATACTCATTGTCAATAGTGAAGGACAGACCAGAAATATTGATTTAAAAAATGTACGCACTTGTCGACGATTCGTTTATACGACTGGGTAGAAAGTTACGGAACTATACATGTATACATTGAATATAAGAAAAAAACATATATTTTGAATAAATTGGGGTAAACGTTTTGTAAATAGACTAGTCCACGTATGCCAACAGTATGTAATCATCGAATGTCGATATAGACTATTGTATACCAGAAGAAGAAGAAGAAGAGAAACAATTTGATTTAAATACAGGTCGATGTATGATTTGCTTTGGTTCATCGAAGGTGTGGACATAGTAAAATCACAGATTTATATTTCAATAAGATTGTTCTCGAACAAAGGAAGGAATTCGTCATCAAAATTGTTATATATGCCACTGGACGAACACTAGTTATCCCCAAGGGATGTGAATATTTTGCTGGGAAACTATTGAGTATCAAAGTTTCAAATTAATTTCGGGATTTATTTTCTTTCTTGGTATTCAAGGGAAATGTGACATTAAATTGGTTCTGTCTTTTTTTTAAACATCGTTAAAAAGATGTGTGTCTAAGGTGGACGCCACAAGAACCCTGTAATACTAGTAAGAGACTATAGCATGAAAACATTCCTTCTCAATAATATGGTTGTATTGGAAATCTTTTCATACAGATTGACAACTCATGGTCCGATATGCATGTAATATTTGCCACATGACGCACATAGTTCTTTCTACCATCATCATCTTATTCTTTGATATTGCTGTAAACATCGATGGTTCACACCCAAACAAAATGGGAGTAATGTACCTTCAGAGCTTCTCCGTGGTATACACTTGTGAAAATTAATATATAGATGAAATTTCTGTATTGAAATGAATATACATCTTCAAATAACTATTTTGAGTAATCACAATACAAACCAATATAAACGTATGGCAAGATATAACCATGAAGGAATTTAGTTTTGTCAGACGCAAGAACTCATCACTATCATAAACGTATACGTATATATGCATGCAGTTTCAAATATCAAGAACAAGCGGTCGATGTCGATAGTCCGTTTTCTAACTGTTCAGAGTTAGACATGTCACTTGTTCATTCTTGGAAGCCTTCATATTCCCCGTCCAACGATGGGAACTCTTTCTGGTTGTGTTGACTATAAATGCTTGTATGGTAATTCTGTCGTTTATCTGTACAAGTGGTTGCATTTCCTCTCCTTTCCCAACAAACAAACTAACGAAACGCTACTAGTCTGCTTTCTCTAGAGCTCATCCTCAATGGCGCTTATACTTCAGGAAACTTACATGTATACTTATAATGATTGTTTCAAGAACAACGATGTATTGACGAACTATTCTAAATTCGTCAATATCAGTTATGCATGACTAAAATATAAATTTTATTACAACTACTGTATTACTTATTTGGATTAATGACGGCTATCATGTTCAACATTGCACAAATATTATCATAGAATTTAAAAAAAAAAAAATGTACAAAAATCGTCAAAAAAAATAATGCCTTAGGCCACACCAATTTGATTCCTTGTTCGACGGACCCGCCCGCACCTATTTTTTTCAAAACAGAATTTTTTTATTTTTTTTATATTCCCGCTTCCCGCATCCGGAAATGTAAACATGTCTATTTCCCGCACCGTTTTTTTTTGAAAATATTATAAAAAGATATCAACATTGGTTTCTTTCCCCCTTACTTATATTCCCTATCCAAAATGTTCCGTTAGAATAAAGTACAAAGAACTTCTGAAGGATTTGCCTTCAACTGCAATTATATTGTATGCTGGCAAAACAAAACTATATATAGCCGCTGCATGTTTATGCACCTGTCCTGATTGATTCAGGGGCCTGTCGTTCAGCAGTTATCGTTTGTTGATGTTGTTCATTGGTATTTTCCCGTTTGAATATATAAATTAGATCGTTGGTTTTCCTGTTCGAATTGTGTACGCTAATAATTTTGGGATCCTTTATAGCTTGCTGTTTGGTCTGTATCAAAGCCCTGTGTAAAAGGCCGTACTTTGACCTGTGTTTGTTATTGTCAGGTTGAGAACAACCCTCCCTCAGACAAGGGGTCATTTTACTGATGTAGAAAAGAAAATAGAAATACCAAGGATTTGTATAGTTCTTCTATACAAAAACTTTGAAAACTTAGAATTTTGTACTCAAAAAGGGGAGAGTTACATCATATTTTAAACAACTTTTTCTAAAAGAGGGGTCCACTTATTTTGAATCATGAATATTAAACTGTTAAAGTAAATGTGTTAATTTAACATGGTTAAAGTCCAGGAATATTACAAAATTTTTGGACATGTTTTGACCATTTAATACTAGCTATAGATAGATATATAGTTCTTTGAGAAAATATGAGCCCTTTTGTACAAACAAATATATTATAACTTATATGATCCATCATAAAACATGTAAAAGGGATATTTATAAAATTAAGGGGCAACCCCAAACTGATTATGACTTGGATGGAGAATTGTATCATTGTCAGTCACACATACATAGACCAGATTTTATTATTTCTTGGTGAACAGGGAAAAAATACTTCAGAAATTAAAAAATGTCAAAGTACAAGTTATAAATCAAGTTTTAATATTGTCAAAACCTACTATTTTATGTTTACAAAAAAAAAATATAATCGCTCGCCTTTACTTTTCAAGCTTCGCCTCAAAAAATTTCAAATTAAATATTTTTTTATTAAAATTTTCAAATCGCTCGCTCGCCCCAAATTTTGGAGTCCAAAAATCCGTAGAACAAGAAATTAATTTGGTGTGGCCTTAGCTTAGATCATCAGTGGTATTCTTTTCACAAAAAGTTCGTGTAAATGATTGTCAAATGAATTTAATTATGTAAGAATGAAATGTTAAAAAGAAACTAAAAAAAAATCATGCATGTTGTATGTTGTATTTTTTTTTCAATTAAAAACTTTAAAATTGCGATAGTTTTATGAGCATTAAACACAGCCAGATTTGAATACAAGTTAAGAAATTCCGGTAAAGTCAATGATATCAAACAGATGTGCAATGGTATATCAAATTGGGAAATATTGCATTTAGTTTTTATTAAAGATTAAAACTACTATTTTTTACTTCATATTTGAATCTTTATGCCAATTGCCGCTAAGAAAGAAATCCAAAATTGTTTCCTTTTATTTTTATACACTTTCGAAATTATGAATCTGAATTTTATTTTCAATTAATTTACACAATTTAATTATTGTATCTTTATTCTCATCGTGTATTAAATCTTAGTGTATTGAATACAGCATACTCTTTCTAATCCTTTCTGTTTATCCTTTCCAAATAACAACATTCATACCTGTGTACGCTTGAACTCACACCTGCGGCTAAATTAAATAGCTACAAGGTAAACGAATTGACCTCAAGCCGAGAAATATACAGTGACCTTTACAAAACAATATACACACTCTGCTCACACATTAGTTGCATTGAAATGATTATCAAAACAATAACGGTAAATAGAACTGAAATATTTTCAGTTCAATATCAGTAAAAATGTTCAATAAATATTTTATGAAAAAAATCTCAACAATAATTATTGAAATTTATTCGAAAACATTTACTAGAGATAATTTTATAGGAGTTTAATTCAATCAATACAAAACGGTATATGCATATTCATTTTCGTTCATTCTTATATTGTGGTTAATAACTACGACCATTCGTCAGCTGTGTGCTTTTAATTACGTATATTGTTGATAACCTAGAGTTAAACAGATTTTATTTTTTCCCAGAATTCAACAAATCGGGCTAAAACGTCACGACCCACTCGAGAATTCAACCAAAAAAGTTACAAATACTTGATTTTCTCCGTTATTAGAAGGAATATAAATTTAAAACTTTGCAAATGTGTTTTTTATGTTAAGATGAACATAATTAGATGATAAGTAAAAAATCGCGGAATTTCCCTTTAATCATCTTAATGCACTTTCCACTTATAGTATCAATTTTAAATCTTTGATATTTGAAAATTCACATCCTTAAGAAGCATTCGTTTCTTAAAAAAAGTCTGATACTATTAAGAATATTCTTAGATTGAATGACATATCAATTTATAAATTTGAATAAGTATTATAATATATTTTACTTTATGTTTTAGTTGGTAGTGATAAAGATCTTGGTCATACAACTATTGGCAACTTAGATCCAGAGTAAGTAATCTTTTATTAACCTAAACATAAAATATATTTGAAATCTAGTTAATACCTTTGAACATTTGTATTTATTTAGGTTATATATCAACTGCTTTCCTGTATGGTTGAGTGTTGGGTATGTGAGCATGCCCACAAAGGTTCTTTCTTTTAATGCCCCACTCAGGTGATTCTTTTTTTAGTCTGTGCGTCTGTATATCCTTTCATGAGTTTGTTCGTCCATCTGTTTGTTCGTCTGTTTATGCTGCTTCATCTTAAAGTTTTTGATTGCGGTAGTTTTTAATAAAGTTGAGATCCAATCAACTTGAAACTTAGTTCACATGTTCACAATGGTATGATCTTTATAATTTTAATGCCAGATTAAATTTTAATTTTTCAGCTCTAAGTACTTATGGGTACATGCAATCCTAGCAGTGGTATATTTAATTATCTTGGTGGCTCTAATGAGACATTTCTCTCTCAACCTAGATTTTACAAAAGATGAACAGGTAAGCTTATGTTTTCCAAATAATATAGTATTCTGATAACATCCAGAAAACCAAGGTTATCCAAGCCCAAGATCGAATGTGTGGGGTAAGAATTTTTTTCTCAAATTTCTCTATTAAAAAGAAATATTGTATTTATTTATAAATAGATTAAATTAAAATCTAGTTAGGTAGAACCATGGCCATAGTGGGGGTCTGTTTGACTGTCTTGATGTACAAGTGTTTATTGTTAATTTGTTCTTGTCTGAAACATGCATGAAATATCCTTTACCTAAAGTTGATTTTTTCCTGAACTAAATAAAAAGTATCTTTTAGTGGACAAACCTTATGTAAATGGATTTGCGATTAGTCAAAATACTTTAATGAGAATGACTTTGAATGTACTGCTGTTGTAAAATATAAATGATTAATATTTACAGGTATCAAAAACTTTGATGGTGTCCCACATACCGAGAGATAAATGTTACAAGAACACAATACAACAACACTTTCAGTAAGTCTATTTTAACTATTTTGCACCAAAGAAGTGAAAAATCTGGAAATTTATTACCAATACTTTTTATTTTGAATAATTTTTTTTTTTCTTAAAAAAAGTATCAATGCATATTACTGAACCTATAATCTCAACATTTTCTTCATTAAAAAGTTAAATCACAAAAAAACCACACGCTGAGGGAAATTCAAAATGGAAAGTCCCTTAATTTATAATTAGACCATAATGTCAAGTTCACAATCATCCCTGGTTGTAAAAGTTTAACGTCAAAACTAATTGAGTTTCCTAAATAATTTGATAATGATTACCAAAGATTGCTATCCAAACCAAATTCTTTAAATGATAAATAAAAAGTTGGTTCCCCACTGCTATGCTGTTGGATTACATTGAAATACTGTTGATGCAATCATCAGGTTTTGTAAGCACTTGGGGTGCTTATAATTCTCGCAATTGTACCAAAAAATTATATGACGTTATTGTCCATGGACAAATAAAATATATTCTTATTTTCTTTTAGAGAGGCCTACCCAGAAGTAGTAGTACTAGATATACAGTTTGCCTACAATATTTCTAAGCTGGTTAAGCTGGATAAGAAAAGGTATTTGTATATTAATGAATAAAACTTCTTTCATTCATTGTCCTATCTTGTTAAATGAAACTAGCAGCAGATAATTTGTTTTTGATTTTTTTCAATTTAATGACTTTTTAACATTCTGTTAACCAATTTATTTTTTGCAACTTTTGTGAGTATAAAAAATTGCCAATATGTAAAACTTTGATTTTTTGGTTACTTAACTACATCAAGTAAAGTTGCGAATCGCTCAATTAAATTGCAGTGAAATTGCCTATAAAGAGCTCAACAGGAAATAAAGTATTAGAGAAAATAAATTGGTTAACAGTACATGTTATTCAGAATGGTAACTGATATTTAACTTTTTTCATTCTTTTAAGATTAACTTTTTCTATTTAAGAATTAAAACCAAACATTTTTCATAGTTTCAGTAATGTTTTTGACTTTGTAGAAAAATGATGGCAGAGGCAAAGTTTATGTCAGAATTAGAGTATGATGGTACTGGAACAAGGCCTACACTGAGACCCTATGTCTGTGGGAGATGTTTATGTGATTGTTGTGGTTGTGAGAAGGTAAGAAAATATGAACTTTCCAAATTTATACTTTTTTCAACAATAATCCAGTTATCTCCCTTTTTTGATTTTGGAAATCTGTTCTGTACTTTGCAAAATCTTATTGTTGTACGAAAAAGGAGATATGACATATATTTGTGAAAGAGACAGTAACCCAACAACAATAAAGAACATGATGTACAGTCTTCAAAATGAAGATGTGTTCAAACAATTGGTCAAACTCTAAATCATTCTCAGTAACACATGGGCTTGATGTTGAAAGATTATCTTTTCACTATCAAATTTATAAAATTCAGAATTTTTTTTTCTCATTATACTCCCCAGGAAAGAGGGCTTTTTTAATTTGTTGTTGTGCAGTAAATGACTTACCTTGTCTGTCAGTATGTCATTGTACCTTGTCAATGCAACTCCTATGTAGATCACTAGATGATAGTTTAACAACTTTACACAGTTATAGAATATAATTACCTGATAAAATTTGCTAATAAATATAATCCAAATCCAAACATGTGTATTTCTATGTTCTGATGTTTTTACTACTAACTGTTTCAGGCAAGGGTGAAGGTTGGTACCTATAAAGCATTTAAACTCACTGCATTTGTCTGCACCTGTCCTTTGTCAGGAACATGATGTTCAGTGGTTGTTATACGACCGCAAAAAAAATAAAAAAATAGGAAGGTTTGGATTGATTTTGGGAGTTTTGGTCCCAACAGTTTAGGAATTGGGGGCCAAAAAACGGTCCCAAATAAGCATTTTTCTTGGTTTTTGCACAATTACTTTAGTATAAGTGAATAGAAATCAATAAAATTTTAACACAATGTTTGTAACCACAAAAAAAAGCTTGGATTGATTTTGAGGGTTATGGTCCCAACGGTTTAGAAAAAAAGAGGCCCAAAGGGGTCCAAAACAAGCCTTTTATCTAGTTTCAGGACAATAAGTTGTGTATAAGTATTTCAATTGTTCTGATATTGTACCACAATGTTCATACAATTAAGTAGAAAGGTATGGATCTATTTTAAGGGTTATGGGGCAAACAGGCACAGAATTAAGGACCAAAAAGGGGCCAAAAACAAGCATTTTTGTAGTTTTGGGACAATAACTTCTGTATAACTGTATGGATCTCTCTGACATTGTAAAATAAGGTTCCATATGGCTCAAATCATTAAGCAAATTTTGGGGACAAGAATTGGGTGAAAACAAGGGTTTTTCTGGTTAAAGGTCAATTAAGACAATTTAAAAGTAGTGTAATGGAGGCATACTTTATGATGTATTTTAAGGAGCAGTTATTGTTGCCAACTCCATTAGAAATTTGAATTGAGATTATTTTTGTAATAAGGGAACGAGTGAGATGAAAAAAATGGGGAGGAGGGGTAAAATTTTTCTCATTTCAGATTTCAGAAATTAAAAAGAATTTTTCTTCAAACATTTTTTTTGAGGGGATAGATATTTAACAGCACAAAAGCAAAACAAAAATTTTAAGTTCATTAGACCATATTCATTCTGTGTCAGAAACCTTTGCTGTGTCAACTATTTAATCACAATCCAAATTCAGTGCTGTATCAAGCTTTAATGTAATATTGTGTCCATACTTGTCCCAACTTTTCAGGGTTCAACCTCTTCGGTCGTATAAAGCTGCGCCCTGTGGAGCATCTGGTTGTTTGTTGATGTGATTCATCAGTGTTTCTCGTTTTTTATATACCGGTAGATTAGACTTGTTTTTCTGTTTGAATACTTTACACTTATCATTTTTGACTGTTAAGTGTGAGCCAAGGCTCCTTGTTGGAAACGGTACTTTGACCTATAATGGTTTACTTTTACTTGTGACTTGGATGGAGAGTTGTCTCAATTGCACTAATACCACATCTTATGTTTTTGTTAAAATAGAGATAATCTAACTTGCTACATCTAAAAATATTGATAAATGAGTGGAAAAGTATCTTATTTTAGTTAAAAATAGTCAGAACCAAAAAGATACTACTGCCCACCAATTCTATTTGTTAATTGAAGTAAGTAAACTTGTCCATCTACCCATTTTAGGAGGATAAATTATAAAAATGTTTGAAAGAAGAACTCTTGCATGCAGGGATGCTATGGAGCTAATTTATGGCAAAGCACTATTTTCTTTGAAATTTTTTTAATCACTATTACTTAATGTTGCACATTGTTCATATCATAGAGACATAAGTTTGGAATGTTACCAGTATAAATACATATGGATAGTAAACAAATTGAATTCTGAGGAAGACCCATAGTAAAGCGAGTGGTAGTACTGAATATTTGAATACATTAAGGCGGTATCCGACACCTTCACTAAAATTAATTTGGCTCGTTTAATTTTCTTAAAATTTTGACAAAGTATTTACTCTGACCCTTTGACAAAAATATGAAAATTTCCAAAAAAATTGAACCAATCGTTTTATTAGAAAAATTGGTTATATAGCAATTTGACAAACACTTATTTTGATCATTGAGAAGCTTTATATTTCCTTAAAACACAACGTAATTAAATGTTTAACTGATTTTACAGAGTTGTCTCCCTGTTGTTGTAGGTACCACCTTAAATCTTTTAGAAGTTAGAAGCATATAAATGTTGAAAATATGCAGCACAGCCCTATGTTCGGGAAGTTTGAAAAAATAGTAGTGCATATGAACTGTCCATCCTGGATATATTATTTTTAAGAAACTTTATGGTAAATGTGGCACAGTTTTAGCCGTAAAAGGAATTCCTATGGGAAATAGCATTGTCTATATTTACAAAAGTGCAACCTATAATGTCTTTTATCAGAAAATATTGCAATGTGGTATCCCAAACTTCTAAAGAGAATGCTGAAATAGATGATGAGGTTCAATAATAAAATGCAATTAAGTTGACAAATCTTTATTCAGATGAAGGGCTATTTCAGAGAAAATGGAGGTAGAAAAGGCGTTAGTGTTTGAAATAAACTTTCCCACAATAACAGATTTTGTGTGTCATATAGATATCGACTTTATGCAAATCAACATCGATACATCTGTTAATCTATATATTCACTTTTGAAAAAAATGTCAACGGAAAGTCATACCTGCCAACTGTCGCTATTTGTGGGGGATATCCCCACATGGAGGCTCCCAAATGGAAATTTAGAAAGAGCAAATTTGTCCACATTGTAAACAAAACAATTAATTTTATAATGGCTATAGGCTTGTAATAGTATGAAGAAGCCAAAAAACAACATTAAAATATGTTTGAAGGCCCTTTGAAAGTTTTGTAGGATTATGAGAGCCGTCTTGCACGTAAAACCCTAATGGGTAATTTGGAAAGTTGGCAGGTATTGAAAGTCTGGGACTGTTTGGAAGTTAAATTGTTTATCGAATGTTACAAAATAGAACAAACTTCACCTTTTTTTTCATAGTATTTCGTATATGAATGTTCCAAAATCAATCAGTCTAATACATGTACATATTTACGTACACTTGCATAAGGTTGATGTCTATCCTACACGGCTCATATTAAAATTGTAGGTGTCAGCTGAGTGTTCAGGTAAAACATGCCTTCCAACACCCTTACACTTTATATTTTGAGAAAGCCCTTATACCAAACACCTGTTCAAATTGGAAGATCTCTAATATCCATTAATATTTCTTTATATTTTAAAGTTTGCACATGTATACCTACAGGTTGATGCTATTGATTACTACAAGTACGAGGAGGATGTGCTCATAGCAGAATCTGAAAGTCAGAAAGTAACAGCATACAGGGACCCAGCTGGCATAGCTTTTGTTACCTTTGAAATTGATTATATGGCTGAAAAGTAATTGATAATATTTCAATAGAAAATACCATAAATAGATAGGCCTTTTGTAACTTATTGTTCTGTCTTTGTATGTCATATTTTCTTTTTAAACATTAACTATGATCAATTGTTTAAACTCCCACCTTTTTATTCCTTTTATGTCCTTTCATCTTTTAAAGCAATATTAAAAATATGCATATATAAAAGAAGATGTGGTATGATTGACAATGAGACAACTCTCCACAAGCCAAATGACACAGAAATTAACAACTATAGGTCACTATATGGCATTCAAAAATGAGCAAAACCCA
This sequence comes from Mytilus edulis, assembly GCA_019925275.1. Lineage (NCBI taxonomy): Eukaryota > Metazoa > Mollusca > Bivalvia > Mytilida > Mytilidae > Mytilus > Mytilus edulis. The sequence goes on along the minus strand of CM034350.1, from coordinate 80,410,124 downwards.
AAAGGCATAGTTAGCTAAAAAAGGACCCAAAATGACAAATGTAAAACTATTAAAACTAGAAACCTAACAACCTAATTTATGTACAAAAAATGAACGAAAAACAAATATGTAACACGTCAACAAATGACAACCACGGAATTACAGGCTCCTGAATTGGGACGGACACATACATACATGTATATTTACATAGGCTATTTTTTTCTAAAGAAGAATTTGTTTTCTGATAAACTAGTGTGGTTAACTTTTTTTTTATATTATACTAACTAGTATAATGAAGTATTTAATACTTATTTAGTAATTCAATTTCATTGTCTCATTATATTGATGAAAATATGAAAAAACACTCAGAACACAACTTTAAGAACACACATTCAGATATATGATACATATCTGTATTCGGATTTTCCAGAAATCACAATAATTTATCTAATATTTTGTTGATTATTCATGATTATGCAAAAAGTAATGCACAACAGTAATTTCTGAATTCACAGTAGCAATTTGTTATAAAATAATACTATAGTATTAATGAATGGGTGTTTTTATAATGGTCCTGTTATATGTCCAAGGTCTGTAATAATGGTCGAGGAAGTCTGAAATGGCCAGAGGCAATGCTGAGGGCCATTACAGACATCCGAGGCCATTATTACTGACCGAGGACATATAACAGGGCCATTGTAAAAACACCCATTTCTTTATACATTTATTGACCAACTGAAAAAAGTGTATGTGTTGCTGCCAACTTGATTTACTCTCTACTCTTTAAATGACAGTTTAGTTTGGAAAAAAATAATTTGTACTTCACCATCAAAAAAAAATAACACTGTTTTTCTGCAATGGCCCTGTTTTTCTGTAATGGCACTGTTTTTTCTGTAATGGCACTGTTTTTTCTGTAATGGCCCTGTATTAATGCCCAGTTAGGGTTTATGATAAACAGTAATTTTTGGCAATAATGTACTTACTTGGTTAATAAATGTATATAAGATATTTTAACTTAAATCACAATTTTGAGCTACTTATACAATATATGTGTTATCTATCATTACAGAGTTCTGACAGATTTTAAAGCTGCATGTAAAGGTACCCATAATCCTCTACAGTCAAGTTTGTTTACAGAGCTATCTGTGGAAGACTGGAGAGTCAAATATGCTCCTTCTCCAGAAAATATTTATTGGTATGTATCATGTGTATTAACACAAAAATTTGTACTTTAGAAAATATTAATAAAAACGTATGTTTCAACTGAATGAGTAAAATTAGGTAATGAAAATATTTTAATTTTGTATGCCTCAAGTGCTTTTATCACTTATGCTAAAATTCATACTGGAACATGTGTAGGACTAAATGACCGAAGGGACCTTAAATTAATATTAAAATTACATCTGAGGTTAATTTTGCCTGAGGGAGCAAGACCCTTGATTTTTTAGTTTCTGTTTTATCAATGTAGAATTTCAGAAACGTATGTCAGTTCTGATGGTTCAAAATCACCTCTTCAGGGTGAACGCTTGAAAATGATAATAACTCTTTAAATTTGATAATTATAGAATAACTTACCAAGAATTTAAATTTAAAAAAAAAGTCTGAACAGCCCTTTAATTATTTACAAATACAATCATGAAATACTAAGGAATAATTAATTTGATAATTAACCAAAGTTTGATGCTTTCCCTCATTCAATACACAAGGTAACCCTCTCACAAAAAATTTGCATTGTCATAAGGAAAAACAACTTGTGAAAATATTCTCATTTACATCAACTTAGATATCATTTTTATTTTACAGGGAAAATCTATCAAAGTCGACCATTGTATGGTGGATCCAAGCTATTACAATCAATATGTTTTTGATTATTTTGTTGTTCTTCTTCACAACACCACTTATTGTCATTAATAATCTTAATGAAATCAACATAAATGTATCGGCAGCTACAGAAAAAATTGTAAGTATTTCTGAAACACCTGGTAAATATGGGCATATTTAGTAGTCCTCGTATTCTAAGCAAATAATTATCAAAATAATAAACTTTTGAAAAAGCAAGCAAATAACATGAATCTTTTTACAGACAAAAATAGGTAAATCCTTCTGAAAAAGAATTCTCACATTTAATTTAAATTTGCTTCTCTTTTAAAATGGATAATTAAGCAAACTTGCCTCAATTTCTGCTCAGAAATTTTGTTTAAAATGAAGATTGTAAAACAGTACAACATGAAATATGATCTCATATTCAGGAGAAAAACAACTTAATGAATTAGAAGATGTGGTAGTATTGCCAATGAGACAACTCTCAGCAAGAGACAAAATGACTCAGAAACTGTAAAAGAAATAGAACATTTCTATGATGGATTATATAGACAGCTCTCTGACAAGTATAAAGCTCTACCTGTGTTAAAAAACCCAGCACATTTCATTGCATAAATATAGCACTATAAGCATTTGATAAGAAACAATTTTGCTTATGTTTGTAAAAAAGGGAGACAATTCTCATACATTCTCGATGTAATTGATATACTATATAAACAGAAATATAAGCCTTTTGTGTTCATATTTTCATGTTTGTGTCAAGAACAAAATGTTATGGTTTTTCCCTCCCCAAGTCAAAAACCTTAAATTGATATTTTACTATAAAATGATGAATGTGTCAAAGAGATAACCCAACCAAACAGCAGAAAACATTTTCTGAAAATAAAGAAAGCTGCTTCTTGGCATATCATTGCAGACTGGTTTGAAGCCATTGAATTGTGTTTTGGTAGAGTGACTTGTCAGATTTTTACCTTGTTACCTAGCACAACAAAAATTTAAATCTAACTTAATGTGTTCGTCTTCTACAAATTAGGGTATTTATATCACATTAACATGTTTTTGTCCTGAATAATGTGATATTTTCTACTTGTCATCCTTCAATCAAATATATATTTCAGAGTCCATTCGTTGAGCAGTTTGTTCCTACTATTCTCCTTTGGACCTTTGCAGCTTTACTTCCTAACATAGTCTATTGGTCTGACCAACTAGTAGGCCACTGGACAAGGTAATTAGTACAATATGTTTGGCCTTATTAAACAGGTGACATATAATTTCATCCAATACAATATAACCGTAGGATTTTATATTTCAATATATTTTTGCACAATATAAGTAATTGTTCATTATTGAAATATTATTGCCAAGGTGATACAACTTTCTTTTGATGACTATACATTACTTTACCCTTCATTTAATTTTGGTTTCTACACTTGATATATATTAAAGAAAATCACTTTATTACACCAGAATGAGTTTGTCGAGTGCAAAAAATTTAGCAAAAATGTGAACTATTTTAGTTGAAATTTAAATTAGATTATATCATGTTACTTTTTTTTCCACAATGATAACAATGTAAGAAAATATAGAAATAAGAAGATGCGGTATGATTTCCAATGAGACAACTCTCTACCAGGGCCCAATTTGGTCTAACCAAATGACAAAGAAGTTTACAACTATAGTTCACTGTTCAGCCTTCAGTAATATAGGCAAAACCCAATAGTGTTTTCTTTCTATCAAAGACTGGCTATTTATTACAATATGTAATTATTAGTATTATGTTGATCATTTGATAATTTCTTCCTAATCTTACTTAGAAACTTGTATACGTTGTTCTTTGTTAAGGAGATTTAAATAAGAATAATCAAAGTTAATGCAGTTTTTCTTTAGACAGGTTTTCTTTATGCATGTCCACAATCTCAGTTTTATTCCTATTTTCAGAACTGCAGAACACCACAATATAATGGTAAAGTGTTATGTCTTCCTGTTGCTGATGGTGCTCATTCTTCCATCACTTGGTTTGACAAGGTAAGTCTCTTATTATAATACACAAACTACTGTAGAGTAGTAACAAAGTCTTGCTAATCATAATCACATTACCTATAACCCAAGGTTTTTATGCCCTACCTATGATAGTAGAGGGGCATTATGTTTTCTGGTCTGTGCGTCCGTTCGTTCGTCCTTCCGTCCGTCTGTCCTTCCATCTGTTGATCCTGATTCAGGTTAAAGTTTTTGGTCAAGGTAGTTTTTGATGAAGTTGAAGTCCAATCAACTTGAAACGCAGTACACATGTGCTATGATATGATCTTTCTAATTTAAGGGCCAAATTAGACTTTTGACCCCAATTTCACAGTCCACTGAACATAGAAAATGAAAGTGCGAGTTTCAGGTTAAAGTTTTTGGTCAAGATAGTTTTTGATGAAGTTGAAGTCCAATCAACTTGAAACTTAGTACACATGTTCCCTATGGTATGATCTTTCCAATTTTAATGCCAAATTAGATTTTTTACCCAATTTTACGGTCCATTGAACATGGAAAATGATAGTGCAAGTGGGGCATCCATGTACTTTAGACACATTCTTGTTAATTATTAATCAATAGTCAACCAAATATTTTAACAGCATAATTATGAAATTTAAGAATCTTTTTGGTTCAACTGATGAGTATTTGATTGAACATGTGTCTGGTTTGCTAACATGGTTCTATAAAGGAAATGCAATGTTTACTGCAAATTACAAAATGATTTATATTTTCAGTGCAAAAGCCTTATTCCAGTGGTTTGTGATGGATTTACAGAAAAATTTCAGATGGAAGTATGTAAAGTAAAACTAAACTTTCAAAGCTATTCTTAGACATTTGTTTTTAATGCTTTGATACGGGATACATTTTTAGCTCACCTGGCCCAAAGGGCCAAGTGAGCTTAGTCATCACTTTGCTTTCAGCGATCAGCGTCTTCTGTCATGGTTAACTTTTACAAAATCTTCTCCTCTGAAACTACTGGGCTAAATTAAACCAAACTTGGCCACAATCATCATTGGGGTATCTTGTTTAAAAAATGTGTGGTGGGACCCGGCCAACCAACCAAGATGGCCGCCATGGCTAAAAATAGAACATAGGGGTAAAATGTAGATTTTGGCTTATAACTCTGAAACCAAAGCATTTAGAGCAAATCTGAAATGGGGTAAAATTGTTTATCAAGTGAGAATCTATCTGCCCTGAAATTTTCAAATGAATCGGACAATCGGTTGTTGGGTTGCTGCCCCTGAATTGGTAATTTTAAGGACATTTTGCTGTTTTTGGTTATTACCTTGAATATTATTATAGATAGAGCTAAACTGTTAACAGCAATAATGTTCACCAAAGTAAGATCTACAAATAAGTCAACATAACCAAAATGGTCAGTTGAACCCTGAAGGAGTTATTGCCCTTTATAATCATTTTTTACCAATTTTTCGTTAATTTTTGTAATCTTTTACAAAAATCTTCTCCTCTGAAACTACTGAGCCAAACTTAACCAAACTTAGCCACAATCATTATTAGGGTATCTAGTTTAAAAATTATGTCTGGTGACCCAGCCAACCAACCAAGATGGCCACCATGGCTATAAATAGAACATCGGGGTAAAATGTAGATTTTGGCTTATAACTTTGAAACCAAAGCATTTAGAGCAAATCTGACGAACCAAAGCATTTAGAGCAAATCTGACGAGGTGTTTAATTGTTTATCAAGTCAATATCTATCTGCCCTAAAATTTTCAGATGAATTTGACAACTGGTTGTTGTGTTGCTGCCCCCCAATTGGTATTTTTTAAGGAAATTTTGCCGTTTTCGGTTATTATCTTGAATACTATTATAGATAGAGATACACTGTAAACTGCAATAATGTTCAGCAAAGTAAAATCTACAAATAAGTGAACATGACCAAAATGGTCAGTTGACCTCTTTAGGAGTTATTGCCCTTTATAGTCAATTTTTTTACAATTTTCATTAGTTTTTACAAAATATTTTCCTCTGGAACTAAAGGGCCAAGTTCATTATAGATAAACAAAATTGTAAGTAGCAAGAATGTTTAGTAAAGCAAGATCTCGAAACACATCACCATCACCAAAACACAATTTTGTCATGAATCCATCCTACGATCTGTTTTCTTTGTTTGATATGCATATATACCAAGGTGAGCGACACAGGCTCTTAAGAGCCTCTAGTTAAACATACCTTACACTTTGTTTCAAAGCAGACTTATTTATTCTCTACTTGTCTTTTTGTGATGTCAAGGAGCTAAGTTTTAAACAGTTAATATTGAAAAAAATATGCATTATCAAGTATTATCTGCAAAGATTAAAATAAAACTTTCCATTCCATAAATGCTGATAGTACTTTGATACAACTTTTCTATCTGGAGTACTCTTCCTGAAAACTTACAAATGATTTTCCAGTGGAAATTACTAAATCAATCCATTACATTTTGTTCCTACATATTAACTGAAAGTAAAATCTTTTAGATAGATAATAATGTACTAAATAAACATTTTTTTGTATTTCAGATGTATATTTCTGTCAGGGAATGGTGCTTTCTTTATAAATTACATCATTACTGCAACTTTCATAGGAACAGCTTTAGAATTGCTGAGATTTTCAGAACTGTTTATGTATGCATTTCATTTGTGTATGACCAGGTCAAATGCTGAAAAAGTAGCAGTCAGAAAGGTATGTATGATTTTGATTAAGAATTGAGTGACGGTACATAGTTTTTAAAGCAATTGCTTTTATGCCGTCGCGTATGGCCATCTTTGTGACCCAGATCAGAGACTCCGCCCAGATCAAGCCATAGTATTTTGTTAAACAGGCTCCTGGTCAGTCATTCTTTAACACCTATGTATGTTTTCTAATGCAATACATAGCTTGAAACTTTAAAAAAAAGTTAGTGGATTTAAGAAGTTTCAGAATATGTTCTTGTAGATGTATTTTTGTATTTAAAGGGTCAACCGTTTGACTATCAAATAACATAGAAGTCCGAGTGAAAAAAAGTACATTTTTATAAATGCGATTCCGTTTTCCGCCGTTCGTACGATGTTTCAACAAAATATGGATTCATTTCAGTTGTTGATTTAGTATTGAAAATTTAACTGAATTATCTCCTAATAAATACGGTTTTTTATGTTAAATTTGTGTTTCTTTAAGAGGTCAGGTGCTCTTGTTCATTCATAAAATTATCGTTCATTCATACATTTATCGTAAAATCAAAATCACTACACAGGTTAATGCGTAGTGTCAAATTATTACCTGTAATCTAAAAATAGACAAACTTTATTTGCGCAAATAATTTAGCGGAACGAAACCCTTGTTGAAAACACATAACAATAAGTTCGTTTTCCTTTTCTGTCAAAACTCCGTAATATTTATCGATCACCTTACTAATGAAATGGACCCGTCCAAACGTAGTAGATGCCAAGTCGGTCCAGATGAAGAGATATTTACAATTTGGAATTTTCTAGTTTATTAATACATAGATTGAAAAAAAGTACGTCTTTTTAAATATCATGATCAAAACTGGGTTTGCATAACAAATGTCAGATGAAACCATTATCCTCGTCTTTTCAGTGAACAAGTCTACTACGTTTGTTGACACTCGACGGTCCACCGTGTTAGCAATTTTATTTCACATGTTTTCGAAATATTGAAGATCATTTTTCGCAATGTTTCCTGAAAATTGATAAATATCAAAGCAACGTAGAGCTGTTTGTTCTTGTTCGTATAATAAAATTGAAAATGGAAATGGGGAATTTGTCAAAGAGACAACAACCCGACCATAGAAAAACATACAACAGCAGAATTAAGGTCACCAACAGGTCTTCAATGCAGCGAAAAATTCCCGCACCCAGAGGCGTCCTTCAGCTGGCCCCTATACAATATATATACTAGTTCAGTGATAACGATTTAATGTCATGTTTGTCTGTGATGACCCCCCCCTTTTCGGGATTGCATGAGAATTGTAGTTATCTCGTACCCACATGCACTTGTTTCTATCCATAGGAAGGTCGACTATCCATATAAAATTATTTATATGGATAATCGACCTTCCTATGGATAGAAACAAGTGCCTGTGCTCGTACCGCATCAGAAGGACACATATCAACTGAGCAATAATGTTTGGAACTTAGTTTTAAAAATGATGACAAAGTAACATTATGAAAATATTTTTATTAAGCTGAAATATACATTTATTCTTTACATGTTTATGTCTTGTAAGATATTTTATTTCTTTCCCGTTTTTTAACATTTGCGTCTGGAAAGTTGAAATGTTTTAACTTAATCATTTGTGTTAATGGTTAAATATAAATTAATAATGAAAATTGTTAAAATTAAATCAATAAAGGAAATTATTGCCAAGGAAGTTACAAACATACCAGGGGATAATCCATGATGATTTCTTTTTGAGTTATATGTTTCAGCACATGTATATTTGACCCCAACTTTAGCCTGGTAAACATGTTGTCTCCTTGTGAAATATAAAACATATTAAAAATGACTTTCTGCTAAAGTCTTTTATTTATATAAAGTTAAAACCTTCTTACTTTTAACTAGACAACACTCATGTCAGGTTTAATTCTTGTATATATGTGGATGAAAAATAAAAGTCCCAAAACATTAACATGGCAGCAATTGCTTTTACAGCCTTTAAGGCTTTGATTATCAATCTCTTCAATTTATTAAGAGGTTTGTCCTTAAAATTGTCTCCCTTAAACGCAAAATATTTATCTAGTTCAGATAAGAACTGCCAAGGTGTATGAATCTATCTGTTTCACCTTAAATTTTATCGACAAAGGGAAATAACTCAATTCACATTATTGCCTCACAAGCCATTTGATTAAAGCTTCACATAGGAAAATTGAGTGGGGATTAGAAAATAGATAAGAAAATTTTTAAACTTTATGTCAAAATGCAGTAAATGTGTCAAATCACAGACTTTTGTCAAATTTACATACAGCTGTGTTAACTTTTTTCTGAATATTGAAAAGATAACACACGTCTTTTATTTTCTTAAATATTTAAGAATTTATTCTTTCAAAATAGGTGTCTGAGCTTTTGTAAAGTAAGATGTATGTAAATGAAATGCAATGATTTACTATCTATTGTATGTTATATGGATCCATTAAAAGAAATATACCACTGAATTATTTTTTTCTTCTTTCTTTTTTCAGTCCATGATATGGGAGTTTCAGTTTGGTATTCAGTATGCGTGGATGTTATGTGTATTTTGTGTTATAGTTGTTTATAGTATACCTTGTCCTTTAATTGCACCATTTGGTAAGTAGCACTTTAATGGTAAAAAATCAATTGCTTTTTCTGTTAAAATTTGAAACAAAATCTGTTCACCTTTCAGACTAGCAATAATGGTCTTTTGAATATGGTAAAATAAGCTTTTTTAAAAGTTTAAATAAATTTTATATTACAATTTATTTCCATGATTTTTTTTATTGTAATTAAATGTGATTTGAATACTTTAATATTAGGAACTGGAAAATTAGGAACTGGAAAATTTCTATTGATGAATTTACTATTATCAAATGACAGGAATTTGTCATACTGTTATTGACTTTGACATTATCTCTACTTTGATACATGCATTGGTAAAAATGATATTGCCTGAGGTTCAGAACCTGTCTCCTCTGGAAGGGACTTTTCAAATTTTTAATTACAGATGTCAAGGACCTATATACCATTCTGTACACTGATGCTTTATATAAGATATTTAACCATCTCAAGCAGTACCTTTCACTTTAATATTCACAGTTTTTTTTTAACTTTCATACTTTAAAGAAAAATAGAACCTCGAGACTTTTAACTTGATAAGCTGACATCTCATTTTATTCTATTTCAGGTCTGTTGTATATGATATTTAAACATGCGGTAGACCGTTACAATATTTATTTTGCATACAAGAGGTCACGCATCAATAAATATATTCATCAGACAGCAATCAACTTTGTAGTGGTAGCTGTCATCATGTTACAGTGTAATATTGTCTTCTTCACGATTGTCAGATCAGGTAAGACTTCATTTGATTTCCACCGTTCATGTAAGGATCCCACAAATTTCTGAACTTTGTGGTGCAGATTTAAGAAAAAAAAATAAAAAAATTCATGAGAGTAGTGTGTCTGTGGGGAATGACACTTATTTATAATCTATCTGCAAATTTAAAAAATAAATTTTATGTGATTCTTTACCCCAATATCCCTGACATCTCTCCAAATTACCAAATCGTCTCAGAACTTCTTTGCAAAACTTTCTACAAAATCTCCCCACTAATAAAAAGGAGTTAATCTGTCTGAATGAGATCTGCAAACTCGCCACACTGATAAAAAGTTTTTCAATGTAACCTACACTTGAAATTACAAAAATAAAGAAAGTCATAAAAAAATGCTTACAAAAAACAGAAAAATAAGAAGATTTGATATGATTGCCAATGAGACTTTCAACAAGAGACCAAATGATACTGAAATTAACAACTATACGCCAACATGCATACTTCACAATGAGCAAAGCCGAATCCACATGATCAGCTGTTCTTGTTATGTTTTGCTTAGTAAACCTGTTGTTACATTTATTTTCAGAAGGAACAAATGCAGTTTTTGTGTTTTCTCTTGTGTGTTTATTCCTGTCAGTAATTATATTTATTGGCAAGGCATTTTTTGGATGGTTTAAACATCTAGATACTAACAGATATAAGGTAAATACAACTTATAGAAAATTATTTTTTCTATTTTTTCTTATTTTTTTTTTACAATTTCAATCAGCATGACCACTCTTTAACTCACAAAATCTTTCTTGATCTTGTATAGGGTAAAAGGTTTGCACCTTTATATGATTTTATGTAAATAATTTATTCTGCAATTTGACAACTTTTATACTGTTTATGTATTTTTGCAATTGATCAGATTGAGAAAAATGGGATCGTTGTTGAAATTAAAGGAATCGTAAGCAGAACTTTGAAAGGAGTAAATCAGAAAATCTTGCAGCAAAAGATAATAACTTGCATATTTTAAATGATTACTGGGGATTCATTTATTTTTTGGGGTACTAATTTTCGTGAATTATTACTTTGTAAAAATTTTAATTCATGATTTGCCTATACTCACTTTATTAACGAAAATTCATATTACTAAAAACAATTCACAGCAGTTTGGATAAAATTTTTAGGTGATAAAGTTTATTTTACATATCTCACAATAAGTCAGTAGCTTTATACTTTTTCATGGCAAAATGGTGCATGTTTACAATTTTAATATGACAGAACAACTGAATTAATGACAGGAAAATTGGTTTTTATCACAATTATTATGTTGCAAGTTTTTCTTATTTACTTCTTAAACCATTGGAAAGTCGTTTAAGTTCAGCTTTGCTAATTGCAAGAGAAAATTTATGATTTCATTGTTAACAATTTTTTATAATCGCATCTTAAACAGGACGTCAATATTTGTGATCAGTATTTAAAAATATATAATCATTGTGAAAAATAAATTATATAAAAAATATGTATTATTTAAATTTGAAAAAAAATAAATATTAGAAACATTTTATATTAATAAGAGCACTTAAAAGATTTAAGAAAAAGTAAGAGTTTAATACATCAGATGGTGTTAAGATTTTTAAATATACATGTAGTTTTACACAGAATAATGTTAATATAAACAGTAATTGAAACATAAAAAAACCAAATGTGATTACTGTAAATTCAGAAATTGGTGTGTGTATTTTATGCAAATGTTTAACAAATGAATTAAAATTTGAAATTTATTATTGTGAAATCAGAAAACACTGCATACAATAATTCTGCCAAAAATTTAGTGATTGATTATGTTAGTGAAACACATCCTGTTATATTATTTGCAATTATAAAAACATCTTAATATTTTCTGAATTTACAGTACCATTTTTTGATGACGAATTAAAGTTATGTATTGTTAGTGCATGTGAATGGCTTTTATTTTTTGTGTGAATGCAGCTTTTCAATTATTTGTTATTTGATTTTGTTTATTTTTACCTATTAGTTTTTCTGTTGTTTTCCTGTAAGTAGATATAATAGAGAATGGTGGTGAACTTGGTTAGGTCGCCTATATATAAATTGCTATTGCATGGCAGAAATACTGATCCATATGTCTAAAAATAACTTGTTTGTTTATATTGTCAGTTTCATCCTCTGTAAAAGTTTCCTAATGAAAGGGTTAGTAGATAAAGAATATTTCCTAAGTTATGATATGTAGGTATTAGCATTGAATTATAATATACAGATATTCATTTCTTTAATCACATTTCTTTACTGCACAAATCTGTGGAATACAAAATTCTAGATATCATTTTAATCATTTCTTAGCACTTTAACATGTCAGTCTGGTTTTGTTTGTTTACTCACTTAGAAAGCAGAGTTTTACTGACCCCTGAAAACATTTTTCATGCAATTTTTCATTGCTTTTAATACACTTGCTTAAAAACATCCACTTAAGCAATAAGCTGAAATATTTTACTAGTTGATCAGTTTGTACAAACAAATTCAAACTGCAATTGGGTAAAAGATTTTAGAAAATTGAAGAAGATTTGTGTTGGTTAATTGGCTTTGGTAATCAGAAGTTTTTAGTCTACCAGTACTATTAATGAATTACTAGGTGATCTTATAGTATGACCTTTAAAATCTGAAATAGTTATCAAAGGTACCAGGATTATAATTTAGTACGCCAGACGCGCGTTTCATCTACATAAGACTCATCAGTGACGCTCATATCAAAATATTAATAAAGCCAAACAAGTACAAAGTTGAAGAGCATTAAGGATCCAAAATTCCAAAAAGTTGTGCCAAATACGGCTAAGGTAAAAGATATTATTGAAGATGAAAAGAGTTAACTTATTAACTTATGTTTGTCTCAAGTGTATGTTGCATGCTTTAGACATATCTCATGCTGGTTGTTGGATTAATTAGTTTCTAGATATTGTTATCTCAACTCTAGCTTGTTGTAGTTCTTAAGAGATGAGGGTGAAGGGAATACAGTAATTGTAGAGAAGGAGTGATTGAAGCATTTGTTTTTACCCTTTCTAATGATTTAAGCAAATGAAGTATAACTGTAAAACTGATACACTTGTGTCTTTAATGTGTCAATTGTAACAAAAGATTTATCTCCCTTTTAATAGTTTTTCATAGTTTTTTCACTATTTTTTCCATGTATTGTTTGGTTATTTCATTTAGTAAATAATCAATTGTCTAAACTTCTTGTGCTTTTTACTGTAATTCATTAATTTTATATCATTTTTAGAAATAAAAAAATGCCCAATATTCCCTCAAAAATTTCTCAGATAGACAACTTTAGAAAAAAAGAAGTGTCTAAAATAACGAAGATAGGAATTGGTGAAACTCAGTAGACAATTCTTTAATTGGTTGCAAACTACATGAAAGGATATTGATGTTAATTCCACCATGATCTTACTAACTTACTCCATTAGCCATTACCATAACATTACATACATTTTTGTACAGAAAGACTTCACAAATAAAAAAGTAATGATATGTGGTATGGTTACTAATTAATGAGTAAGCGCTCAACCAAGTGACATACCAGTAGTTGTAAGTAGCTACAAATCACTTAACAGACTTCAACAATATGCAAAGTCCATACTGTATACATTTTTCAAAATTAAATTCCCTGCAATAAAAGAATGTAAATACAAATTTTGCTACAGTCAATGTTGTAGTTATAATGAATAGCTAGTGGGTATTTTCTCATGCTTGAAGCCAGTCTATGTTGTTTCATTGTGGTCAATGTGTTTTGTTGCTAGCCATAATCAGAACATATAACATCCCATTGCATCAATATCAATGTCTTAGATCTTGTAGAATGCTATCCCAGTAGTCTTTCTGTGACTTTCCTTGATTATCTTACAGACTCAAATCTGTACAATTTTCCCTTTCTCATTTTCATCTACAACAGTCAGCTGGATTGGATGATGAGGTTGGTAAATAGACTATGCTTTTATTGCTGGCTTGCTCAATACTTAGGATTCATGGTTTTCTAAAGTCTCTTTGTCTTTTTCATTTGGGATATTTCTGCTATTATCAATTCAATCAGGGTTTTTTCTACTGCATAGCATGATAATTTATATCAACATAATGCTGTTACAACAAGATGCGATACTCTCTGTCCATCATTTAAATTTTGGTGCACAAACTGTTCAGCATTTTAACCTTAGGGTGGTCATTTTTTTTTGTCTATTTTTTACCAAGATTGCAGTTTAAGATGTGTTTAAAATCTGCTTCCCTCCTTTATGAAATTAGCTAAGTTATTATATTCGTGACATATATTTGAAAACTTTTCAGCATGTTTTTTAATAATTTTTTTCAGGATGTTGATAAATATTGTTAAAATTTATTATCTTATATAGATATTGTCCAGATTTAAATACTACAGTAAATTAGGATCTCTTCTAATGAGTGAGGTATTTTGAAGCCATTCCCTTTTGCACAAAATATCATTATGATCCATTACTGCAGTCATTCACATCTTATTCCAAGATTTATTACCCAGAATTCTAAATTCCCCCATGATGCAAATCACATTACTTCCTCATAAAGGCACAGTGAATTTGGAATTCAAGATTTATGATACAAATATATGACAAATATTATCCTTATTAAGTTTAGTTATAGACATCCTTTACATAAATTTTGATTTGGTCCTGAATCAATAGTAATTGCTGATAAGTATTGTTCTGTATGAAAACTTGTACTTTTTTTTAATAATTTCCATGCACCAGGCATTTTGGGGAAGAAGTAAATCAGATTTTGCATTTGATAATTCCTTCCTAGTACCAATTTTTATTTGCCTAAAAAGAGAAAAAATAAATAAAAGCTTAGCCATAAAAATATTCTGATATATTATAAATTTATCTATTATAATGTAAATGAAAGACCTAATTTGATTCATTAATCATTGGTTACTTGATACTATGAGTGTTTGTGCCTCTTTTCCTTAAATCAGAACTAATTCTGTAGATTCTTATTTTTCAAATTTCTGTTATTTTATTAAAACCTCTTTATTTACACCATTAGAAATGACTAAATTTAAAATCAGATTGAACTGCAACAAATAACTTTAAGAATTGATAGGGTATATTCATTTATTGAATTTATCTATAAACGTTAATAACACATAATTCGCGACATCAATTTATGGTCTAAGATTGTTATGAAACTGATATTTACTATTTCAGCAATTTGGGGAGAGTGATGGTTTGACAACACCCCCAGAGACCAATGAAAAGGTATGCTATGTTATAAATAATTAAATTTTGGATGTAATGCGTCTTCTGATTGGCTGACGTTATTTTGTTATCAGCCCATAGACATAATTTAGTCATGTGACCGTGACGTCATCAACATTTTTTCATGGTTTTATATGGTTTGACATGGAATTTAGAATTAAATTATAAGAAATGATTGTAATATTTTTCTATTCGAAATAACATAAAAAATGTGGTGCACACTGTTAGATAACCCGCTAAGCGCGTTATTCAGTGTGCACCAAATTTTTTATGTTACTTCTTCATAGACAGAAAAAATATTACAGTCATTCCGTAAGTAATCTGTAAAAGAATTATAGTATGTATTCTCTTGTGGGAAATTTTCTGAATTGTAACAAATTACTGGAAATAAAATAAATTATTTTTGTGTCATGTGGGAGTTTATGATATTTTACAAATGAATAACAAATGAGGAATGTAGAAATGTTTTTGTCTGATAAAAGGAAAATGGTTGATGTCATTATCCCATTCTATTCAATCGGTATGGGGTAAAGGAGATGAAATAATTGCCAATAAGACAACTATTCAGCAGAGTCCAAATGGGTGCATGAAAGCAACAATAGGTTATCACATAGCCTTCAACTACTGGTTTAAGAAATCAGTTGACTTCATGCACTACTTTAAATAATTTATCTTCTAATCATATCATAAATGTTATTATCGCTATTTTGTGCATTTTTCTTTTGATCTTTTTTTGTGATAATTTTCATATCATGCTTCTTGCTTGAGATGGAAAAATTATCGCTAGAAACTAAGGAGGCCACATGTCGTTGCTAACGAAATTGACATTGAAATTGACAACGTCGTCATGGGTAAAATAACGATAAACAGATTATCATTGGTCATCTCAACTCGATTGCTTTTCTCACTTTCGCTGTACCAGCTCAAGCGAGAAAATCAATCTCGTTGAGATGATCAACGATAATCTATAATTATATCATTTTCTATGTAATGTATTGAAATTACATTAAATTTAATGACATTAATGTTTTATATGACTTAAAAACATTTCTATTAAAAAGGCTGGTGGGAGACATCCACATTATGGTGAACCAATGTCTGTCTGACCATTTGTCAACACTTTGTGTGATAACTCGAATTTTATTTTCCAAATTCTCATGTAATTTTAAGAACACCTTAAGATTGACAGATAATAGATGCCTTTGATTTTGATTTTTTGGTCTTAAACAGTTTGAATTAAGGCAATGTTTCACCTATTGTGCACTAACTCCATCCTGACCAGATTGGTATCCTGAAAACTTTACATTATTGATGGGATTGATAAAAGGAAGCTGTCTTTCCATTTTTTTTTCTGTTCCAGAGTTACAGCACAACTTTTTGAAATTTTGGATCCTCAATGCTCTTCAATTTTGTAATTGTTTGGCTTTTTTTTTTTTAAATATTTTGATATGAGTGTCACTGATGAGTCTTATGTAGACGAAACGTGTGTCTGGCATACTAAATTATAATCCTGGTACCTTTGATAACTATTTACAGGACTTGAACATGTTTTAAAAACAGCCTGAATTAGGCCAATTTTTCACATTTTAAACATTAACTCCAGTATGCCTGGATTGGATTTCTTAAAAACTTTACACTATTGTGGGGTTGATAAAAGAAAGCTCCTTTTCAATTTCTCAAATCTTCTATTTTCATCTCCAGAGTTACTGGACTTTTATTGTCAGCTTTAACTTATTTTTTCATATGCTGTATCAAAATGTGAGTTTGCTTGCATTGATTTACTGACAACTTTACAAAATTGTTGGTTAAAATTGGTGAACATAATACACCATTTGATTTAAAAGAATTATGATATGTCATTCCAGAGTTATGGGACTTTGACTGTCAGTTAAATGAAAGGTATTTTTTTAAAAGTCATGCTTATGCTTTGATCAAATTACCATAAATGTAAAACTGTTTGTATTGGTTGGGATTGGTGAATATACTCTTGATTTTGCTATTTTCTGGTTTGTCATTCCAGAGTTAAGTGACTTTATAAGTCATCATTTACACAATAGTTATATGTCTAAGGGTATCCTGATGTAAGTTTTTCTACAGAGCACTTGTGGTTACTATTGATAAAATGCATGCTAAATATCCCATTTTACTTAAGGGAACATTTCAATATGCAATGACAGTAGCATAATAAGGTTGTTTTATGTTCTCCTGATGTAGCTGTTTATTTAAAGAGGTCTTTGATACCTCAATTTTGCTAATGCACTGACAAACCAAATATAAGTCCTTAGAATTTATTCATAACTGCAAGAAAAAAGAATTTCATTGTTATAAATCTGAACCCAAACTATAAACAATGAAATTGGGTTAGTGTTCTGATTTGGTTCTTTAGATTTTGTGTCATATTTTGGTGACTTTGTTTTTTTGAAATTAGTGCCTTTGGTAATGGACATTGCTGTGATTTTATTTTCTAGATTTTCTTATTTTTCTTTTTTAAAAAGTAGGTCCAACTTTGACATTTTGATGAAGAATAAATGTTTGCAAACCATTCGCATAGATTATTTGGTTACCAAGTCAGGGATTTGGTAGTTGTTTTTCATTTTTTCCATTGGCAAATAGTATAATATTGTCAGTTTTTATGAACCCCCCATTTTATATTTGCCTTGGAGTGTGGTATTTTTGTCATACTTTTTTACTTATTATTATATATTGTAGTAAATTAATTGTAATACCTCTAGTTATGACTATCAAATTATTTTACTTTTTCAGCCATTTATAGCCAGTGTTCTACTAAACAGGAATAGTACAGACGAAAGTGTGCAAGTAACGACCAGTTCTGAACCAGTAGGGGTACAAGGCAAGACAAACTACGGGTCTGTCAATGAAAAACACACACAGGATCCTTATGAACCATAACTTTGACAGTATGTGAACCTGTACTGTTAAAAGATCAAATTTAACTATGATTTACAATACAGTGCATGGAGTACACTTTCGCTCAGTTTTCTATAAGAGGAAGACATGAATTTAATTCAATAAGAATTGTTTCAATATTGTATTTGTGTATCTGATCATATTGCATCTTTTATACTTCTGCAATACATCAGTACTATAACCCTGTATAAAATTGCCAAGCAGATCAAATGGAATATTGTGTGAACTGGGACAGCAATTGTTAATATTTATTTATTCAATAATTGAATGGTTAAATTTTACTAATTGAAATATGTCCGAGTTTGGATGTATTGACAAGACTGAAGAAAAAGTTTGACAGAGTTTTGAAAAATATAATAACTCAATGCTGAAATAGATGAATTGAGGTATAGAAAAGCTGCAGAAAATTTAAATAATTTTGTTGAATGGAGTGAAGACTATGGCGTTATTTTTTAAATTATATATAATCAATGCATACTAACATGCCTTAATTGGCTTGTTGGCAGTACCATTTGTGATATTTACTAGAAGAAAATGATTAATCATTTTTCTATTTATAAATTTTATATGCACAAGTTTAATTGCACTCAAAGGGTAGCTGTTCTGAACATTATTGGTTTGGAGAAAAGGCTTATTAACTTCAGAGTTTTACAGTACACAATATGTATTATATCCCTTCTGTCACTGTGTTATCTTCTTCATTTGATCTCCATTGCAGCAACTGAATTAACTGTAGAAGGATTTCTGCAAATCAAACCCAATCTTTCAGAAACAAACGTCAAATTTCTATCTGAAATGATTATTTTAGTATGAAATTTTTCTAAAACTAATAAAGATAATTATTTTACCTATTTTCCAAGGGTCAATTTTGTGATAATTTTTCATATCAAGCTTATCACTTGAAAAATTAATTGCATGAAACTAAGGACATGTGCTATGGTCAATGTTAACAGCAACAATGTCATAGACAAAGTAGCAATAAACAGATTATCAATAGTGGTACAAATTCAAGATGCTTCTCTGCCACACCTCTGTAGCTAAGAAACAGCCCTTAATTTGGAAAATTATTGATAATTTATAAATTATTCAGGGGACTCCAAAAGAGGGGATGTGTTTATGGGATGGAGTTCAAATTTTTATGAAGTCCATTGGTGATGATCCATGAAACCGAAACAACTGCATAATAGTATTAGTACTTTTTGTTATTTAATATACTTTTTGTTATAATTTGCAAATTCCTAGTCAACAGAACAAAGAAGTTTAATAATGGAGCATAATTCATTTTGAATGACTAAGAAATTTAAGCACAATATGTTATAGAATGGAAGGTGTTACTTTGCTAGTAAATTCATATTCATAACAAATTGTAATTGAAGTTTGCTTAAATTTGCAGTGATTTTTATTAGACGCTTTTCATCATGTAGTTCCTAGTTAATAGCAGTGAATCATAATACAATGATAGTGTGTTTTACATATAAAACAACAATACATTAAAAAAATGTTAATTTGTATGATCCTTTCCTGAAAGGCTGAATTTTCATATTGAAAGTGACATCAATTTATATCTAAATTGAATTACATCTCAGACACAAATTTATCTGTTTGATATTTAAGTCTACTCTACATTTTCTTTCAATTCAGAAAGGATAGGCAACATTTCATTTTGCCAAAAAAAAATAAAGAGTTTTGACATTTTTTTTCATTTTGAACCAATTTGACCTTCTCCTTTGTGTACTTAGCTGTGAAATCCTCAAAACCAAAAATAGATTTATATGCATTTTTTTTTTAAATTGTATATATGATACATGTCATTTTTCTCAGTATTATCAGCCTTCTTCTTTCCTTTAGCTTATAAGAATTATATTCCTGACATGTAGAATTAAGATTTTAAGAACTTTGCTTTAAGATGTGATAGCTTTACTTTACTCAAGGGAACAAATGATAATGTTGTTTTCCTGTTTATTACTTTTTTGCACTAAATACTTGTAACAAGAATTATAATATATATGCTATAACTTTAATAATGCACTTTAAAGATCAATAGATTGTCTATATAGCTGAAGAGTAAACCAGATTAATTTGTTTTATTATTGTCATATGGAATTTTTTCCTTAAAGATAAATATCTTATTATTATTCTGAAACACAGACAGAGAGACATTTGGTATTGAAAAATTGTTGAATACTCATGGATATAAGAGGATGTTTTGACATATGGTCTGATAAGTAAATATAATTTGCAGT
The DNA here is from genome assembly GCA_019925275.1 of Mytilus edulis. Lineage (NCBI taxonomy): Eukaryota > Metazoa > Mollusca > Bivalvia > Mytilida > Mytilidae > Mytilus > Mytilus edulis. Next base: position 80,389,849 of record CM034350.1, on the reverse strand, counting down.
GTTCTGTATATAGATAGTTATTAATCAATGAATAAGAGGTCGTTGGAAGGTTATGAATGTGATCAATAATTCTTTATCATTCCATTTTATAGCTGCGTTTTTCTCATCCTATATTTAATGTCATTGATAAAGACAGGTTCCTTATATGTAAGGCTAAACCAAACCATATTTTTGTTAATGTATTTTCCCCTGACAATTTTATATGAATTTTTTTTAAAATAAAATAATGATTAAGTTTTATTTATTAGGTTCTGAATGACTAAATCATGCTTTATATTTTTTCTTAAAAATGTTTATGAAGCATAAAAAAATGAACCAACACTTTAAGTAGTAAAATTTTGGCAGGAAATCATAAGAATAGAAATCTCATGATGAAAAAAACAAATAACTTCACCATTGGGAAAAACAGTGGACATTTTTTTGAAATACCGACTTTAGACAGTTATTTTTTTTTAACGAAAACTTGCTAGAGTTTACCACACATTATAAGAGCATAATTTTTTAATCTAAAAAATATAAGGCTCCCTTTACTTTTCAAAACATAATTTGTCCTTGTCTCCTTTGTCTATCAATTTTTTACTTAAAGCACGGATCTCATCACAGCATAGACAAGACTTATCAGTTCTATCAGAACTAAGGAAAATAAATTATTGGTAAAATGCAGAATGCACCATACCACCTAGTAATAAAAAATATAGTTTGCCCATATTGACCAATCAGGATTAACCACACTTTTGAGTAGTACCATTAGGACAGTACACTTACTGAGTGCAAAAATGTGTTTGTGATTTAAAACCAGTGTGAGGTTTATACCATTTTAGGAAACCCTTTCACAGTCCTGTTAAAGCTGTAAAAATTATCAAAAGAAAAATTTAAAATTTTAAATAATATATCTCTAAACAGATTTCAACGAAAACACCATTTAAAAATGTATTCTGAAGTTTTTGTTTATCAACCAGAAACGTTTTTTAACTTCCAAAGTAAATAGAACTAGAAACTAGTATATGTCCTGAGTAGCCTTCAGATTTCTAAGCTTCTAAATAAAGTAATTGATCTGTCAGTTATCTCGAAATGACCAGATTCATCACTGACATGTTAATGGAACTGACCCTTGATTATCAAGTCTCTTGGTCAGTAAATAATTGAAGTGTATGTGCAATAATGGTAAAAGTAATTTTATGGCAGATAATTAAGTTCTTTTTATCTGTCTGGGTTTCCTCTTTTCCTCTTTTGAAATATATCTTATAGTGCATAGAGGTTTTTAGCATTTTCTTGTGATAGAATATTATTTGCAATAATATGATCAGATTTTTAATTTTTGTTGTACAGTTGAATAAACAAAGTTATTGTAAAAAAAAGTGTCAAATAATAACCATTTTTGAACTAAGAAAAAGGTGCAAATTTGATGTGATATTTGAATCAAAATGTAATTTTTTTTACAATTGAATTTATGGATGACAGCAAACTTAACTCTTGGGTTGCTATGGCCTAGGACGGAATCTTCTACTATCATGTAATAATCTGATACTAACAAACCCACCCATTTGTGCAAAAGTTTTAAACTGTTTTGTATATATATTTTCCCAGTGAAAAAGTTTCTTCTATTTCTGACTTTGCCAGTTTAAAGAGGTGATTTTTTTTCAATCAATCTAGAATGATATACTGGTAATTGTTTTTTTTAGTATGGAGTATATTCTATCCATTACTGCTGATATGAAAAATATTATTTTCAGACTTTAATTTTCTTTAGGAATAATAAGGAGAATCAGGGTGTTTTTATTCAATTTCAGATAAAGCCTTACTTAAAATTATAATTTATTTATAGTGTACACTTATATAAGTATTAATAGATAGATATAAGAATTAAGTAGTAATCAAAATATTTGTTGTTAGTATATATATAAATTATGATTATTTACAAACGTATCATGTTATTCCAAATCATAATTTATCATTGTTTTGTTATTTTTTGTTTTTGTTTATTTACACTCAATAAATGAGTGATGTAAACGTTGCTTCAAGACAATAAAGTTAGGACACTAAAAATTCTGTTTTTTTCTTCTTCAGCAATTTCATTGGTTGATTTTTTCATTAGCATGTGCTTAAACCAACCTGTAAATATTTTACCTATTGCATTTTTGCTATGGTCTTGAGTCAATATGTCTGCTATCATTTTTTTTTTGTATTTTTGTGTTTGTGCACAAAAACATTCAGTTGTAATTTCAGTTGGAAACACTAATAAGAATGACTTCATGCTGTGGATTCATTTATTTTAGTGGGCTATATCACTTTTCGTTGATTGAGGAAATGTTACATTTTCGTGGATATTTGATTTCGTGGATTTGTTAAAAAGTAAAATCACGAAAATACTGAACTCTCAAAAAAAATTCAAAAAGGAAAGTCCCCAATCAAATGGCAAAATCAAAAGTTCAAACACATCAAACGAATGGACAACAACTTGCTAAAGTCAGTTTACAACCTAATATAAAAATTGTGATTCGTTAAACATTTAGATTCGTGGTTCACATGTACCAATGAAAACCACGAAAATTAGTATCCAACGAATAATAATTAATTAACAGTATTTGCCTGTTAGTGATGAGTTGTTACATTTTAGTGTATCAGTCAGACCATTAATGCTTACTGATGCTTTGATCTAGTAGACCTGTGGATAGTGTAGCTTAAGAACTCATTCAATTTGCATGACCCTGCTGTAAAGCAACGTAGGCATTAAGTGTAACGTTGATCGTCCACTCGTCAGCCCATCTATCCTTCCAATCCATTTTTGTTTCCTAAACTCACACAGCATGCTAGGCCACAATATTGATACAAAAGAGTGAATTGTGTCAACATTTTAAAAAATCTTTTATTTTTTTATTTTAATTTTTTGTGTTTTAACGCCACTTTTAAGCACAGGTTTTTGGCTATTTTGTGGCGCCCAGTTTTTACTAGTGGAGGAAGCCTCGGGGAAAACCACTGACAATTAATAGAAAAACTTAAGTCAATTAAGATTAGAGTTGAGTGCACCCGCATGAGTGGGGTTCGAACTCACAACCTCGGTGTTAACTGGCTAATGATTACAGTAGACCACTCGGCCACCGTCGGTGCAACTATCTGCCATACTATTTGAACATGATACATTTCTGATATCTTTAATGCCATTCCACCATCAACAAGAGCTGCCACCTTACAAAAGGTATTAAATAACCTTTTGCTATTACACTTAAATACATGATTTAATATGCTGTTTGATATTAAATAATCAAACATGGCCGCTGCTGTTGATTTTTACTTCAAGGAAAAAAGTAGACAATTTTTGAAATTGATATGGCCATACTTAAAAATCAAGTGTTTTCAAAACATTATTTTTTTTTATAAACTAAGGTTTTTCTACCTCTGGAATAGATGACCTTAGATGTATTTTGCAAAACTTTAAGGGATATTTGGGTCCTCAATGCTCTTCAACTTTGTACCTTTTTTAATATTTTTTTTAATCAAGCATCATTGATGAGTCTTTTGTAGACGAAACGTCTGTTAGCGCAAATATAAAATTTCAATCCTGGTATCTATGATACTAGTAAGCTTTTTTAGGAAGAAAACCCAACATATAGTAAACTGACAAAATTTTCAGAACCCACAGTAAACGTAACTGCTACGTTGTTGGTGTAAAAAAAATATCTTAAAAATATCTCTAAAATATCATATAAATATTGAAAGACAAAATTCAAAAGCACAAATTTTCATAAAGGAAAAAAAATACCCTTGTAACTTAAGACAGTAAATTTTACAGTGTTGAAGGATATCGCCACTAATTCTCAAAGAAAATTACATATTTAGTAATGACATCTACATGATCTACTAAGTCTACAACTTAGGAATTTTGGTGTTATTGTTCTAAGGTTTTGACAGAATTATGCTCTGCGACGCTCTTTGGTGGCTTGTTAGAAAATATTTCAACATATTGAGTCATTATACAGAATTACATATATCAAGTCTGGTGGACTAAATGGGTCAAGATGTGTATTAGTTTCTCCATAGGCGGTAATGGTAACGTTTTCTTCTGTTGCTCAGTCCATATAGTTAACTTGGATATGAGTGATGGCTCGTTTCGAAGCTGATACATTTTGACATATGTGATTAAATTTTCGGGATACGAAGTGAGATTACTTTTACTGTAAACTAGCAAACACCGAGCATCCTTTTGTGATGCGGCTCCTCATGGTAAAAAATACCATTTTTAACAGGGTTCGACGACTTACAGAAAAGAGCGACGATTTACAGAAAAGAACCGAAAAGGACCGAAAAGGACCAAAAAGAACCGAAAAGGACCGAAAAGAACCGAAAAGGATATCGATTTTTTTTTGTAATCGAAGGAAATAAGCAAATTGCAAATCATTGAAAACCTTATACTGTGAGAGGACTAATTTTAACTCACATGTATGTGAAAAATTACAGGTAGGGTTGGATGCCTATTTTATAGAATAGAAAAATAGAAAAGATTTTTTTTTATTCACCAAATAAGGGCCCCTAGGAGGGCATATAGCCATACAAACAATATATATATATATATATGCAATACACAGACAATAGATATGTAATATGAGTAATGAAAAAATACTACAGGAAACACGCAACAAAATAATAGCAATATACTCTAATAATTCAATAATACTAGTGTTGACATTGACTTATGCGCTCCAGGTTTATTAGTGTATTTTACCTATAAAAAGATAAACAATTTTCTAAATATTTACCTTAACAAGGACTGTTGGCAGTCAAAACTTTAACACTATAAAAAATCCATGTATATATACATGGTTTTAACTTTATTTAATAAATATATATGTATTCCTTTTCGGTTCTTTTCGGTCCATTTTCGGTTCTTTTTGGTCCTTTTCGGTTCTTTTCGGTTCTTTTCTGTAAATCGTCGCTCATTTCTGTAAATCGTTGGACCGTTTTTAACACAATAAGTTATTTCAAAATTTAGTACTTTGAACACATTTAATAGCTCCAGTGATTTTACACATTTATACTGTGTTCCCCTACTTTCTAAATTAACTCAAATGGTTGAGCTCAGTCACTTGTTTATCATAGAAAAGAGTCAAATATCACTACACAGAGATTTTTTGTTTACACGTGACTTTTGAGTTCCTCATTTCTAGACGCATTAGGGATATTGTTCCAAATTGGAGACTTTATAAGGCATCTTGTTGTTTAGTTGACATAAAAGAGCTTAGACAGTCAGAATTGGATGTCATCTTATTTTGGACCCGCAATGTTCTTGAACTTCGTACTTATTTGGCTTTATAAAATTTTCAAATATGAGCGTCAATGATGAGTCTTATGTAGACGAAACGCGCGTCTGGCGTACTAAATTATAATACTGGTACCATTGATAACTATTAATTATATATTATCAAAGGTACCAGGATTATAATTTAGTACGCCAGACGCGCGTTTCGTCTACATAAGACTCGTCAGTGACGCTCATATTTGAAAATTTTATAAATCCAAATAAGTACGAAGTTGAAGAACTCATGTCATATCCGCCCTTGATCATGACACTACAGAAAAAGCTCTTTTAATACAATTGTCAGGAGATGTCCTCAACATATGACCTTCTTGTTATCTTGGTATAAATGTGTTCTTTCCATTGTAAGTCTTTTATTTGAGTTAATTACAAAAATTCATTGATAAACTTGGAAATAATATTAAGAATAAGAAAATCAAAACCAATTTGTACAGTTTATTTTTTGTTGTTGTGACTGATGCAATTAATATTAATTTTTAATTTTCAGTTGAGTAGTCTTGTACTAAAACTAATCCCTTCATCAGAATGGTTAAATGTTTTAAGGGAAAAAGTCGAAACTAGTCTTGCAGAAACTGCTTTTAATGAATTTGACATTTTGATGAGGTAATTTTTAATGGAAAGTAATGCTTCTGCCATAATTCCAAGACAGTTTTAAAGTTATTGGAAGTATTGCAATCATCAATTCATCGAAGGAAACTAATCTCCAACGCTTTTTTTAATTCAAACTTAAATAAACTTGCAGTGTAAACATTTATCTTCAGAACATGTTTTTTTCTTATATCTGTACCGATATCTTTTTGTGCCATTTAAACAGCACAGAAAGTCTTTGAAGTAGGTTTACATATGATGCTAGTAGGGAATTTATTACATGGAAATTAATATATTTTTTACGAATTCTGCATACAGTATAATGTATACTTGATAGTTAAGTGTACTGTGAAGTATTGAAATTGGGTTTATTTCATATTTGATTAGTAGAACACTACAGTTTTACATATATTCATCCTGCTATACAGGTATCAACTAAAAGAAGAATGTTCCCGAGGACACGAATGCCTCCACACAAGCTATGGCATTTTGAAAGAAAAAAAGGTGCATAACTGTAGAACAGTAAATGAATCAAAACCTAAACTCGAACTCTATTTGTCTGTTGTACTTCGTAGCTTTATATATGAGTTCCATAAAATATGCATGAGGTCAACTTAAGTAAGAGAGTGGAACGAAAATGGGACGGACGGAAAGACGGACTGACACAGATACAGACAGACAAAAGACAGAATGACGGACAGACACAAGGACAGGCAGACGGAAGAACGGAATGACAAATGGACGGTCACGGGTAACACTCAATGCCTCCGTTGGCTCTGGCGGATGCATCTATAATACTAAAATTACGAGGTCCAATTTGTCAGCCGTCATCACGTAAAAACGACGACTCAAAGAATTCAACTTTATATACAACTAATATAGTACAAAGGTGTAGATTAAAAATTACACCACTCTAGGCCCTTTTGTTTTCCACGTAATTAATATCGCCAATAATTAGGAAATTCCGGGTCGAGTCTGATACCGATACCAATAGTATAATCACCTGTTATCTATTACCTTATCTGTACGTTCCGCATCTGACAGGCGCACCACCAAACGGTGTATTCAGGATTAATATGCTATATAAACGGGTCATAATCACAGGGTTGACACTACTAAATTGTCAAATTGTTACCTATTGTAGTATTTTAATCCGTAAGACTTTCTAAGATAACAATACGAATACTAAAAATCGGACTAAAAATAAGTTTCAATTTGTTAGCGGGCATGAGGTAAAACAGCGAATCAAAGAATTCAACTTTATTTATAACTAATATAGGACAATGCTGTTGATTAAAAAATACTCCATTCCAGGACCTTTTGTTTTCCAAATATTTAATATTATCAATAATTGATAAGTTCCAGTTCGACGGGTTCAAACAGAAAGATTTGAAAGCAAAGAAAACTGTGTATCTTATAATCGGCATGACTTTATCAGATGACAGTACTAATACTAATATAAGGCTTGCGCATAGTTATATACTTTAATTCAGTCACGGACCAGCGATATCACGGGTGTGTACTAGTGAAAATTGAATGAGTTCGATTGTTAGTTGTGCATTTCATCAAGGAAGATTTGTCTTTACTCAATATATTTGTAAGTTTATCAGCAAAATAGAACTTTATTTTGTCTGACAGGCACAATGTTGATATCAAAAGTATTTGGTCATCATCCGCTTAATATCATAGCTATATTTCAGTTTTGACCTTGTTTTGTAACGCTAACATCAGAGATATTGATATTTACTTCTTTGTTTGTTTCATCGGCAGATCTACAGTCGGAAAATTTGAAATATTAGAACGATGTTAAATTTTGATTGATATAAAAAAACAGTATACATGTAGATAAAGACACCAATATTTTTTTCTCATTTCTCATTTATGTAAATACATACAAATGTTGTTTACTTTAATTCGATCATTACCACTGCTGGCGAACGTTTACTTCTATACTCTTCCGTATGACAACGTTTTCTCTGATGACCGGAACTGACTTAAAATATAATGAGAGTATTTGATAAAATCTCATCTGATACATTTTGTATTGGTCTTCAACATGTTCAATGATTTCGAATTTAATAAAAATATTCTAAAATTGAAATAAAAGGTAACAAAAGTAGGCCGATCCAGATTGAGAATATTGAAAGGTTGCACATTTTGCATCGGTAAACACCAAGACGTAGTCTGCACAATGCATTAATTATGTATGCCTTTTCATAAGGATTACCACATCCAGTCTGCTAGCTCCTTCCAAGGGACAACCATTTGATATTCTTTGAGGCCAAGAGAAATTGATGCAGATTCATTTTAAACGTTTACATCTGTTGCTACGAATGGTGTTTTTTTTTACAGATTGGAAATTTATTTTCAAATTTGTATACAATTATTTCTTGCATTTTAGTTGCAGGATATGGATTTTTATCATCCTGTCTTGGACAAAACTATTCATTGTAAGGTCTTCTATGGCCACGATATTCGTTTTATAATCCCATGACAATCAAATGATTGTCCCCTAAATCATGTACTACACAAGGATGATAAATTTGGATTTATTTCTTATGTACAACTAAAACTTAAATATTTATTGTTGATAACATTTATCAATGTACTGCGTTTTAAAAATAGCTTCAAATCATCAACGCGTCACATGCAACCAGGAAGTAAATAAACCACCCCTTACAGGTAGCCATATTGTCAAATCTCTGCCATGGCGAAATCTACAAGAACAGCCCAATCTCCAATTTCATGTCAACTTTGCAACAATGATGTTGTCATTAAATGGAAATGTATCGAATGTGAATTATTGTTGTGTGATAACTGTAAAATAAACATTCATTCTCGATTCAAGTCGTCAGAGAAGCATAGAGTAGTGTCCACCGGAGACATTGGAAATGATATGACAGATAAACTCAAAGACATTAACATTATAGAGGTAATATCTACGGTCTTTAATACATACCAAACAGAATTGCCAAGCATTCATAAAATCATTTGCAGTGATGAAGATGACGATGTTGTGTTTTTGTTATCTGTCAGAGATATTCAGAATTGCCATTTAATTAAAGCAAAATTACGAAAGGACTCAATAAAAGTATTACAAAAGTTCGACATTGAGTGCCAAGACTTTGCAACGAATCGAGATAGTGAAATAATATTTGCACCAGCCCAAATTACACTATCAGAGTTACAAGCTGTATCATCAACTGGACCTGGTGATGTCCGAACTGTTTTAAAAACATCCCCAATGATGGTTTTGGCAATTCATGTGAACAAAGACGGCGAACTTCTACTTGGTCTTAGAGAACAGGGGCCTAAATATCCTGTGACGGATTTTTGCACGAGACAATTAGTTATTCTTAATAAGGATTATCAACGGATAGCAACGTCTGAATATGATGAATCTGGAAAAAGGTTGTTCAGCTATATTAGACGTATTACAAGTGATTCCGAAAATAACATTTATGTAATAGATAGGGTTAATGACGAGTGTCATGGCCGAGTAGTTGGTTTGGATATAAACGGAAGAAAACGATTTATTTACAATGGCCATAACATTCTTAATACACAAGACACTCCGTTTAAACCTACTGATGTTGTAATTACACCGACACATATTTTATTAATAGCAGATGTGAACAATCACGCTATACATGCTTTAACTGAAAAAGGTGAAATGTGTGGACTACAATGTACAAAAGGCATGGGAATATGTTTTCCATTTAGTTTATCGTTTGATTCTGAAGGTTTCTTATTAATTGGATGCTCTTCCAACAAAAGGGAAACCACACCACAAGCAAAACTACACGCTGTAAAAATATCCATTTGAAAAATTCCTGTAAATTGATTTTATAATTCATCCTGAATTACATTTTTTTTAAAGTTCGTATTAGTTTACTGATATAAAGTACTAGCGTAAAATGAAGAGAAAAAAATGCTTTGAATTTAATTCTCATCCTCAAATGTAAAGATTACATTGTGACGTTTCCTCTTATATTCATACCATATTTGTTTTTCTATTCTTGCACTTTGATTTTCCATTGTTTTTATTGTTCTGTAATTGATATTAACATAGCTATATATATAGACAGCAGTAGTATGTAAAGATGCCAACGTGGAAAGTGAGTCAGAGCTATATGGTATTGTTCTAAATGACAAAAATCAATAATATTCGATGTAAAAATTGATGTGATATCAACATTGGTTCCCCCGTAAAAAATCCATTTGAAAATACCTGACCATGCAATCTATTTTTTATAAAAATGGAATAGCCGCTATACTCTTTTTAACACACCTGGTCCTAGGGTTCATGTGAGTTAGTTTTCCTGTTTTTAACCTTTTAAAACAAATCTTCTCACCTAACCTACATGGCCAATTGGAGGTATAGTTTAGAAATGTGTCACAGAAACCCGCATGTCAACTCATAAGGCAGGCAGCTAAAATATAACACAGGGTTTTAATTTAAAGGAAAGAGAAATTCTGAAGGGACAGAAATGGTCAGTATGTTAAGATCGATTTTCATTCAAATTAGGTCAAAACTAATTCTGTATTGCCTTCAATAAATAATTTTACCAATTATTAAAAACAATTGCATGACTTAAAAAGTATTCATAATATTTGGTTTAAGTATATGAAAAAACATAATTATTTGCAATCTATTATACTATTCCAAATTAAAATTTGTCGTCATATTAATTTTGTTTTTTGATTATATACATTTTATAAATATGTTATGATAAAGTTGGCTCTTTGACATTAAAGTTATGCATCAACGTTTTACTTTTAGTCAAGCAATTACATTAATTGATTTATTAACATGTGTTACAATGAACGTATTAATATTATAACCAGATTGACATTTTTTTGCAATCACCTAATGTCGATATGTTTGTCATTAAACGTTCTTTTGTTCCTTTTGAATGAGTAACAAATATTCAGTTAACATTTATTTGAGAATACTGATTAGAATGACTTCATATTTGGTCGACAGCTTGACAGTGATGAGTTGTTAAATGTGAACGTGTCTGCCAGCCTGATCATGCTATCTTAATATACTTTGTATTATCGCTATTTCACGAAATTTTCCTTTGATCTTACTGACTGATAATTTCAGCAAATTAGAGTTATATGATAAATTATCGATAGAAACTAAAGGCGCACGCTCCCGTTGTCAATGAAATTAACAACGTCGCCACAGGTAAAATAGCGATAAACAGATTATCATTGGTCATCTCGACTCAATTTCGTTTCTCACTTTCGCTGTACCGGCTGATTAACGATAATCTATAATTACATCCCAGCTCCTTTGTTCAAACAGGGGTGATCTGAGCCGGATCATCCCTACCAGATCACCCCAGTTTGAATTTCTTTGTTATGCATGCTTTCCTTTGTTCGGTAACATTTTGGCGGGAATGTCAAATCCACTAAAAAAATAATTATACGGGAAAGACTATCTATCAAAATTCACGTAGAAAAAATCCAGTGTATATGCTGGGATTCGAACTCAAGACCTTTAGCATATCAAGCCACGACACATACCACTACAACAGGACGACTGGATACGAACTAATTGTAATTTGACATACTTAAAGGAAGCAAGATCTTTTTATAAGTGGGGCGAGTTGTCAAACCTTTATTCAGTGAGGTTTAAACCTTTTTCGTTAATAAGTGAGTTTTCAGACTGATTGTTCAATTTGATTTTACACCTTTCAAAAGTTGGACGAGTCGGTAAACAGAGTGGGGCGATTTTTTTTTTATAAAGTTGCGATATAGTGTGGGCCAATTGGCAAGTGGGGCGAGTTGACTTTGTTTGATATCTACTCATCGTATTTGGGGATCATGATGGGTACACATCATATAGTAATATATACAGTATATTGTAATGGTTGTGTGGCGTTCTAAACTAGATTTTATGAATTGTAAATGTTTTATCGTCTAATCTAAAACAGCTGGGATGTAAAATAGTTATCCCACTCGGACTTGGTGTTGTTAGATCACCCTCTGGCCTCCGGCCATCGGGGTGATCTTACACTGACCCACCGCGTCCGAGTGGAATAACTATTAATTACTAGACTAGTGAAGATATTAGCTCTAATATTAAATTCCTTAATACATAATATTTATCAAGATGTCTTTACAGATATCAAAACGACATTAAGACTCACAGGCATAGAAAACATGAACAACAACATGGCAAAAAAGGGAAATTTCTAAAATACAACTACACAAAACAGAATATACGGAACGAAAGACTGAGTATCAAGAACACCAATTAAAACCGGGAACTTTTTTATATAATATAAGGTGTTTTAGAAAGGAAAGCAGATTCTGTTATAAAAATATCTAAATGTTTATAACAAGTCTCGAATGCAATTACAGACTTTTTGGCATGTAACTTGTAAGAAAACACTCGGCAGGAGACTATGTCAACAGCAATCTACCAGGTAAACACATATATTGAAATCAACAAGTTTCGTGTATGCGTCCAATGATGAGAGCAGCACTTGTCAATGTTTACGTGTAGGAACGGCATTTAAGACCACAATATTGATGCAAAAGATTCAGCTGTCTCAATAATTTCCTGAATACTCTAGTATCCATTTTTACATCAATGTCTAGTGTAAAGCTTCGCCATCATTTTGGTGGATTTGTAGTTTTTTGTCGAGCCTGCAACTTTTTTGCAGAAAGCTCGACATAGAGATAGTGATCCGGCGTGGGCGGCGACGGCGTTAGCTAACTTCTTATAAGCTTTATATCTAAGAAGGTGGAATACCTGGATGCTTCATACTTTGTATATGAATGCCTCATGTTAAAAAGTTTTCGTCAGTCACATGTCCAATGTCCTTGACCTCATTTTCATGGTTTAGTGACTACTTGAAAAAAAGTTAAGATTTTTTGTAATGTTAAATTCTGAGACTCTCTTAAGATAATTAATAGGATTAACTATATTTGATATGTGCGTACCTTGCAAGATCCCCATGACCGTCAGACAGTTTTCACTTGACCTCGACCTCATTTCATGGATCAGTGAACAAGTTTAAGTTTTGGTGATCAAGTCCATATCTCAGATACTATAAGCAATAGGTTTAGTATATATATTCGATGTATGGAAGGACTGTAAGGTGTACATGTCCAACTGGCAGGTGTCATCTGACCTTGACCTCATTTTCATGGTAACTCAGTGGTCAAAGTTAAGTTTTTCAGGTTTTTTTTCTTTTCTAATACTAATTGCAATAGGTCAACTATATTTGGTGTATGGAAATATTTTATGATCTATTAGTCAGTCGCGCAGGTTTTATTTTACCTTGACCTCATTTTCACGGTTCATCGCTCAGTGTTAAGTTTTTGTGTTTAGTCCGTTTTTCTTAAACTATATGGAATAGATCTACTATATTTGATGTATGGAAGAATTGTTAGCTGTACATGCCTGTCTGACATGGTTCATCTGATCTTGACCTCATTTTCATGGTTCATTGGTCAATGTTTGTTTTTCTTAGTTAAGTTTATGTGACAGTTGTAATAAAGCTTTATATTTAGGACTATCAACATAATATCGATGATTAGTAAAGAAGGCGAGACATTTTAGCGTGTGCACTCTTGTTTTTTAAATGTTCCGAAATCATGATCATGATCATGTTGAATTTATTCCTAGTTTCAAAATTTCTTAAACCGACATTGTCGTTATGATCAAACAACCGTGGAAACTATGCCACTTTTTGAAATTGATACACTGCTATTTCGTTTTCATCTCATATAACCATTCAATAGAGCTAACACCTTATTTAGTTTTATAAAGAAGATAATGAAAACAACCAATTTCTACTAAAGAAACGAAATGCATCAAATCTTAACCTGAAAAATGTCATATGCACAACTTCGAATTCAGACCCTAAGCTAACGTAACCACTACCTTGCTAGTAAAAAAAGGTATACATTAACAGTAATCTATTTATTAAATGTCTGAGATATTTGGAAAAAATTTACAATTGTCATCATTTTCAAATAAGATCGGTTACAATTCACCATCAAATATGCCAATCTTCGAAATTAAAAACAGGAAATGTTATTAAATCAATATAAAAGCCAAATTTATACATAGGGTCACTTGCCACTGATTTTTTTTTTAAATATGCAATAATGATAATGGCTGATGACCTGAATTTTCATTCATAAAGAATTACCACCGTAAGAAACGATTGGAACATAAAATATTAACGAAAATTATTCTGGTTTAAGACAAAACTTGACATTTCGGAAAAAATATGGCTTGAATTGATCGCCAGAAACAGTCCTATGGTGGTGGCAGAATTATGTCCTGTGACACGACTTTGTATTTGTTTGCAAATATAAAATAATTTCCCCGTAATAAGTCATTAGTAAGATAGATTTACACAAGTATAAGCCTGATGGGCAATAATTATAGGTTTCATAACGAGTGAGAATTAGATATCGATTGATGAGGGCCCTCATGGGGTTTTTGATTATGTGATTACTTGGCCGTTTTTTTAATTATTATTTGATTATTAAGCCAAATATTTCATGATTATTTGATTACCTAGGACTGTATTTTTAGTTTATGATTATTTGATTACTAAAGATAAGCAAATATTTAATGATTATGTGATTATATTGGCAAAAAAATGGTGATTATGTGATTACTAGGACCCCCCCATGAGGGGCCTCATTGATATCAACTCGAGTTATTTAATTTCAATAATAATAAACGAGCCTATGGCGAGTTTATTATTATTGAAATTAAATAACGAGAGTTGATATCAAGCGATATCTAATTCTCACAAGTTGTTAAACCTATTTCTCTTATGGCAAAAAGTTGTATGTGCGTGGCCTATTTGTTGCGAGTTGTGTTGCTACGGCCGTTTTCCTTTGCAACGCGTACTGATCTGTATACTTTTTGAACTAATATGGTTTTATTTTATTCGCTCAAGGCTGATTTTATATATTTAAAAATGAGAGGACTCAGTTTCGTTTAAACGATATTGAATTATCACAAGCTGTAAAACGTATGGTAAAAAACAAATGTGTTTATGATTATTTTCGTGGCGAGAGATATTGCTACGGGCGTCATATGTCAGTTGCTAAGTATGCGCGGACTGATCTCTTATAATTTTATCAATGAAAGACGAGAGAGCATGGCAGTTTACAGAATATAGAATGAAAGAAAAATGCGGTTGAACAGTAAAAAACTTTAATGATTGTGTCATACAACACTTCAGAAAATACACACATTTTATATCACAACATAAGTCCTTTCAAGAAAGTATTTTTTGCGCGGCACATCGATATTTTACAACAACTTGAACAAGCATGGTCCATAGCGGACACTGTCATTACGCTTCGGCATCATTGTGATTGTCTAGTCTTGATTGTTTTGCCTCTGATGGAGAATAGACATTAAAAGTGAAGTTTCCACCGTACACATTTCCACTAAATATGGAACTAATGTTGGATGTGATTGTTGTAGCGGAGCCAAGACGGTAACTCATAGCGGTGCTTGACTGCGAGAGCGGGAAGGCCTGTGCTTCAGACTGTTGAAACTGTACTTCACAATTTGGTTGTCTGTTTTCACTCTCGACGGGAGCAGCCCTTTTGACTGGTTTTGTTTTGTTGAGCAACCCAGAAATTTTTTGATGTTGCTCATTGTTTATTTTACGATATTCGTTGATGGAGGCTATGTTTTTGTGTCCAGATATCTGTAAAAGAAATTTTAGCTGTCATATAGTACGGGTAAGTATAAAAACATTTAATGAATACATTTTGTTACCGCCGTTTATCCCCCATCCCCCTTTTCAAAATTTGTCCATATTATCCCATCTACATCTACATCTATATCGTTGAAATGCAAAGGGTCTAAGACCCATCACGCAAGTACTAATTTGGTCATTCAATATGGTGCTCATTAAAAACGTATTTACATGTGAAATTAAAATCAAATGTTTCTCAAACATCTATAGCCAAATGTATTTTTTGCATCCCTTTTTTCACTTCTCGTCATATTGTGTGACGTTTACATACTTACTGGGACGCACATTTTATTCGTTCATAAAAGACTTCATTGTTGGTCTGTGTTTTTCGTGTATAATGTAAATGTACAAATATTTTTTGTGGTGAATGTATATACATTGAAGCAAGGGGTTTTGCTAGGCTAGCCATAAAACAATGTTCAGCCCGAAATATGACAGCTGTTTATCATCAGCGAGTTTCTATGCGAATTGGTATGTTTCCTAGGTTTATATATGTTTTACAGATTTATTCTTTCTATCAAATTATGACTTTTGACCAGAGGTTTACTATGTATACTGTTGCCTTTATTGATATCAACTCTCATTATTTAATTTCAATAGTAATAATAAACGAGCAATATTAGTTGATATCAACTCCAGTCATTTAATTTCAATAATAATAAATGCGCCATAGGCTCGTTTATTATTATTGAAATTAAATAACGAGGGTTGATATCAAGCGATATCTAATTCTCACTTGTTATGAAACCTATAAATAGCCAATGAAAATGCAGCATTATCTTTTTCTGGTTTAAATTCAGGAGGTTTTATTGGCCAATCAAATTAATGCATTTTTAGTATTTCTTTTTCTTTCTTGCAAGAAATAGATGGCCCCAACCATAAGAGAATATTAAAGCAAGGAGGTTATATTAGAAGGAGAGAGGACGAAAGACGATAATTACACATAAAATGTTACCGACTTTTCTGTAAGTGGGTGTTAATTACTTGAGATCGACTCTGTCACAGAGGGAGATTTTGTCCTAATTACATACCCGAGTAAGAACGGAAACACCCGAGGTGTCATAAACTGACCGGAAATATAATTATTGATATATTAATACGATTTTTTGTGATATTTTTTATTAAGTAATTAAAAATTAAAATTTTATGTTAAAAGTTAACTTCTAACCAATAGAAATGAAACGAATATCTGTCTTATTGCCGTCAATGTTAATACCAACAGAAAGCACTTTTCAGTCATTCCCAAAAAATGGGTACAATTCGAATGTAGACACTGTTAAAAAATAAATTTCAACTGAGCAGAGAGAGAGTGTTGTTTTCTTCTGTGTCTATATCTAGTCTGTCATTTTTTAAATTTTTACTTACACCATTTTAGCTGTTTTCTAGTTTTAGCATTTTTTGTAAGACAAGGTAAGTATGAACGTATCGGAGGTTAGTGTTGTATAAAGTCATCTTAAATATTGCATTAGAGAAAAACACAAGATTTAAATCAAGGCTCATGTGAAATGGGTCACATTTACCACCATAGCAAACTGATTTATACGTATTATTCTGTATATATTGAAAGCAAATACCAATTTTAAGGTCTGAATTAAATAGTGTTTAAAAAATAATTCAAATAAGTAGTTTTCACAACTTATTTAGTAATAAATTGAAACTAATGACATGTTATGCTGTATAATATTTTAGTTTCATAATACAGCTTTCCAGGAAAAACCCTATTATTTAAGTTTTGAATCACTTGTATGTATTTGTTATGCTTGTATTAATCAACACCCCATCTTTGTTACGGAGGTTGATATCAAACCAGTATCTGAATGCTGATACATAGTAACACTTAACTCTTTAATGCTAGCTTTTCTAAACAATTTATTGACATTACAAACTAAAAAACTGTTTTCTATCAAGTTATATGTTTCTTTTAGTCAAATGGACTTGTGCTTGTCTAAATCTCCGTAACGATTCATGAACTTTCACTCAAAAATATGTTTTACCTAAACCGAATACTGTTCAACTTAATTTTATTAGCTCTATACAGATAATGTCATCTTCCTTCACACCACAATGTATGTATTATACTCAACTATGAAGTTTTGGAGTCAAAATAGTTTCATTTCGAAAATTTCTATCCTCCGTAACGACATTTAAAACCTCCATAACGGACAATTCCAGTTCTTACCAACAGCAAACATATAAATGAATGTAAATATTGGAATTAAATGACAAACAAGACAACAGAATTAAACATTTTTCTTAGTAAATCGTTATCTAAAAAGAGTAAAGTCCTGTTAGAGAAAAAAAACTTGTTTTCCTTAAATTTCTATCCTCCGTAACGTAAATCAATGATGTCGTCTATGATTGACATCACCTTTTGATTTTTATTAGTGATAATTGATGAACTGATTTGGTATCTATAACAATGTACAAGAATTTCAATTGGTATGATCGTGTTTACATGCATCTTTAGATTTTTTTTATTTGCATAACCTCCGTTACATTGATGAGTCCTAAATAATCTTGAAAATGTTTGCCATAAACCGCTGTTAAAGTTATGATTGTCGTCGTAATTACACAAGTTGTGTTGTAGACTATTTTAAATCTAAGAAAATGGCTGATATAACGTTTATTAAACTTTATAATGTTGCTCACATAATAGGGAAAAAACAAGTTAATCTACCTTTCTCAAAACAACATTTTTTCTCTCAAAATCTGTATTTTGTTTGTCTGTTTTCTTTATAATAAATGATGTCTGCTACAAAAATGACTTTCGGCAGTGTCGGCAGCCGCTGATACTGATAAAAAAAGTCTGACAACTTAACTGTAAATAACTGCGTCACGGAGGTTATTTAAACGGAGGTTAGTTTTATTTACATTATACACAGATACATGGAAATATGTAACAATATTGTTGAATTGCTTTCTCAAAACTGATTATTGAGAAGCTTTATGAGTGCTTTCAATGAAATAATCATCATTTTGATTTGTTCTTTGTTAGTGCGTTCCAAAATAAGCGTTACGTAGGTTGGATTCTTATATGCGACAATCGGAAAAAAGAGAAAGAGAAGATTTTTTTTGATTTTTTTCGTTTCGTTGCAATAAAAGTTAAAGGCAGGATTTTAAAATTTGATGTATCAACTTTGCTTAAAGTCACTTTGGGCATGATTTCCAAGCATATAAATATGTTTTGACTGTACCTAAGATACGTTACGGTAGGTTATACGTTTATCGGCGACATTGGTTTAATGGGTAAATCAAAGTGTATATTATAACTTTTGATTCTAAAATATTTTTGTGGATAAAAATCAATATAGTGTCAAATAAAAAAAGCAAATCTAATCATGATTTAGATGAAATAAAGTATTTTAATTTACACCGATATTTGGAGTTTTTCTTGGCGACATTCGGAATTCGTGTGATTTCCGTATATTGAATAGAAAATAACACAAATATATTTACGATATACATCACAAAAGAATATAATTTTATTTTAGTATACATATTAATCACTTAGAACACGAAAAAGATTATCTGTGACATAAGTTAAGCTTGCATTTTGTGGTTATTTGCCGGCCGACACTGAAATTTTGTAATTGTACCCATTTTTTGGGAATGACTGTTTTACGTTGTTCCCGATAAATTTCTCTATGTTTCAATTGCAAATATTCTTTCCGGTCGTTACCGGTCACCGTAACTAAAGTACTTTGCATATTCGTATATATTCCATGATTATTACCTGTCAATTCTCATCAACAGGAATTGACAGGTGAAGCGAAAATCTTTGTTAAAAGCAATGTAGTGTTGAATAAAAATCGCACACCAACTTTCCTTTAAACCCTCATAACTTTGTCATTTCTTCCTCTTTTTTCACGGTAGACAGACGATTGATTTTGAAATTGCGCGTCCAATCTTTTTCCATATCATAAACACCTATATACTGCATTGTTACCAAAAATACACCTGAACTTTAATGACCCACTCACTGATAACAACCACGTGACATATGCGATTTATCTATTAGCCCGAACTGCTCGCGGTAACAGCCCGGTACATCAGAGGGCCATGTCAAGTGGGTGATAAACATGTCGGTTTCTTTACATTTTTATCATTTTTCTCTGATCGAACTGCTATCCTGGGGATGTTAATTTTGTATCAAGCAGAGTGTTCACTCTCCTTCTAATATAACCTCCTTGATTAAAGTGATATCAGATTCTGGCTCATTTTGCAAAATATATTAATGGTAGTAGATATACATGTATATTATACTGTACATATACAATGTAAATATAAATATAAATTTAATTTTGACCTGCATAATTTTATTGTCAGAAAGATCCTCATCAGAAAGCTTCTGCAACAGATATCTCCTTGCACTGTGGTTGGTTAACCTTCTACCTTCCTCTGTTAGACCTATTATAACACAAGTAAGGCCATAATTATTATATTTTTAGTTTTACGAAAGTTTTTGACAAAACCAATGGGTAGGAGGACGAAAAAAAAAAAAAAAAAAACTGCTGCTGCTGATTTTTTTTTTAATACCAACCGTCAATATCAAAATTTTTTTTTTTTTATTTCACCAGGAGATTTTCTACTAGTGTAACAACTATTTTTTCTTTCTTGACAAGGTTTGAATTGAAAATCAATGTGCAACAACTTACTAAATCACCAAGAGCATAAATTTAGATTCTTTCATGCAGTTATGAACTAAAAATTTATTTTTTTTGCATGAAAAACACTGGGTTGGAGGAGAATAAAAAAAAAAATCAACATTTTTAATTTTATTTTTTTTCCTATTTGGCAAAAATTAGGGTAGGAGGGTTCGTAAAAATAAAAATAAAAAAACTACGGCCTAAAGTATAAGGATCAATGTCCAAAATCTAGATACTGTACTTTTTAAATGGAAGTATATGTAAAAATGCACACTCAGATAGCTCAGTGGAAGAGCACTCAATAATTGAGAGGTCCCAGGTTCAAATCCTGGTCTGATTTGTTTATTTACAACATACTTCCTGTAAGGGTTTGACAATTATTCTGTGTCAATAATATGAAATAAAGTTAAATAAATGCTTTGCAATATTTTTTCAGTCATATTCTAGAAATGTTTTAAAGACAGTGTTTTCATTACACATTGTAAATTTTGTTTTGTTTATTGTAACATTTTACTCGTTTTGTCAATATTTGTTTGTTTGCATGGAAGATTTTGTTCGAGTATTAGAAACAGGAATCCGATTTCTGTCCGTTATCGATAAAGCCACCACTCACTCATTATTGTTTCTTTTTAAAATAATTTTGTTTCATGAAACACAATCTTTACTTGAAGGTTTTAGTTGAAAACTACAAACTGTACTTTACTATAGGCTTGTTTATAATATGATATTGAAATTAAATAACTTGTATTGATATCAAGCGATATCTAGTGAGATTCTCAATCATCTAGTGAGATTCTAACTCGTTATGAAACTCATAATTTTCTATGAAAGCAATTGCTATTTTGTTTTACCATTTTAAGATATACTTACAATACTTGTTATGGTGAAAGAAATTGTGATTATAATTTTGCTTATTATCAACACTTGTTGTTTCATTAAAATATCATAATAAACTTGCCATAGGCTCGTTTTTTTATTATATTGAAATTAAATAACTCGTGTTGATAACCAATATCCTGATATCCTTTTCTGACTCATAATTAGATTTTTGGTTGATAAACTCGTCACAAACTCCTTAACTGTTATTTTGTCAGTTAAAAATGTAAGATTTGATGACAGCATATAGGTGAAAATACACTCAGATAGCTCAGTGGTAGAGCACTCAAGTTATTGAGAGGTCCCAGGTTCAAAACATGGTCTGAATTTAACTAACTTGATTTGATAAATCCAAATCTAGAGATGTACTTATGATGTAAGAATCTACAATGTATACAGTGTTCTAGGATTCCCATTACCCGTTACCCGGGGTAAGTGGATTAGGACAACGGGTAAGTCATTTTTTAGCCTTTGTCACCCGGTGGTAAGTCAATTTTCAAGTTCGGGGAAGCCGAAAAACTCTTGAAATTTCCCGGTCCTCTTCAATTTTCCCATATCTGCTTTTTATTTTTATTAAATCACGAGAAAAAACTTTGATAAAAGATCGAAGATTTTGTCGATGTCTATCGGCGCTTTTATTCAAGCACTCGTTTACTAGGTGTAATCAAGCGCAAAAGAGACCACAATCTTCTATCATTCTAAAAGTCGGTCACGGTGTCGGTAAAATCGGAAAATCCGGATTGATAACTGGTGCTTAAATCGGGACATAAACGATTTAAATTCTTGTCATCGGAGGAAAATAAACATAGTAATAACTATAACATATTTGTCCGCATTGGTTGGCGGATTTAACTTTTAGATGTGGGTAAGTAATTTTTTTATTGATCTTACCCTTGGTAAGTCAAGGTGCCAAAAAAATCCTAGAACACTGGTATAATAACCAACTTCTGATTATAACTAAGATTTGGAAAATTCCTCAACTGACATAATCTCATCTCATTGGTTATTTCAGTTGTCAGTTGATTTTTTAAATTGTGTTTTGCTTAATATCAACACTCGTTATTTAATTTAAATAGTAATAATAAACTCGCCACAGGCTCATCCAGTGATGTACTTATGATGTAAGAATCTACATCCTGGTCTGAATTTAACTAACTTGATTTGATAAATCCAGAGATGTACTTATGATTTTGTAAGAATTTACAATGTATAATAACCAACTTCTGATTATAAAGTTCTAAGATTTGGAAAATTCATCAACTGACATAATCTCATCTCATTGGTTATTTCAGTTGTCAGTTGATTTTTTAAATTGTGTTTTGCTCAATATCAACACTCGTTATTTAATTTAAATAGTAATAATATACTCGCCACAGGCTCGTTTATTATTATATTGAAATAAAATAACTCGTGTTGATATTAAATGATGTCCTATTCTAACTCACTCAGGGATCTCCATAGCCTGTTTAACGATGGAGCCCCGCCATCGTTCAAATGTCTTGCGCCATCGTCAAATGACTCGCGCCATCGTTAAATTGTCTTGCGCCATCGTTAAATTGTCTTCCTCCATCGTTCAAAACTTCATCGTTTTTTGTAGCCCGACGCCATTTTTTTTATCAATTATAATCAAATGCATGTAATTGCATAACCCTTAGGCTTTTTATGTTATAATCCAATACAGTTCTAACGCCTGAGGGATATCCGGATTAAGATCGCTAATTACTTGTACCTGAGCTTGTACAGGTAGATCAACAAACCAAACAGGAGAATACTATCTGAGGATAGACGATCCATTTGTCGAAGTAATCAACTAAGTTTCAGCAAATGATGATGATAATTTAGATTAAATAAATAAATTAATAATCCAGTTACAAAGAAAACAGTTTAACAAGTCGAACAGTGCTTTATTTTGACTTACGCAATCAGCATCCCCCTTTTTTAAGAAGTACAAAATAAGACGCAAAACAGTAAATATTATTTCATCGTAAATAAATCGAGTACTGCTGTAACGATAATTTAGAATTACTTTAAAAGTTTAAAAGTAAAAACTTAAATATTTCCTGTAAAGAAATATCGTATCTAAATTCCGAATTCATTTCGTATATTACAATCAAATTGATACATCCGCGTTTCCAGTTTCTATTCAGACTCGAAAGATGCATGTTGCAGAGCATCAATTTTTCCAGATAGTCATTAAAAACCTTTTCATTTGTCGACGTTTGCTTTACAAATCTCTTTAACCTTTTACATAACCCGTACGAATTGTTTTGTTGTTGCTGCAAAATAGCCATACCGGTAATGGGCTCTGAATTTGACAGTGTCCACGAAAAATAAGCTCCACATTAGATGATTTTTAACCCCCATAACAATTACCAAAAATAAAAGAAATCTGCATGGGGACCTTCATGACAGCTTTTGGTCATTCTCGACTAAGGGGGGGGGGGGGGGGGGGGGGGCCATGATGACTTGGCATTTGAATGGTTAAAAACGGCAATAAATGAAAATATTGATACTTCTAATTCTATAATGAAAATTCAAATAAATATAATTTAAATAAGCAATGAATTAGCATTTTCACCATTCCTTGTATGGAGGGATAAAATACTTCCGATCGCGCTACACTGTACAGCGTAGACAAGGTTTGTAATGGTGAAAGTTCCTCCATGGTTCAATTTTCATCCATGGAGATCCCTGCTCACTATTAGATTTTTATATGATAAACCTGCCATAGACTCGATTATTGTTATATTTGAATTAAATATTCCTGTTGATATCAATATGATATCAAATCGTAAATTTTAATGAAGTTATTAAATGACTTTAAAAACATGATTATAAGGGATATTCAACTTTCTCTTAATAAGAAATCTGATAATATTTACAGCTAAATGTATGTACCTGCATTTGTTATCATAAGCTTTATAAAGCTACTGATTTTATTAATACCCACTGGTTGGGATTTAAACCATTTGCTGGATTTGGTACCGAAACAGGTATTAGACGATACATAAAAAGGATCAGACTCTGCACTATATTTTGTAGGCCTCAGTTCTTTATATTTAATGTATGCAAGAACATGGCACCTGCTGGGGTCTTCTAGGTTTTTCCAAGATCTGGGTGGAACGTCTCTTACATTTCCAGGGTTGGCCCCTATCCTTGTTTTTGTTGCCCTTTCTGAATATTGCAAAAACTGTTCCTGACTTGCTGGTACATAATTTGATATCCCCCCATTTCATATTCACATGTTCGGTCACTGTGCGCATGCCGAAATGCACTGTATTTTGGAACCACATCATTCTTTATAATGCATCTGGATGTTCCATTCCATTTGTCCAGTATTGAACAGTCTGTCCACTTCCTCATCTGTAACTGCTTGGGCCTTGTTAGGTTTGTTGCCTTTTCTCATTTTTTTTTAAATCCATGGTTTTAGCTGTCAGGACCCTTCGAGCTTGGTCAAAAATATCACACTTTTTTATGGATGTTCCATAGTTATTTGCTCTTAATTAACGGTCGAAACTACTTATCATACCCTTGACTGATGTTGGCTCATACTCTGTACCACTTTTTGTGCGTACATTTATTAGAAATTTGCATATTATGCTATTCAATTCTCTGGGTCGGATAACACAGATGTCTCGTGTGTCATCTAATGCAGAATTCATAAACTCATTTAAAAGTTTCATGTCAGAAACTGTTTTTCTGTTAGTGTTTTGATTTGTTTGTTCCTGACAAAAAATTTCAATATCATCATCATCTACCTTTGCATTAGCAAATCTTGTTGAGTTTTTAGATTTTTCATTCTGTTTTGATATGTTTGTGGTTTGAACTGTTTCAATTTCAGGTGCTTCATTTTCAATTTCAGGCTCTACATTTTCAATTTCAGGCTCTACACTTTCAATTTCAGGCTCTTCATTTTCAATTTCATTTTGTAGTATTTGAGCAAGAAGGAAATCTGATTCCAATTGTGAATTTATTGGTTGTTGTAGAACAGGGCTATTTAACAACGAATTTACAGTTGTTTGCTGTGAATAGAAATTGGTGAATGGAGTCTGGGATTGACTTTCAATTATATGAGGCCCCTCATGGGGGGGTCCTAGTAATCACATAATCACCATTTTTTGGCCAATATAATCACATAATCATTAAATATTTGCTTATCTTTAGTAATCAAATAATCATAAACTAAAAATACAGTCCTAGGTAATCAAATAATCATGAAATATTTGGCTTAATAATCAAATAATCATTAAAAAAACGGCCAAGTAATCACATAATCAAAAACCCCATGAGGGCCCTCTTATATCAAAGCGATATCTTGCTTCTGTTACTGTTTTGCCTGATTGAAGCTGAATATCATACAGAGGGAAATTTAAAATTGGAAGTTGTGCCAGTTATAATGCCCTTTGCTCCGTTACATAACCGTACACGGGTTTCTTTCTTTATTTCTTCGTCCATGATAAGATTTATATTAGATAATGCAGACGATAAAGCAGACGAAAATCGCGAAAACCGGAAGTAAACAATCAGTTGTCAAGAAAAAAAGTAGTCCCGGCATGACCTTTTCAAGTGAATAATGACCTGATCAACGGCCAATGAAAACATTGGAAATTTACGAGATAAGCCAATCAAATTAACTTAATTTTGATATCACTTTTTCATATCACACTCCGTACGGTGTGATACGAAAAATATCTATTCACGTGGGAGTTAGATAACAGGCCCCAACCATAAGAGAATAGGGGCATATCGATTGTTAGTCATTCCATTCTCAATGTTATTTCATTTGCTGTTGATAACAAAAATTTAGTGATAAACATGGATACATTATTTGGAAAATCAAAAATCTAAAATGAGAAAACCAGTTATATATCACAGCCAAATTGTACTGTTTGACTTATATTTATTGTGAAAGATGGAATTTAGATTACATTTTAATTTTCAGTTGAGCTGTCTTTTACTGAAAATAACTCCTCCATCAGAACTTAAAAAGATTATATGGACAACATTCGATAGTGGGCGGTATTGCAGAAACTGATGTAAATTAGTTTGACATTTTGGTTAACTATTTGAGAGAGTTAAGTTAAAAAGATTGAAATGTTAACGCAATAATTCTGAAGTAATTTTAAAAACATTAAAAGTATTGCAATCAGCAATTTTACGAATAAAACCTAAAACTATAATCAACTTGCGAGTATATACCACGCATAGCCATTTGTACTTTGTTAATCGTACTGTAAACATTTCATTTTTCTTCCTTTCAGAACTTGAAAACATGACATCTGTGTAAATATTTCTAAATGTATATTTTTGTGCTATTTTGTTGCACAATATTTATTTGTATCCTATCTTTTTAGAACTATTTTTTCAGTTATATATAGCACAAATCAATCGCTACATATGGACTACACATTGAGTGGGGATAGGACCTTTAACGGACTCCGGGATCGGGTGTTTTTAAGCTCGGGATTTCGGGATTGACCCTTTCGGGATCCGGGAATCGTTTTTTTCGGATTTCGGGACATCGGGATTTACTTTATTTAAATTCGGGACCTCGGGAATTCGTTTTTTTAAGTCCGGGATTTCGGGATCAGGACCCCTCCTATCCCCCCTCCACATTCGCATATAAAAATAACAAGTGTTAATGTATAATTCTTGTTTGATAACATTTAACCACTTACTGCTTTTTAAAAATATCTTAAACGCGTCATGTTTAATAAATAAATATTTGATTTTGACGGGTTTACTGTGGAATTGACAGTTTTTAAAAATATTAAAAAAAAAATGTACAATATTTGGACAGTGCAGGAAAATATAGCATTTATATAATGATATTTGGAAACAGAAAAAAATAGCGAGGCTTGTAGGTTACCATTACCAAAACAGATCTGTATTGACACGAACTTGAACATGTGAAAAATTTAGTTGTAAAAATTTATTTATGGGAAACCCTTCACGTACTGTAACCTCGGCACATAGAAGTAATTGTACGGTATGACGTCACAAAGTGAAATTTTATTGTACTGCCTGACTCCTCCACTTGAACGTCTGTACATTTTGTAAAACATATATATTTACATAGGGAAACACATGAAACCATGACACAAGGATATAAATAAATTGACTAACAGGTAGACATATTGCCAAATCTCTGTTATGGCGAAATCTACACGAAGGGCCCAATCTCTAATGTCCTGTCAACTTTGTAATAATAATGTTGTCATAATTAAATGGAAATATATACCAATTGTGAATTATTTTTGTGTGATAACTGTAAAATAAACATTCATCCTCGATTAAAATCGTCGGATAAACACAGAGTCGTGTCCACCGGAGACATTGGTAATGATATCACAGATCACCTTAAAGCTCTAGACATTTCAGAGGTAATATCCCACGTTTTTAACACATACCAAACAGAGTTACCATGCATACATAAAACTATTTGCAGGCATGACGATGATGTATTTTTGTTATCTTCTATCACTGTGTCTAAACCACACCGGCAAAATTTGCTCGGACTCGATGGTATCTAACATCCGGCACAATGACGGAACACCAATAGACAAAAGAAAGGTAGGTTTCTCCTTATTTTTTAATTTTTTTATGATATCGAAGAATATTTATACATATACAACTATTTTCTATTGTGAGATGTAATATTTTCTACAACCGTTCTATATTAACGGAGAAATAAGTCAAAACGCATGTCAAAATGACGAATTGAGCGAACCTTGCCTCGAAATTGTTTAATTTCTCGTTAAATAGTTCACATTGTACGGAAAGAAAGGTACGGGAAGATAGATATTGACACGGAGATTGCAAATTTAGTTATTATGAGCATCTCCATAATTGTATCTCTGTGTATTGAACGAAAGAAATGGGTCATGTCAAAATGGAACTGGCCGGTTTCGTCAATGTATACAACCCGGTTTCGTCATAGATTTCAAAATGCATAACCCGGTTTGGTCAAATAAAAAAAATCATAATCGCATTACATTATAATTGATTATTTAACTTCAGCGTTCAAAAGGAGTTTTGTGGGTCGTTGGAAAACAAGTTCGTTCACCGGACAACGGCTTATTATTATTTATATGAGTCTCAGATTCAAATAAATAATAAGCAAAAACTTGAATTCCTACTCTCAAAGAACACAATTATTTTAATTTACTTTGCATTCCGAAATTTTTTAACAGCATATTGAGATTAAAGCTCTCTAAATATGCGTTTTCTATATGTGTTATGGGAAAATATGTTGAACATTTGAAATTAAAGTTTACGGTCTTAAAAATCGAAACACACAATTGATATGTGATTTTCTCGCACAAAAGGATGGACACCTTTATAAGTAATCTAATCATTCTATGTATGTAATCTTTTCTACAATCGTTAAAAATAAATCTTCTTAAGGATAAACGTTGATAATAAGACAACTGTATATGCATGCATAATCAACATAGAAAATGAATGTAGGATTACAACTACCATGCATTAAAATATTTTTTTGTATCCCTTATTGTAACTATACTGCTATGTACAAATTAGTATAATAGTCTCAGGTCATCGACAAAATTCAATAATAATTATTTTGTTAACATTACTAAAAAACGAGTCTGTACTGTCGCCGTTGTGTTATGATGATCGTACACTGACGTTGGTCAATATATTTTGACAATATATACGGACAGACGGATTCAGTTTATTTCAAAGTGGACGTAATTCGAACAACTTTTACATACAGCCGAGCGTAGCGAGTCGAACAATATTTTGATAATATTTTTGCTTTACAAAATCGTTAAATACAGGAATCAATATAGTTTTGGCAACCAAAGGTTGGGTCGGGGCGTGCAACCTATACGTCATCTAGATTCGCCACTTATCTTATAAAGTGTATACCGAATTAAAATATTGTAAGAAATGAGAAAACAGGGACACCCGGGAAATCGGATTATGTGAGTTGGATTATGTTTATTATAATAAATGCCGAATATCAAGTTCTTTTTATCGATTTCTATACATTTTTTTCAAATATATATAAAAGATATATAGCAAAAATGATAAGGCAGACAAATATACAAATAAATCGACTTGGCCGATATCCTAATAAAACTTATTGACCTTTAATTACGAGGTTTTTTTTCATTTCTTTGCGTTTTTACACGCCCGTCCCAATTTTGACAGGACGTATTATTGTATACACCCGTCTGTCCGTCCGTCCTTTCATCCGTCCGTTCCTCCATCTATCAGTCATTCGGTCCGTCCGTCCGTCCGTCTATCTATTCGTCTATCCAGCATAAACATGTCGCACCGTAACTTCAGGACAGCTTATCTTATTTTCTTAAAATTTAACATAGTTATTTCTTATAATGGTCAAACGACCTGCAAACCTTTTAGTGAAAATCAAAGTAAATCGTTTTGAGTTACAGAAAATGTAAGTGAAACAGGAATGTGGTTTTTTTTTAACATGTCGCGCCATATCTCAAAAACGAAGTATTATAACGGCATTAAACTTTATACACTTCTTAGTTATATAAATATTTTAAACTTCTGTTTACTTTTTGGTGATGTTTAAAATTTTGGTTTAGAGTGATTGAATTTTTTTGGTAAAACAAAAAAGGGAGGGTCACTTATAGCGATGTATCTCAAAACCTATTTATGATTATTGTTTAAATTTTGCTCATTTCTTATTAATATTAATCTTAAGATGTCTATACTTTTTGGGGATTATTGAAACTTTTATTTTGGAGTTATTGAGTTTTTTGTGTCAGCGACAACACTTTGACTCAGTCCATTCCCGAATCACACGCTTGTAATTCCATGGTTGTCTTCAGTTGCTTCATACCATATGCGTTTAGAACATAAAATAGGCAGGTAGTTTTCTTGTTTGAATTGTTTTACATTTATAATTTAGGGCCCTGTTTTAGCTTGCTTTCATGCAGTTTGTGTGTTTTTCTCATTGTTTAAGGCATACGCTGACCTAAACTTGATTAATTCAACATAATTTTTGTGTCTAAAAGAAAGTTGTCTAATTGTCAATGTTTATGGGATAAGTGGTTACCATCACTTCTTCTTTTTTAAAATAAGACCTAGATATAAATGACGGTCATGTTTTGCAAACCAACTTTTATTTACAAAATACAAAACTGTCAGATATTGTTTTCGAAAGTTATCTTGAAGTTTCAATTGAATTTAAACTGTACAAAAAATAAATTTGAACTGTAAAAATGATGTGAAAAACATGCCTATAAAAATAAATGTGCCTACCATAAACGGAGAGAAAGTTACAAATCTCACTGCTATGTTATGGATGCTTAAGTGTGAAAACTCGCTTTAGTGCGCAAGTAACACAGTATATATAGTACCAGAAAATCTGTCAGGACTGCATGCATGATTAATTTGTGCAGAACAGTATAGACTATAGTCGGTTTGGGACTGTTCGTCAATGATTGAATGCATAAATGTATTAATAATTGATAGTAAATATTTTAAACTATAAGTGTATAATATAGTATAGTAAATTAAAATTATGGCACAATCAAAACACATCCTTTTATTTTTCATCTTTACATACTACTATTATAAACAAAGAAAATATAATAATGTTACAAAATAATTAGATACCAGTGTTTGCTATTCAGTATTTATATTCCATTTAAAATTAGTTTGAAGTTAAGGGAAATAAGGAATACGCCTTTCATTAGGAAAATGTGTATTACCATAATTAACTATGTCCAAAAGTGCCCGTTTAAAATAGATTTTAACACGCCAAGTTTACTTTACAATAAATATATATTTAAATTCTCGAAAGACAATGTTCAGATCTGTGCCAAAGTTTCTTTTCATAAATTGTTTGTTAAAAAAAACACCAAAAAAACCGGGTGATATATACAGACGAAACCGTGTGATTGTGTAGTAACAACATTGACGAAACCGGTTTATTTTAATTTGACATGACCCTTTTCTTTCGTTCGATACACAAAAATACAATTATTGAGATGCTCATAATAACTAAATATGCAATCTCCGTGTCAATATCTATCTTCCCGTACCTTTCTTTCCGTACAATGTGAACAATTTAACGAGAAATTAAACAATTTCGAGGCAAGGTTCACTCAATTCGTCATTTTGACATGCGTTTTGACTTATTTCTCCGTTAATATAGAACGGTTGTAGAAAATATTACATCTCTCAATAGAAAATAGTTGTATATGTATAAATATTCTTCGATATCATAAAAAAAATTAAAAAATAAGGAGAAACCTACCTTTCTTTTGTCTATTGGTGTTCCGTCATTGTGCCGGATGTTAGATACCATCGAGTCCGAGCAAATTTTGCCGGTGTGGTTTAGACACAGTGTCTATTGATACTCCAAAACTACGAACGAACTCTATAAAAGTATTACATAAGTTCGCTGTTGAGTGTCAGGACTTTGCAGTGAATCGAAATAGTGCAATAATCTTTGCACCATTCCCTAGATCAGAGTTACACGTTGAATCATCAACCGGCGAATTAAGAACTATTTTGAAAGCTTCTCCATAGATTATTTTGGCAATTCATACGAACAAACAAGGTGAACTTCTACTTGGTCTAAGAGAACAGGGGCCTAAATATCCACTGACAGATTTTTGCACAAGACAAGTGGTTATTCTTGATACCGATAATCAACGTAAGGCAACATATGAATATGATGACTCAGGAAAAAAGTTGTTTAGTTATGCTGTTTTAATTGAAAGTGACTCAGATAATAACATTTATGTAGTAGATATTATAAGCGACAACACAAATGGGCGAATAGTTGGCTTGAATATCAATGGAAGAAAAAAGTTTATATACCAAGGATATAACATTCTCAATACACATGAAACGCCCTTTACACCTACGGGCATCGCTGTGACATCAGCGAATATTGTATTAATAGCAGATGGAGAAAACCATGCAATTCATGCTTTAACTCAAAAAGGGGAAATATGTGGACTACAAAAAACTGAAAATCTGGGAATACGTTTTCCATACAGTTTATCATTTGATTCGGAGGATTTCTTATTGATTGGGTGCTTTAGAGGTAATACGGAAATCGAACAGCACGCAAAAATACACGCTGTAAAAATTTCTATGCAGAATTAAGTTCATTCTGATTTAAACTTTTTTATAATTCTTATATGATTTGCATATTAGGCAATACGTTTATATAATGATTGAGAGGGCTTCCGATAGTAGTTCTTGATGTTATTTATTTTTCGTTAGACGACGTTGTTGACCGAACTACATTTTGTAACCAATGTACACAAACCGGCAGTGACGTTGAAAATACTTTTTTACATCTCGTTCGTCGTTAAATAAAATAATAAGCACAACACATGCATTTAAATGATAATAAGATGCTTATGTAGTTTATCTTTTATCAGATAGAGATTTCTAGGAGTATATTTTTTGTTGTGGCTTTAACCAACAAATATATGCATACGCTAGGACAATTCATTGAAACAACTGTATAATTTACGTGTCATATAGGTGAAGAGTGGATAAATACACGTCGTTGTCAATATAACTGAATTTTAAGCGACAAAAATACAAGTGAGAGGTTTAGCTAGGTTCTATCCACCATTTTCTACATAAGAAGAAATGCCCGTACCATGTCAGGAATATGGCAGTTGTTATCCATGCGTCTGATGTTTTTTTCATTCCATCTATTGACATTATTAAACGGTGGTGCATATTCAGGATTCTAAAATGGGACATTCAATAATATGAATATGTCAAGAACTTCTAGTGCACTTGACATTAACTTTTGTACATTAGTAAAAATCACTTTCTCTATCACGTGCTAGTGCTGTATTTAATAGCAATATAAGGTTATTGTGAAATTTCCATTTCTAAGTAGAAACATTCCAGCAGAACCTGCATACGGGGTATATATCTCCCAATTGATACAATAATCCCGTTCTTGCATTTCCTATCATTCTTGATAGAGGGTTGCTGCTCACAAGGAAGTTATTAAATCAAGAGTTCCAAATGGTGAAGTTGAAATCATCCCTTCGTAAATTTTACGGACGCCATCACGAGTTGGTTGACAGTTATGGAATAACCGTTTCACAAATGATATCGGATATGTTCCTTACGTCGTAACTACAATCCCCTTCCCTTTCATGAATGTGACCTACCGAATTAGACCATTTACCGGATTTGTTATCACATAAGCAACACGACGGGTGCTGCATGTGGAGCAGGATCTGCTTACCCTTCCGGAGCACCTGAGATCACCCCTAGTTTTTTGGTGGGGTTCGTGTTGTTTATTCTTTAGTTTTCTATGTTGTGTCATGTGTGCTGTTGTTTGTTTGTCTTTTTCATTTTTAGCCATGGCGTTGTCAGTTTGTTTTAGATTTTTGACTGTCCCTTTGGTATCTTTCGTCCCTCTTTTAAGATATATAACAGAATATTTGTTATTTAATCGAACCGTATCTCCTTAAGAACTATTCGTATGCCAACGTCTAAAAAAAATCAATCATTTATATTGATACTTCAATACACTTTCAGTATCACTCGCTCGCTCAAGAAAATTAAAATAGAGGTAGTTGTTACTAAAGAAGTCGTACACACCTTTTTCATTCCGTTATTTCTGTGAGAAATGGTATTTTTTTCTAATTTTTAAGATGTTGTATATCGTACACGTATGATACTTATCTTAAGCGCTTTCCGTGAAATGACCCTCATCAGGTTCGGTTGCCAAGACCAAAACTTTTGTTAGAGAAAACATTCAATGTCATGGTCATCATTAACAAATGAATGTGAGTTTTCTGTAAATATAATAGAAAAAACGGATCAAACCAAAACAATGTGTGTTCCTGTATTCAAAAAAGGATAGGTATTCAGATTTCTTTTTATGGAGATTACCTGAAAATTTTGTACTCTACCAAAAGTGTTGACAAAACTTTAGGGTACGAATTTTGAAACATACAAAATATTGTTGGAAAGGAAATGCTAAACACAGGTTTTTCTATCTTCCACTAAGTAAAAGATAGTAACTTACTATAGTATTTGAATAATTTAAGTCTAAATCAAGTCCTTAGTTTTTATGTTGATGAGGTATTTAACAGAAGTACTAATTCACCCAAAAAAGACACCGTTTTCAATAATAGGCAATCTGTTTGCAAAATAAATATACCTAGCAAAAAATGCTTACAGCCCTTTTAATGTATGTAACTAGCATTTGTGTAATTATAAAACCATGAAGCATTAATTTTTGTGTAAACTGTGAAACATTTGTGTACACATTGATTCTAATGAAGTTTTATTTAGAAAATAATTCAATCGCACCAAATATTGCATGTTTCACTTTGAATATTGTGTGATCAAAAGCTCATCTATAATTGATTATCTTAAGTTCAGTGACAAACATTTCATGCAAATTGAGGAACAGAAGAAATTATGTAATAAGAATAAACAGTTATACCTTATATACAGTAGGTCTCATACGAACACTTTCGGAGTTATGTTAGTTACCTTTTATATGGATACAATCAGTTCGGCTTACTCAGAAAATGGGGTCACGAGAGTCCACACCCTTCCCCCTAATGATTTCTGCATACGTCTTCAATTTATGTCTCGAATGACGGAGTCAAAAAGCGAAACATAGGTAAGCTATTTCTCATGTCGGCGACGGCGGCGGCGTCGTCAACAATGTATTAGTTTGTAATTAGGTCTTGTTTGTGGGGAATCACAAGTTGTAGGTTATTCATATTTGGTATGTTGTTACATAAGCATTGGCACGTCTCATTTCCATGGATATTATTTGGCCCTGCCCCTTCAGTCATGGCCTTTTGACTTTGAAAATTTTGCTTTTATTTTCGATATATGAGTTTGAATGTCCCTCTGGTATCTTTCGTCCCTCTTTTGCTTATCTTACATGTATAATTAAGTTTATGAGGAATCATTAGTGGTAGGTCAATGATATTTGGTATGCAGTTGTATAAGCATTGGAATATCTTATTTCCATGGACATTGTTTGGCTCCGCCCACTTAGTCAAGTCATATTGACTTTGAAAATTTTGTTTTGTTAACCGGCATTTATTAGTTTGTGATAAGGTCATTTCAAGGAGAACCATTAGTGGTTGGCCAAAGTTAATTGGTATTCAGTTGTATAAGCTTTAGCACATCTCATTTCCATGCAGAATATTTAGCCTTTTTCCTCAGTCATGGTCTATTAACTTTGAAACTTTTGCTTAGTTTACATGTATTAGTTTGATTATATCAGTCTACTTTCCGCTATATAGATGATGTTCTTTCACTAAATAATTCAAAATTTGGTGACTATGTGGAACGCATCTATTCCATCGAGCTAGAGATAAAGTATACTACAGATACAGTTAAGTCGGCCTCATATCTTGACTTACATCTAGAAATTGACAATGAGAGTCGGTTGAAAACAAAACTTTACGACAAAAGAGATGATTTCAGCTTTCCAATTGTGAACTTTCCATTTCTAAGTAGCAACATTCCAGCACCTACATACGGGGTATATATCTCCCAATTGATACGATATTCCCGTGCTTGCATTTCCTATCATGATTTTCTTGATAGAGGGTTGTTGCTTACAAGGAAACTATTAAACCAAGAGTTCCAAATGGTGAAGTTGAAATCATCCCTTCGTAAATTTTACGGACGCCATTACGAGTTGGTTGACCGTTATGGAATAACCGTTTCACAAATGATATCGGATATGTTCCTTACGTTGTAACAACAATCCCCTTCCCTTTCATGAATGTGACCTACCGACTATTTACCGGATTTGTTATCACATAAGCAACACGACGGGTGCCACATGTGGAGCAGGATCTGCTTACCCTTCCGGAGCACCTGAGATCACCCCTAGTTTTTTGGTGGGGTTCGTGTTGTTTATTCTTTAGTTTTCTATGTTGTGTCATGTGTGCTGTTGTTTGTTTGTCTTTTTCATTTTTAGCCATGGCGTTGTCAGTTTGTTTCAGATTTATGAGTTTGACTGTCCCTTTGGTATCTTTCGTCCCTCTTTTAAAGATGAACTGCTAGCGTTAAGGTAGATCATAAGTATATATTTTTTTAGACAGAATTTTCTTATAATTTGCCAAAATAAAGATTTTATTAATCTTTTTTCAAAAATGTAATAAAAAGTATGGGTCACCGAGCTATTTTTCAAGCTATGGGCATGGAAAATTGCCAAAATTTGGTTAGCTTGTTCATGAAAAAACACATTAGTGTACATTCAAAAAAATCAATGAGGTAGAATTTTAAAATAAATTGTGAGAAGATAGGTTTCATAATATGTTTTAAGAAAATAAAAAGAAAACATGGTGTCACCGAACTTGTTTTCTTGCCACAAGTAAAAATAAAAAAAATCCCTTTAGTCCAGTATAAATTTTGTACTAAAAGAGTTATTTACCCTTAAATGGCTCATTTGAAAAAAAAAAGATTTTAAAACCAAAAAAAATGATATTTGTTAAAATGTTTTGTATAATACAATTAATTAACAAGTTTTCTTTATATAGAAAAAAAGTCTAACCATTGAATTGCAAATCTGTCTCCAAATTTGCAGATTTAGGCAAATAACTAGACCGATTTTGTATTGTGATCGTACAATCCAAGATGGCGGTATACCATGAATCTACCTCAAGTCAATGGTATTTGGTATGCAAATTTATTGACATTTGTAAGTGTTGTCTCCATGGAGATTATATAGCTCAATCCCTCTTCTTGGTCCATTGACTTTGAAACTTTTACAAAGTTTACACGATCATGTTTGTGATTACGTTTGTTAAAAGGGAACTAATAAGTCAATGATATTTGGTATCAAAATATAAGCATTGGCAAATCTCATTTACATGGAGATTGATTAGCCATGTACCTCAATCATAGTTCATTGACTTTGAATACTTGCCTAACTAAAGTATTGCTATTTAATTTCAACATTTGCATAATCAAAATCACAAAAAAGTGAGACATCTCTCTGTGATAACAGTTTATTTAAATATTCATTTAAATTCATGACATTGATCGTTTTAAAAATGCATGTACCAAGTAAGGAATACGACAGTTGTTATCCATTCTTTTGATGTGTTTGGGCTATTGATTTTGCCATTTAAGTAGGAACTTTCCATTTTGAATTTAGTTCGGAGTTCGGTATTTTTGTTATTTTACTCACTTTTATGTCTACCAGTGAAAATTACGACAACAGATTGTCTTAATTAAGAGTTTATTTCAAAATGGAAATAAAAACATTGTCAAGTAGCCTTACCATCAAGTCACTATGGTGGTAAAAGCCATTTGAAGATGATCTAATACCGACCATCAACCAATTTCGTACCTGACAAGTTCATGTTAATATAAGAATGTACTAATTGTAAATTATAATACTTTGTTTCAACCTTTGTATCCAACACCAATCTTCTATTCAAGTCATAAAAACAAAATGTTATTACTGAGACGTCAATATTGAAACATCAGACTGTTTTGAACCCTGCCAATTGCTTAGTAATATCTTCTGTCTTAAAACATACCATACTGTCTTGCCAACTATCCATTAGATAATTAGCAGTTATTGTATACTGTCTCCTCGTCACTTTCTTTCTAAAACCTTGAAGTATTTCATGTACATGATGTACTTACAATGGATAGTAAGGTTCTGTGAATTGATAGCATGGGTTAGTTTTGTCTCTTCCCAATGATAAGAGTTAAATACATCATTATTAAGCATCCAAGAATTCAATCAAAATCTACGTCACGGATATTAAAAAAGAAATTGAAAATAAATATCAATTTTTGAATAATGTTTTATAGTATAAGAAGATATAGTATACTGTTTGCTTCGTGTTTTTTAATTTTAAAGATTATTTATAAAATTTTCTTTAATCGACGATTTTTTTTTGGCGACCTTGACTGCCATTGAGGGTCCTGCACGATTTCCTTAATAATAAAAAGGAAAGAGATAAGAGTAGACTGACAGCTAGTTAAAGCTGCAGTTATTATAAGGTTGTATAAATGAGAGCAAGACCACATACAGTAAGGGAGACTAAGTAGACATATTTATTTTCTTTAATAAAGGAATAAAAGGAAAGAGTGGTTCATGCCCCAAGCGTTTGTGATGAAAACTACAAAAGTTGGAAATAATACTTCTACCCACAGCTAAAATAAGAAATGAAATATCCTGTGTCCGCGCTTTCACTAGAAGGATCAGATCCTAACAGATCCTTGTTAGTAAAAACATAGGTAAATGATATGTATTTTGGTCAGACCGTTATTTCATTTGCTACGAAAGCATAGTGAGCAACATATTTGGATGTTAAAACAAGACTTTTATTTACTAGATACATAGCACATGAAGTTGTATAAAAATAATCAGTAGTTTAAATATAATATTGAATCATATGGCTCTGGTAGCAAGATCGAAGCAAGGTAAACTGAAACCCTTTTCATTCTTAAATACTTGCCGCTGGACGTAAAGCAATTTTAACAATCAGACAGGCAATCATTAGTAGATATGCATTTTTTTTCTGTATTAATAGTCCGATTGATTCATAGTTGTATCAACATGATTAACAGGTACGTTAACTAGAATAATTCTGCGCCCTCTAGCGGCCTATAGCCTATCGAGGTAGCAATCGGAGATTAGACGGAGATCGGCGAAATATAACGACTGACATAATTCGGGTTACAGGTACGAGGAATCATAGATGTAATACACGGAGAAAACTAAATAGAGGGTGTTCATTTTGTTTTAATTTTATTAGTTAGTTATAATAATAATTTATTATAGTTTACCCTAAAATCCAACTATGTCTAAATGATAGTAATAATAAGAAAACCCTTATTTATTTCCTTTTTGATCCTTTTTCTTCTCATGTCGATCGCTGATTTAGGTGGGTAGTAAGTAGCTAGCTTGCAAAAATATTTAGTAACATTAAGCGAGATCAGGCAGTTAAAAGACAGTGGTTTATTTAGCTATAGGAAGCATTTGGTTAGTTATTATACGGACAACAAAATTGAATATTTATTAACGACGGGATTCAAGAAGGGCATATTCAGCAATTTTTTATTTAAAGTATTACTGTGTGTGCATATCTGAATTATATTATATTTGTTACTATACATGTTCAATTTTTCTTCCCTTAAACAAGGTAGACAATTGTTTATAGACCTCAGAACACAATTATTCTTCCCCTTGGCTACAGTGCATTATTTGATTAAAGTCAAGTTGAAATAAAAAATTTGCACCGCCAATAACATGAAATAAATTTAATTGCCTAGAGACCATTATTATTCTAATAAAATATGCTTTTCCCAGGACAATCCATCGGTGCTTTTTCTTTTCAGAGCCCTATTAAAATGCCAATGGCAGGATTTGAATATTGAATAAATGACGAAGGCTAACTTCTACCCTTCTTTCATTTATATAGCCAAATCACTACTTTCACTTTCAAGTCCTTTCAACAATATTTTTTTTTCCACATGTTTTACTTATTTCAATATATGCAACTGAAAGGACCAGTTAAATAGTAAACAAAGATAACAGTAGACAAATTACTTAGGAAAAAATACCGCATATAATAATTAGGAGTTATATTCAGACCACGAACAAAGGGAATTAATTGTGGTCTTCGGCCTACAAATACTTTTAAAAGGTCAAAATATAGGGACATACAATTTTACAGAATCGTAGGGTGAGAAGTACAGGTATGTATAAACATGCTTCTTTTTGGCCCCTTATTTCTAAATGTTCAGAGATATTAACCCTAAACTGACACCAACCCTTCCCTTCATTATATAGAACCTTGTGGTAGACAATGTAATGTCAGAGAGATCCATACAGTTAAACATAAGTTATTGTCCCGAAACTTCAAAAATGCTTGTTTTTAGTCCCTTTTTGGCCCTTAATTCCTAGACTGTTTGCCCCATAACCCTTAAAATAAATCACAATATTTATGAATTAACTGTTTACAAAATATTGAATTTTTAGAAATACTAAGGCTTTTCTACCTCAGGCATAGATTACCTTAGCTGTATTTGGCAACACTTTTAGGAATTTTGGATCTCAATGCTCTTCAACTTCGTACTTTTTTTGGCTTTTTCAACTTTTTTGGATTCGAGCGTCATTGATGAGTCTTTTGTAGACGAAACGCGCGACGGCGTATATATAAAATATTTAGTCCTGGAATCTAATAGTATGATGAGTTTATTCACAACCTTCTACTTAATGGTATGAACATTGTGGTAAAAATTCAGAGTAATTGAAGTATTTTAATATACACAACTTATTGTCCTGAAACTAAATAAATGTATGTTTTGGGCCCCTTTGGTTGACGACGACGAAGACGTGATACCAATATACGACCGCCAAAAAAAAAAATATTGCGGTCGTATAAAAAGTGTAAAATAAACATTTTACAATGTATGAACTCGATAAAATGTGTGAGCGTTTAGTGTGCATTTTAGTGTAGACACAATTTAATTAACCATCGACTACCGAAAACGTCATTTTACTTAAAAATGGGATAGTAAGATTTTACGTTCCTACCCCGAAAAATGTCAGCAAACTCCTTCAAGTTTTAATAACCTTATTCATGTCAATTCCATGTAAGTATCTTTTAAAAAAAAACATTGTCAGTTTTTCTATACCGGTTAAAACAACATCAAAATGATTTTTTTTTTAATTCACAGTTTCTATCAAAGTGAGAAAAATAAATATTTTAACGTGGCATTATCATCAAGTCACTGTTGAGGTAAAAGCCATTGGGAAAGACCCTACTTATACAGACCATTAACTAATTTCGTACATGACAAGCTCATGTTTAAATAAAAATGTACTAATTGTAAACTAATACTTTATATCACTCTGTAGTTAACATCCATCCTCAATTCAAGTCATAAAAAAAAATGTTATTACTGATTAGGTCAGAAGGGACATATCAGACTGTTTTGAACCTTGCCAATATCTTAGTGATATCTTCTGTATTTAAAACACATCAAAGTGTCTTGACAAATATCCATTAGATAATTAGCAAGTATTGGTATACTGTCTCCTCGTCACTTTCTTGTTATAGCCTTAAAGTATTGCACTTACAATGGAGATGTAAGATTTTGTGAATTTAAAGCATGGGCTAGTTTTGTCTCTTCCAAAGTATAAATGCATCATTATAAAGCATCCAAGAATTTAATCAAAACCTCAGTCACGGATATAAAAAAAAAACAAAAAAAAACCGAAAAACAAATATCGATTTTTGAATAATATAAGAAGATATAGTATCCTGTTTGCTTCGTGTTTTAAAATTTAAAAAATATTTATAAAATTATCTAAATCGACGATTTTCTTTTTGGCGACCTTGACTGCGAATGAGGGTCCTGCACGATTTCTTTATAATATTTTTGATAATTCACTCAATTCTAAGACTAAGTTGACATATTTGTTTTCTTTAATAAAGGAATAAAAGGAAGGGGTGGTTCATGTCGAAGTGTTTGTGATGAAAACTACAAAAGTTTGATAAAATACTTCTATCCACAGCAAATATAAAGAATAAGATATCCTGTAAATATCCTAGAATACCAGATCCTTATTAGTAAAACATAGCATCTTCGCTAGCCAAGGGTTACGATCCACTCCCGCTCTCTCTCCAGAGCTAGCCAAGGGGAGCGGGAGTGGATCGTAACCCTTGGCTAGCGAAGATGAAAACATAGGGAAATGTTCTGTATTTTGATCAGATCGATATTTCATTAAATTCTATTAGAAAGAATCAGTCAGCAGCATATTTGAATGTTGAAACAAGACTTCTATTTACTAGATACACAGCGCATGCATGAAGTTATATGAAAATTATCAGCATTCTTTGAATAACACTTTCTTCTTTAAATATAATACGAAACAATAATATTGAATCATTGCTCTGGTAGCAAGAAACAAGGTAAACTGAAACCCTGTCCATTCTTAAATACTTGCCGCTGTACGTAAAGCAATGGACAATCAATCATGCAGGCAATCATTACTATATATTCAAATCTTTTTTTCTATAAAGGACGTCTAAAAGTATTAGACAATTTCAGGAACACGGCTATAAGCTTTGTCGATTGATGTTTGTGACAGTCGTGTCAACAGGTGGATGATTGGGGGAAAATTAGAGGGTGTTCAATATTTTTTCGTCTTATTAGTTGTCATCTTAATCTATTATACACTAGAATCCAAAGACGTCTTAATAATACGAAACCCCACATTTGTTTCCTTCTTCTCCTTATACATTGTTATATGATAGTTTTTTTTCTCCTTATACATTGTTATATGATAGTTAATTTAAGAGGTAGCTAGCAGCTAGTTTGCAAGAATATTCAGTAACATTGGGCGAGATCAGTTAGTAAAAAGGCAGCATTTGTTCAATCTAATTGAAATATAGATCTCTAATTTCTTTATAATAGCTACATTTATATTTTAATTAGAGTGTGGTTTGTGTACATTTTTACTAATATAAAGCATTTGGTAGTAATAAACGGACATAAACAAATAATTTAATTTACGATGAGACACGGAGGTCATAAT
The DNA here is from genome assembly GCA_019925275.1 of Mytilus edulis. Lineage (NCBI taxonomy): Eukaryota > Metazoa > Mollusca > Bivalvia > Mytilida > Mytilidae > Mytilus > Mytilus edulis. The sequence goes on along the minus strand of CM034350.1, from coordinate 80,347,126 downwards.
CAGCAAAAATTTAAAGGGCAGGAACTGTAAATGTACACATCTATTACCCTTCTGCTTACCCTTCCGGAGCACCTGAGATCACCCCTAGTTTTTGGTGGGGTTCGTGTTGTTTATTCTTTAGTTTTCTATGTTGTGTCGTGTGTACTATTGTTTTTCTGTTTGTCTTTTTTATTTTTAGCCATGGCGTTGTCAGTTTGTTTTAGATTTATGAGTTTGACTGTCCCTTTGGTATCTTTCGTCCCTCTTTTAGACTTTCTTAGTCTCGTTGCACCAGAGTTATTGTTCTTACTGCAAATTCCAATTATCTTCCCTTGATTTATAAAGGTAGACAATATTGTTTACAAATACTTTGAAAAGGTCAAAATATAGGGACATACAATAATTTTACAGAGTCGTAGGGTGAGAAGTACAGGTAATTATGTTTAATTTATGTTATAATTTTCTATATGAAAGCGTACTAGCTACCAAATACATTTCAACTGAATTGATTGAAATCTCAAATTTTGTAGATAGCGTACACAAAGTGCTATATTTATATATATAAATATACAATTGTAAACGTATATTTGTTCCGTCGCAGGAAATTTTGTTTTAAACAATGTCATAATATCGGTTCCTGTTGGAACAAATATTATAATACGGAATATTTCTTCCAATTAAAAATTATATAATAAATAATAAACGAAACTGTAAAATTATAAACTTTATAGGTAACCGGTCGCAATCTCTGTGACCATCGGTAACGACATGACCTTGGAAGATTGCCAACAGGCATTTGACCCCTTTATAAATAGAAAAATAAATATGAATAGCGCGTACTATGTTTTATATTGTCGATGTTCGGAATCGGGGACACCCTGTCCAACTCTCGTTTATAGGTAAGATATAGATCTATATATACTGACTTATGTATACATACGTGTTATGTGCTTAATAAATCAAATCATTTATAATGGTTGTCTTTTTTCGTTCACAACTTTCGATATAATAAATATCGTTGATGTCAATTCCTAGAAGCTCAATGGTGTTTACCTCAGTTTATTCACTCGCTTCGAATGTTCCTCGAATGTTCCTATTCAATTTTATCCGTCATATTTGTGATACTACTTTCTACACTTTCTGAGTCATAGATATGTCAGTAAACAAATGATTCCGCTCGCCACAAAATAACGTTTTACGTTGAGGCGGAGGCAAACCAAAATCAATATACATGATCCCAAAAATCTACATGATATTGAACTATAATGAAATACAAATTATATAGACAATTTGTACTGCAACCATGAAATGTGTGTGTGTGTGTGTGTGTGTGTTTTTCTGATGTGATACATGATCATTGACCATATTAATCACTGATGTGTCTTATATAGACAAAACTCGCGCATGGCGAACCAAATTATAAATCTGAATTATTTGGTCTATTTACATATTTTTTTTTTTAGGTGAAAAGTGTTTCCGTATATATTTACGATGCCTCATAGGAATTCTAACTTGAAGTATCTTTACATCGTATAAGTTGTGTTTATCCAAAATATTTAGTTCTGAGTGTTGTAGTGTAAAAAAATAACCATGCATATGTTTTGATTGTAAAATCTATTTGTACTTGGCACTAAAGAGGATGGAAAGGATCAGAAACCCTCGCATTTTTAACCTTATGTTTCTTTTAGCCACGTACATGTTTTTATTCCTGATTTAGTTCAAGGATGTTCCCTGCGTGCTTTACTATAACAAAAATTAAGACACTTCGCTCAAGATAACGACAGCTTTAATTTGCAGTAATACTTTTAAGAAATCATTGATATTTGCAGATTGTAATAGCCATGTCGGACAAGAATCAGTCGGTTAAAAAGACATTGGAAGAAAACAAAAGTCGAGCTAATAAGCAGTTTGCCGCCACAGCTGTATTCCTTGCTGTATTTTATGCTTTGAGCAAATCTTTACCATTAGACACGACACAGCTCACATCACCAACAGAACGCCTGACATATACAATAAGATGGCTATTCCTATCTTCAACAACAATCATGTTTGCTATGTTTGGAGTGTTGAATGTTCGCGGGAATACAGACGCCATTGATCCATTAAATGGTGGATCAGAAAATTTGGTAGAACTTCCGAACAGAATTCTTCGGAATACAACAGAGCAATTCATTCTTCATGCATCTGCCGTTTTGACCCTCTCGACGTTTATGGACGAAAACAGTATGAGAAATATTCCACTTCTGGTCATATTGTTTATCATTGGAAGATTGTTTTATGCCATTGGATTTAGTTCTGCACCTATGAACAGAGCTTTTGGATTTAGCATTACATTCATACCTACGTTTGCAACCTATGCGTATTGTGCTTACCGTGTCGTATCATCATTTTTATTATAATACGAACATGGCAATTTCTCTTGTTTTTTTTAACCATTAAATGTCACTAGATCGTCTTCATATTATAGCATTGTAGCTTTGAGTCTTACATATCCCATAATAGGTTTAGTCTAATAAATATGCTTACCAGACAGACCTTTGTGTTTTTTAATATTTGCCCATACAGTACAAATTGTCAAACCTTTTTAAAAAATTTTTTTTAACCGTGAGCAGTTACAAAAATAGCTAAAACGACTCTGTACTCAATTTTATTGATTGTGTTATCATCACTGTTTCACTGGTTCTAAACGAAAAGGTACAAGAAATAAAAAACTACGATCTTGTTTGAGAATGTCATGGAATAGATTTTCCTTTCAATTTGATTTAAACACATTTATTTATAATGGATTGGGAAACAAGATATTACAACTTATATCAATCCCTTTCCACTTTGCGGGTACGAGTGCTGTCTTGTAGCGGTATGAGCCTTCTCTTTTTTTTTTAATTCAACAAGTGTGTCTTTTACATGCAAGATATCACTTGACACGGGTTAGCCGTTTTTCGTTCCCTTCCGACAAACAATAGTATTTTGTCAAGACCAATCTCACAAATGGTGTCCAGGGAGACTCTCTCTTTTATTGATAAAGTATTTGTAATCCGATGCGGTCACCACTACACGACGACTCTCTCTTTTATTGTTAAAGTTGTAAATGGAAGAAATATTCTGAAACATTATTTTCCACTGGAAACATAATACAGTGAATATTTGTAACTGACGAAATAAAGAGATATAACAACAGAAAAAAGATATAAAGCATAGTTTATATCAAATAGCGAGAGAGCTTCTGCTAAGTGAACACATGAAAAGGAATCCGTCCTTCTTAATTATAGGCGATGACATAAAAATAAAAGCCTCTTTCTGTTTGTTTTTACACATTCATGACAGAAAAACGAAACAACGAAACAAGAACACTAAGCAAATAAAAAGTATTTTACTTATACGTGTATAATATCACTCCCAGTTTTCTGTGTGCATTGGTCTCTCATGAAGATAGCCGACCGTGCAAGGGCTGTATAGCCAGTCAAGGTCGTTAAAAACTTCCATTTGTCTCATGAAGAGTTGCCTCATTGACAATCATACCACATCTTCTAATGTTTATAAAATATACAATAAAATATTTCTTAAAATAATAATGCACGTTTTGAACTCTGTATCTTCCAATGTCTACTCAGAGTATAACATAGTGAGTACGAGATCATGATTGTGTGACTGCTTTTTCCTTCATTAATTGCATTTTCTGCATTAAATCTTTGAAAACTGATTTAAACCGATTATCGTATAGTTAAAGTTGGATTTATACGATTTAACTAGTAAATAAAGTAGACCCATTTATCTTATTAAACAAATACTGTAAGGTCAAAACCTGGAACGAGATAAATATCCTTTTAAATCATATTGACCTTCGAAAGAAACGAGTTGAATTTAGTGTGAGTTTGTTATCATGTATAAAATGGAAATGTATGTAACTATGTACTGTTTACAGTAATGCAAATATTGTACCAGTACACATTTTTGTTTAGGAACCAGGTGAAGCTGTGGTGACCCTGTTTTCTGCTCTTTGGTCAGGTTGTTGTGTGTTTGACACATTCCCAATTTCCATTCTCGATTTTATATCTTAAATTATTAGCATGGTTTGAATTAATAAATATAAGTATGTTTATTATTTTCAAAATTCACTGGAACCTCTTCAAAATTCAAATAGAAATAGATTAAGATCAAAAATATATTGCAACTTGGAGTAGACGCAGGTACACTAAATTGCATCTGTTACTAGAGAAAATGTAGTAAACAAATACACTTTTTTACAAAGACAAATTCTACAACCATACATCCATAAAGGCGTTAAGACACGAACGCGGAAGATTCAAATCTTATAATTTAGGGAGAAGGGGGAGGAGAGGGTGGAGAGGTTGCCGTGACGTCTTGTGTTAAATCGACCGAAGTCTAAAGACACTAGAATAAAATATTGATAACAGAAACTGTGATATAACGCTAGTCTATATATAAAGGTATATTTACAGTAAACAAGGAGGTATGTAATTATTCCTTATTTGGTCCTTTAATAGTGCAGTAATTCACGAATTTACTAAGAACCTTTTTAATATTGCTGGAAGTATAGGGGAGGGTTAAGAAATTAAAAAAAAAAAACACGTTTAACACCGCCGCATTTTTGCGCCTGTTCGGAACTTCCAAGTCCGGAGCCTCTGGCCTTTGTTAGTCTTGTATGCTTTTTAATTTTAGTTTCTTGTGTATAATTTCGTGTTCAGTATGACGTCCTTTATCACTGAACTAGTATACATATTTATTTAGGGGCCAGCTGAACGACTCCTCCGGGTGAGAAGTTTCTCGCTGCATCGAAGACCAATTTGTTGACTTCGGTTGCTCCTATGCTCGGGTTATTGTTTCTTTGACACATTCCTCATCTCCATTCTCATTTTTTGGACTAAAAATTAAGCATCAATCTTTTGCTATTTTTCTGGATTTTACTGGTTTGAAATGATCGACACATCGAAAAATTTACAAAATCTTTTTTTCAACACGACATTATAAAAATGGTAGTTTGATGCTTAATATAAACAAAGAAGATGTGGTATGATAGTCAATGAGACAACTCTCCACAAGAAATCAAAATGACACAGAAATTAACAACTATAGGTCACCGTACGGCCTTCAATAATGAGCAAAACCCATACCGCACAGTCAGCTTGAAAAGGCCCCGAAATGACAATGTAAAACAATTTAAACGAGAAAACTAACCGCCTTATTTATATAAAAAAAAATGAACGAAAAACAAATACGTTACACATAAACAAACGGCAACCACTGAAGCAAACTAGTATTACTTGAAAAATATATATCATTATACTAGTATAAGTTTATTTTTATTTCCAGTCTGCTAAACCATGTCGGACAAGAAAGTGTCATCTAAAAGACCATATGGGAAAATATAAATAAGACAATGATACAATTTGCCGCCACTGCCGTATTCCTTGCTGTGTTTTATGCATTGGAAAATTCGATACCATTAGACACGTCACAGCTTACGTCACCAATAGATCGTCTGACTTATACCATAAGATGGCTGTTTCTATCTTCAACAACAATCATGTTTGCAATGTTAGGAGTGTTAAATGTTCGCGGGAAAACAGACGCCATTGATCCATTAAATGGTGGATCCGAAAATTTGGTAGAACTTCCAAACCGAATTCTACGAAATACAACAGAGCAATTCATTATTCATGCATCTGCTGTTTTGACCCTGTCGACCTTTATGTATGAAAACAGTATGAGAAATATTCCTCTTCTGGTCATATTGTTTATTCTAGGACGTTTGTTCTATGCTTTGGGGTACAGTTCAGCAGCTTCGAAAAGATCTTTTGGATTTAGTATGACATTCATGCCTACATTAGGAACGTATGCTTATTGCACGTATTATGTCATATCATCGTTATTGTATTAGAATAAACGTAAACGAAAGAAAGAATAATTTCGATTGTTGAAGAACAGATTGACAGTTCTTATCACAAAATTAGGTTGTTTTTTATTTTGTGCACCAAACAGATCATTTGTACTCTTTAATTTTTGTAAATAAGTTGTGTAAGTTTTAATTTCATTTGTAACTGTTACAATAAATAAATGCAATGTATTGTAATTATGCATTTGACAACAGTTTACTTTCTAGGTTTCTATCATTACATGACTACCTGATGAAGTTGTTTCGTAATCGAAATGGATCAAAAGGTAGCCCTGACATACCGAAGTAATGATTGATTGAAGCTAAATGTCCAGTGGCAAGTATTTCAAACATGTTCAGGACGTAAACAAATGTGCAATGAAAACAAAATGTAGGTCCCGTAAAATAAGTATCTTGGATGAAGGTCGCCGGGGAAATTAAGACTGCAACTGGTAAATGAGCGTATATTTGATATGTACAAAAATTGTGCATTGCAATTGTCTGCTTACAACGTTTATAAATTTTGAAGTTATTAAGAAACTTAGATTTCAACTCCCTCAGGCAAAGATGACTTTAGATGAATTTGGCTTATCATTTTAGGTGTTTTTGTTATATAGCTCTTCAACGGTTTCTGTACTTATACATCCTCGGATTTCAAATGTTTGGCTTTGAGCGTTCCTGATGAAGGTAAATCCAGAAAAGCGCTTCGGACGCATTGAGATTATTAAACGTGTTGTTTTCAATTTTTGAAATTTTAGGTCCTCAATCCTTTTCAACTTTACACTTGTTTGGCTTTCTATCTATTTTGATCTGAGCGTCACTGACGAGTCTTATGAAGACGAAAAGAGCATGTGGCGTATACAATTATAAGCCTGGTACCTTTGATAACTATTCACGTTGTTTCCTTTTATTTGCATTATAATGGATATTACAGCTGTACATTTTGAGATATGAGGGCATCAATTTTGCTTTAGTAGTATCAAATATCATCCAGTTACTGGCTTAGTTACATGTAACACGAATGTATGCATTTGCGACCATTGATACCTGCAAACCTTCTAAAGAAGACGGTTATCTCAAAGGTGACCGTAACAATTGAATTACTTTTCTACCGATGTCGATACTAGGCTTTTCATGAGCGTATAGGTTTCACAAATATAACAGATTCGAAAAAGTGTATCGATTTCTCTTTATTATAATAAATTTTGCTCTATGATATGCCGTTCACATGTCTAAATGACGCCCTTGCATGTTCACGCAACGCCAATAACAGGAGTGTGTCCCTAATGCAAAATCCCTTACTGTACAGTACGAGGAAAAACAACTGCAGTTAACAGTACGCAAGTTTAACGATTACCAATCATCACAAATTGATTGATAGGTACTATCTGTCGTCGTATCAACTCACGATAGACATATTTTTTAAATCTTAATTTTAAGCAGGCCAAGAAAAATATTTTCATCTCTAGGCCGCTGCCGTCGTTGTCTGTTAAGCTCTTTGTAATTCTTCTTGTTATACTATTGGGCCTCAATTTACCCAAGCCGATAACTATCCTTCGGATATGTAGTCTGCCTACCAAACAACATGCCCGAGAAGGTTTAAAAAAGAACATTTAAGTAAATAAAAGTTTTATCTATCATCTTGAATATTTTTCAAGTACTGCAAGCAAAAGGTTAGCTATGTATTGTGAATTGAATGATTGCAAGGTGTACATGTCTGTCTGTCAAGTATCATATGACCTTCACTTCATTCTCATTGTTCATTGGTAAATGTTTAGTTTTTGTATTTTGGTCTGTTTTTGTTACACTTCAGTGTTTCTGTTGTTCCGTTCCCTCGGGTTTAGTTGGTATCCCGGATTTGTGTTCTCCTAATCGATTTAAGACTTCTGAACCGCGGTATACTACTATTGCCATTATTTATTGAATACTTCAAACAGTAGGGCAACTATATTTGGTGTATAGAATAATTGTAATGTGTACATATCTTGGGTACATTCAGTATGTCATTATGATATAAAGTTTCGGCCATTTAAATTATCTAATAAAACCTAGTACACAATGAGATAGAACTCTTTTGAAAAGAAAAGACCCATGCATGCTGACGATTTTGCTAAGACGTAAATTGTGTCTCGTTCTGAATATGTATAGAGCCTCTTCTGGAAGATCTTTGGGGTGAATTCGTTTATGTCTACTATCTTTTTCCAATATTAATCAAAGTACTGAAGTATTGAACATCGGATGACCGCAAGTTCTGGTGGATGGTCACACGCACTTAAGAAAACTATAACTATAATAGATGTACATTTTAAATAGAAAACATGACCCACATGACAATATCTATAAATAAGATAAATTTTCCAGAAATTTTTTGAAGATTCCTCAAAGATGTTACTGTCCCTAAAAAGTAAAATAACAAAAAAAAAAAAAAAAAAAGGACTCCGAGAAATATTCAAAACGGAAAGTCCCTAATCAAATGGCAAAAATCAAAAGCTGAAACACATCCAACGAATGGATAACAACTGTCATATTCCTTAATTAGTACAGGCATTTTGTTTTGTAATAAATGGTGGATTAATAAAGGCAACAGTAGTATACCGCTGTTCAAAACTCATAAATCCATGGACAAAAAACAAAATCGGGATAACAAACTAAAACCGAGGGAAACGCATTAAATATAAGAGGAGAACAACGACATAACACTAAAATGTAACACATATAGACAAAATCCAACGAGAATAACAAATATAATATATATATATAACATCAAAACCAAATACATGAATTTGGGATAGACAAGTACCGTGACACGTCTTATCGCAATGTGAATTTACACTAAAAAATAAGAGAACACAAACGACACAACGTTATAATGTAATACACACAGAAACGAACTATAATATAACAATGACCATATTCCTGACTTGGTACAGGGCATTTTTAAAGGAAAAAATGGTGGGTTGAACCTGGTTTTGTGGCATGCCAAACCTCGCACTTTTATGGCCATGTGAAATATAACATCAAAATGACAACACAGGACTACAATATAAATAAATTGGAGAACACAATTGACAAAGAATCACACGAACAACAGCCAACAAAAGGCAACAAGTTCAAAATTTTAATACGCCAGAAGTGTATTTTGTCCACACAAGACCTATGTGTGACGCACAGATACAAAAGTTTGAAAGCCGAAACGAGTACAAAGTTGAAACCTGGTTTTTAAACTAGCTAAACTTCTCACTACTATGAAAATCGCATAAAATTTCATTATATTGATGTGTGAATAAAACAGACATAGGAGGTAAAAATGTCAAAATAGGGGTACAGCATTCAATATTGTGTAATAACCTTAATCACAACAATATAAACAAATAGCTATATATAGGTAACAAAGACACAAAAAGCACATATGCAAAAATGAAAGTGTAAGAGTCATTACTGAATTTGTTCTAACTGTGATGGGTGCCACCAGTTGAGCAGAATTGTAATACATATCTGTGGCACATAAGATCACAACATTGTGCCTTTCTTTTATTATTGTGTTCATGTTTATGTTGCGGAGTCATTAGTTTTTTTATGTACACGTAGCTTTGTTAAATTGTTTGCTTTTTCGTCGTCTTTAGTTTTCCCCCCATGCACCATGACAGCATTGCCAGTTTTCCAATACTGATGAGCTGTGTCAATCCTCTTTTTATTGTTACGTCTTACGATTTCTCATAGTCAGTTTGTTTATCGGAATTTTTATGCAGAAAACCCTAACAAATTCATGCAATATAATAACCTGTTGATTTATCTAGCATATATCTCAACGCCATTGTGCTCCTTTATATATATATATGATTGTATTGTACCTGCGTTTTAAAATTGAAGTCTCGAAAGAGGTACGAGAACAACCTTTCTAATCTAAAGTACATTACTATTTAATCCATATACAAATGGTTTGTAAGCTTTTTTCGTCACAAGTATGTCAAAATGTAGAATGATATATATTATTACCAATCTGAAAGTGATTTGAAGATATTGACTGACTGATTAATTTATGGTTGTTTAAAGTCCATTGGCCTATACATCAAGCAAATGCTAAGTAGGATAATTAACAGATATATCATGTTAAGGAGGGATATTTGCGATAAAATACCAGTCGAGAGAATGTTAAATTTCGCGAGCCGTAAGGCGAGGGAAATTCATTCTCAAGACTGGTATTTTTTCGCAAATACCTATCAAGAACATGCTATATCGGTTTAATTACACCGAATGTTGATGTTCAAAAACGCATTTATGATCGTGACGTTACAAGCGTCCAGTCGGAGAGAGTATTTGTTGGCAAATACCACGGCAGAGAGGGTAAAAAAGGCATATCCTTTTTGCAAATACCCCGGCGGCGTTAAAAAACGAACGATATTCATTTGATAACAGTACATTTGTAAATTTGTGAAAAATACACTGGCAATTCAACCAATCAAAACCCAGGATTCTTACATAAGGTGTAATTATAAATTGAATAAAAACAAATGTCCGGTATAAATAAAAACTCATCAAAGATACCAGGCTAATTATGGTATTCGCCCGGTATATATTACCCTTCCGGAGCACTTGAGATCACCCCTAGTTTTTGGTGGGGTTCGTGTTGCTTATTCTTTAGTTTTCTGTGTTGTATCATGTGTACTATAATTGTTTGTCTGTTTGCCTTTTTTCATTTTTAGCCATGGCGTTGTCAGTTTATTTTTGATTTATGAGTTTGCCTGTCCCTCTGGTATCTTTCGTCCCTCTTTTTGTAATGAATGACAATTATAATTTAAGTTATACATTCTTAAATGATACAATAAACAGGTTCCATGCAATATGTAAAGCTTATAATTGCCCAAATATATAAAGATATGAATTATACACAGACCATCGACGATCTGTGATCAGCCGGAAGTCCTACAAATCAAAGAACAATATGAAGATATGGCCATTATCATCCGCTTATGGGGTTCCTTACTTTGAACCGGCATTTTGAGAAGTGTCGGGGTCTAACTTCTTCTATTTGGTATCAACTCTCCGCTTTTAAATCCAATTGTGAGGCGACTCACATCTGATGCACGAAATAACATAATAGAAATACTTTGATTGTACTTCCGGAACGAAGGCCTGAAAAGATTATTACCTTTTATTCTTATATTATTCTTCCCAGTGTTTAATTCAAATTTGAAAAGGAAAAATACATTGTGTATTAAATTGTAAAAGTCGTGCATAACCGATAATAGCTTACGAAATATCTAAACAGATAACTTCATTTATCTTTATTCATAACATATTAATGCTGACGAAATAAATAACAAATACGTGAAGGTTAAAATGTGGAACGAGAGAAGTACTACGAACATAATTTATTTTACCTTAGACAACAACGGCTGGAAAATAGTAAGTATCAATGATTAATTTATAATTGTGAAATGTTTGTCTTTGGATACTATATTCTAACACTTTGTCTAAAAATATATTTTAAGTAAACTAATTACAATCTTCTGATTTCAATATTGATCGTATTAGAGTTGTTTGAATTATAGACAGAGAGAGATACATATTGTACTTTTTTTTAAGAGTTTACATACAGTAGCCGTGATTTCCCCCAAAAATAAAAGTATCTCCATAACTTTAACCATTTGCTCGGTTTCAAAATTTGTTGTAAAAAAATTATACTGGATAAACGAAATAACGCTAACGGTGTTTTTTTTAAGTTAAACATTATAATAATGATAATATAACTTTATGAAGCGCAAATTACACCCATAAGAGGGTCAAAGGCTTGGCAATTACATGTAACAACAATACTTACTTCTGCGCAAGTAAATACGGCATATTGGATTTACACAATATAAATATCCAATTGGCTATATTGTTTTTTTTTCTATATTGGCTAGAGGTATAGGGGAAGGGTTGAGATATAAAAAAACATATCTAACCCCACCGCATTTTTGCCTGTCCCAAGTTAGGAGACTCTGGCCTTTGTTAGTCTTGGGTGATTTTTAATTTTAGATTCTTATGTATATTTCGGAGTTTAGTATGACGTCAATTATCCCTGAACGGGTATACAATTTTGTTCAGGGGCCAGCTAAAGCACACCTCCGGGTGCGGGAGTTTCTCGCTGCATTGAAGACATATTGTTGGCCTTCGGCTGCTCTTTGGTCAGGTTGTCTCTTTGACACATTCCTCAATTCCATTCTGAATTATGTATACAGCAAACAATTAACATCATTATTAAAAGACGATTGTATTGTCATTGTGGCACCACACACAAGCTGTAATTGATTTACAAACCAACAATGGTAGCATAAGACATAGATATACAATCATGACATTAACAGTCACACACCAAAGCAGTAATTGATTCACAACATTTTAGACTCGAGTGAGGGAATGTGGTTTTGATACTTTTGATACTTCTACCAAATGTTGAAATAATATGAATAATCTTCAAAGGATGTAATTATCAATAAGTTACAAACAATTATCTTATAAAAGCATGAAAGGAGTCCTCTAATGTCATTAAACTATTATTATTTTCAGTTTTAAAATCATGTCTGACAACAAACAGTCAATGAAAAAAACATTAGAAGAAAACAAGAGTAGGGCTAAGAAGCAATTTGCCGTCACAGCGGTATTCATTGGTGTATATTTTGCTGTTGGGACTACGATACCATTAGATACGTCAGCACTAACGACACCAACAGATCGACTGATTTACACAATAAGATGGTTATTCCTATCTTCATTGACAATGATGTTTGCTATGTTTGGAGTGTTGAGAGTCCGGGGCAGTACAGACGCCATTGATCCATTAAATGGCTCTTCGGAAAACTTAGTAGAACTACCAAACCGAATTTTACGGAATACAACAGAACAACTCATACTTCATGCATCAACGGTTTTGACCCTCTCGACCTTCATGGACGAAAACAGTATGAGAAATATTCCTCTTCTAGTCATACTGTTTATTCTTGGAAGATTATTGTATGCTATTGGATTCAGTTCTGCTCCAATGAACAGAGCTCTTGGATTTAGCATGACATTTTGGCCTACGATGGCAACATATATGTATTGTACATATTGTGTAATAACCACATTCATATTTTAGATTAAACATGATATTTTGTATATTTATGTATCATTGTCCTTTTGTATAATAAAATTGTAAAACAAGTGTATTAACTAAACTGAAAGAATACTCATTTTGGCACAATTATTTATCTATTTGATTAATCAGAGGGGATTTTAAGACAAACGAGGAGCATACTTGTTCCAATATTAACAAAAAATATGTGTTTTCACTCGCGGTGTTAAATTTTGGTAGTTGAATAGCTTGTCGTGTTTAGATGGTATTTACAAAAGGAAGAAAGAAAACTATAAATCAATCTCAATGTGTTACACAACTGTACAAGGTTGGAGTCGGCAAACACATTTGAGTCCTTCAATTTCGGTTATTGCCGGTCCAAAGTCAGGCACCTATAATTTAGTGGCTGTCGTTTTTGTGTACATCATGTTTTGTTATCGGTCTTTCCTTTGTATTTACATGGGGTTGTCAGTTTTCCCGTCTGAAATATTTTACCTTTTTACATTTCTCATATCGGGGCCTCTTATAAATGACTTTACGGTATGTGATTGCTCATTGTTGAAAGCCGTACGGTGAACTATAGTTAATTTCTATGAGGTCTCCGATGGAGATTGGCTTATTAGCTGTCATACCACATCTTATTTTTGCATAAGATGACATATGTATCTGAAAGATTTTGTGTGGATATTGAGAGCTCAAAAGACGATGTTAGAATTTAATTATACAGAGCAACAAGATTTTTCTGGATTCATACTTTAATCGTGCATGTTAATACTATTAATTTATGTATAGCGAGTTTTGGAAATTCAGATACCGTGTATTCATTTTGTTCTTGGGGTCACAATTTTTCCAGGATATCATGGTTATAGGTAAACCACGAATTTTAATGTTTACCGGAATATTAATTCTTCTAAAGGCATGTATGCACATATTTAGATTTTTCCTCAATGCTCGAACATAAATGAATACACATTATTTTGAATACAAAAAAAACAATTTTATAATGCGCAAAGTTCACACTTTAATTTTTTAAACAAACAGTACTGAAAGTGTACTTTTAACATTCGTTTTGCAAATTTAAAAATCAAGTAACCGTTGACATAACAAAAAAAAAAGATATCTGTCTAGCCACTTATCATAGCTGTGTCAAAATGTAGAACGTTCCCGGGCTTGTATTTCTTATTCTATCGTGATTTCCTTGTTAGAGGATTGCTGCTCACAAGGAAGCTATTAAAACAAAAGTTCAAAATGGTGAAGTTGATATCATCCCTTCGTAAATTTACGGACGCCTTCACGAGTTGGTTGTCCGTTAGGGAATGACCGTTTCACAGATGATATCGGATATGTTCCTTATGTCGTAACTACAATTACCTTCCCTTTTCATGAACGTGACCTACCGAATTAAGACTATTATCCGGATTTGTGATAATATAAGCAACACAACGGGTGCCACGTGTGGAGCAGGATCTGCTTACCCTTCCGGAGCACATGAGATCACCCTAAGTTTTTGGTGGGGTTCCTGTTGTTTAGTCTTTTGTACTATTATTTGTCTTTATATTTAGCCATGGCGTTGTCAGTTTATTTTCAATCTATGAGTTTGGCTGTCCCTCTTTTATATTACATTATAATAATTGGTTTTTATTACTGATAAAGTTGTGTTTGTCTTACCACCATGCTTAAAGTCATTTTTGTCAATTGATTTTGTTTTACATCTAAGCCCCCCTTTTAAAAATTAATTTTGTATGTGTCTTATATAAAATTCATTCGTTCAGTGTATATTATCGTGTTTTTGTTAATATAGATATAGGAAGATGTGGTATGAGTGCCAATGAGACAACTCTCCATCCATATAACAATTTATAAAAGTAAACCATTATATGTCAGAGTACGGCCTTCAAAACGGAGCCTTGATATGTCTTTTGATTGAATTAGGCCATTTCAATTGTATTTTATAGTGTGTCTTTCTATGTTGTGGTGTTACCGTATTATTTCAGTTTAGGGTGAAGGTTACCGCCTGTTAAAAAACGTTAAAAACCGCTACAAGTCAGGAACCTGCTGTTCATTGGTTTTCTTTTTTTTATGTGGTTCATTAGTGTTTTTCGTTTTCTCCCTTTTTTATATACATCAGACCGTCGGTTTTCCATGTATGAATGGTTTTATACTGGCAATGTTTGGGGCACCTTATAGTTGGTTGTTCGGTGTGATATAAGGCTCCGTTTTGAAGGCCGCATTGTGACCTATAAGGGTTTACTTTTTACAAATTGTGACATGGATGGAGAGTTGTCTCATTGGGATTCTTACCACATTTTCTTATGTCTATATATAAACAAGAAAAAATTAAAAAGAGCTGTAGATATACAATAAAGAGACAGCATTCCAACGAAAAATTGCAACATCAAGATGTCAGCATACATTCGTTTACAGATTTTCAGATACCAGAAACTTTTGAATATCTTAATCAATTTTACAGTTGTAAGCAGCATATGAATCAACATTATTCTGGATAAATAAAGTTTTGAGCACCACATTTATATTAAATTTGTTTGGAAGCGACTTTAATTTTATTCATCGCAAACTACACATTTAAAAAAGATTATTGAACGTGTACTTTTATTATGATTAATATCACCTATTTAAAAATCAAGTAGCCGTTGACATTAAAAAGATCAAATATCAATTGAACCACTTCAAAATGTAGAACGATGAGTTATAATAGAACCTTTTTTTTTATTGATTTAGTTGTTTTTCATTACACCATGTATATGACCGACAAGAACAAAAAATAATAAACTATAACTAAATACAGACATCCGTTTATCGTCCTATACAAACAACGCCTGTTACGTATCTATTTGTTGACAAAATGTTTAACAAATAATTAGGTCAAAATGTGGAACGAAAGGTATATCATTTAATGATACAAACGTTGGACGAAGGATATACAATTTTATAATATCATTTAACTAGAAGCGCAAGGACATACATGTAAGTTTAAATTTATTTATCATAAAGTACTATTAATTTGTATGGATAAAAGATGCTTAGCTTAAAAAAAATCAAATTGAGTATATTCTATTTTTATTTTAAAATTGTTTTGAAAAAAATAATATCATCATTCAAAAACGTTCAAAATAAAAGCAAATAAATTCAAAATAAAACGGTAGAGTAATTTAGAGTAGATGCAAATATCTTCAATTTTGGACTCTTTTTAAGCATCAACCCTTTAAGGAAAGAAGACAACACTATTAATAGTACAATAATTATTTCGTCATTTTGACACGACATCTAAAGTTATTGCCATAATTCTGGATAAAATCCCAGTAAGACATTTTGCTGTACAAAAGGATGAGGTCTGTGAATACTGAACAAAATATCTATAAAAACTCGGATTTAACGCGTACCTTGATATTACATTACATATGACAAATAACAAGGTCAAAATGTGGAACGAAAGGTATATTATTCATAGGCGGATCCAGGGGGGCTGGCACCCCCTTTCGTGGGAAAAATTTGGTTGATTATATAGGGAATCATTGAAGCATGACTGGAGCGGCCCCCTTCGGTCAGTCAGCGCCCCCCCCCCCCCCCCCCCCCCTTTAGGAAAAGTTCTGGATCCGCCACTGTCATTTAATGATATAAACGTTGAACGAAAGGTATTGTATATCATATAATGACATTAACATGGAACGAAAGCTATACAATTTTATAATTTCATTTAACTGGAAACGTAGGACATACATGTAAGTTTAAAATTATTCATTATATAGTACTAAAATTTATAAAATGCGCATTGGTATGAAGCGTGATTTACTCACTAATTTAGTTAAGACGATTCTTTTTTTCGAAGTTTGCCAATTTTAAATACTTATTTGCCTCTAACAAATAAGTTTTATAAGACTTGAGATGTTTCTGAAATAAATTCATAACAGCAGCATCTAATCAACAGATGTAACTACATTAGATAACTTCCAGGGATAGCCAACATATTTTGACCCTGCCAAATTAATTATGTTTATAGCATGTGGCATGGTTTTATATTCATGCTTCAATTTTATGACATAGTCTAGCTAAGTAAAACAGATTTTTTTTAAAAACTTGTTTAAGATAACACTATTTTTTGCATGTACGTCTTTACGAAGTCATTGTCGTTGATGTGGTATTTTCACTCTAAAGTATTTTTTGTATTTCCTATTATACATTTTAATGTATTATTCATCCATAGACGGCTTCTATGCAATATGTCATTTATTAAATTGGTCCTGAAAAACAAAACTAGTCGACTACCAATGATCAGCAAGTTGCTAACCACTGACCAAGTACACGATCCTGGACAGGCATATGAACATGTGGGATACAATCATTGCCATACCTTCAGTACAAGTATAAGTAAATCGTACGTATTCAACACTAAATAAACTGAAATTACCCGAATGAACGCCAAAACATATTGATAGTTTTGTTGCTATAAATGATAATTATAAAAGCTCCAGAAATCAAATTTATTTGCATATTAAGTTTGAAAGTGTTAAAATTTACGCTAAAATGTTATTTTTACTACGAAATTTTTTAATTATATATAACTAAATAAAGACATCCGTTTATCGTCCTTTGGCTAAACAAACAACTTATTTTAATGTTGACAAAATGTTTAACACATAATTAGGTCAAAATGTGGAACGAAAATTATAGTATTTAATGATATTAGGTCAAAATGTGGAACGAAAGGTATATCATTTAATGATATTAACGTTGGACGAAAGATACAATATTATAATATCATTTAACTAGAAGCGTAGCACACACATGTAAGTTTAAAATTAATTATTATATAGTACTATTAGTTTGTATGGAGAAAATATTCTTCGCTTAAAAAAAATCAAATTTAGTATTTTACTTATTTTCAAAATATTCCAAAAAAATCTCACCAATTCAAAATTTTTTAAAACGAAAGCAAATAAATACGAAATCAAAACGGTAGAGCAATTTAGATTAGATGCAAGTACCTTCAATTTAAGACTCCTTAAGTTATTACAGGAAGGGTTAAGCATCAACCCATTAAAAAAAGGAGACGACACTAGTAGTAGTACAATAATTTTCCGTTATTTAGACACGACAACTGAAGTTATCGCCATAATTCCGGATAAAATCTCAGTTAGACATTTTACTGTACAAAAGGGCGACCTGTGAACACTGAGCAAAAATACCAATATAAACTCGGATATAATTAGTTATCAAAGGTACAAGGCCTATAATTTAATACGCCAGATACGCGTTTCGTAGACATAAGACTTATCATTGACGTTCAGATCAAAATATATAAAAAACCAAACAAGTACAAAGTTGAAGAGCATTGAGGACCAAAAATTCCCAAACGTTGTGCTAATTATGACTAAGGTAATATCACACTGACCATGATATAAAGTTACATATGAAGATTTTACAATGGCACTGTATTATTAGGGACTGTGCAATATTTATCAGACAGGTGAAACAGGTGCAAATTATAGTTAGAAAAACACATTTTCCATCCACTTCAGGAAAAGGGTCTCCCCTTTTTCACCTTTGATGACCATAGGACATGAAGATTTATGCAATCTTGCTATCAAACTGGCAAAATCATGTATTAAGTAAATACCCAAACGAAATCTGTGTACAATCAATAAAAAAAGATTAGATTATCACCATTAAAAATGTAAACTTATGTTTAACTTAACTTAAATTTTAAAAATTGCATGCTAATATTAATATCTTTATAGTTCTTGACAATTCAGATCCAGGGTGATATATATAACTATTTGACCTAGCAGTAGATTTTTAGGAATATCCATGTTTATTTGTAAAAGTTATTCAAGTTTTGTAAGATTACTATTTGAATTTAGTCTCAACTGAAAATTTTATCTTTTTTTTTTTTTTTTATCTTACCTATTAAATAAATCCATAAATTTAACAGCAATATACCAAACTACCAAATAACAATGGATTCTTCAAGATCAATACATACATGAGATTACTGTAGAGTTATACAATAATCTATGTTTGAAAAAATGATAAAAAATTTAAAGGCGACTATTTGAATTTAGTCAGATTTAAAAATCTACCCTTTTTTAAGACAAAATTGGTCGGGCAACTTGTAGACCATATTTAGATTATACCTAGATGAGGAAGTACTGTCAAAATCAGACTTATTCAATTAAATTGAGACAAAGTTCGAGCACAGTGGAGGTAACGTAGAGTAATGTCAAATCTGTGCTCCACCAGTCAACATGTGGTCTGTAGAGTAATAGGACAAATACATTTTTTTCTGCTTGTAAGTCTTAAGACATTGAAAATTTATAGCCTAAATCAGAATAGGACATTCACACTTTCGTGTCATTTGTGAATTTGGTCCCGCCTGCCTGCATGATAATTATTCCACGTCCCCTTAAAAGCATGGTTGTATCTCATATATTTGACGATCACTTTACTTTACACACCATTTTGTTAAAATCGAATATGACATTCTTCTCAATTTCATCTTTAAAGGATGAGAGTATTTTGTCACAATTAATCAACAGGGGTTCACAAATTACTAGAATGGAATTGTGGTCTTTGTATTATCATGAAATTTTAATTATGTTTTATTTTCAGCCTGTAAAACCATGTCCGACAAGAAAAAGTCTATCAAAAAACCATTTGAAGAAAATAAAAGTTTGGCAAACAAGCAGATTGTCACAACTATTGTATTCAACGTTCTGTTTTTTACGTTGGGGAAATCACTAGTACCAATAGACACGTCGCAACTAACGACACCAACAGATCGTCTGATATACACTATAAGATGGTTGTTTCTATCTTCACTAACAATCATGGTTGCTATGTTTGGAGTGTTAAGAGTTCGTGGGAATACAGACGCCATTGATCCATTAAATGGTGCTGCAGAAAACTTGGTAGAACTGCCAAACCGAATTCTACGAAATACAATTGAACAATTCTTACTTCATGCATCAGCTGTATTAACCTTTTCGACATTTTTGGACGAAAGCAATATGAATAACATTCCTCTAATGGTCGTGTTGTTTATTCTTGGACGATTGTTCTATGCTGTAGGATATAGTTCTCATCCTATGCACAGATCTTTTGGATTTAGTATGACATTTGGACCTACGTTTGTTACATATATTAGATGTACGTACAATATTGTATCAACGCTATTATTTTAGAACAATAAAGTTCTTCACAACGCTAGAAATATGATTTGCTGAAGAATGATTCAACAAGTATTTTTTAATAAAAGTATGTCAAAAAGTTTGTGCATCAGTTAATTTTTTGGAAGTATTATTTTTTTTTTGGCTATAAATTGCAGGTATACATTTTATCAGGAATTGATAATATTATTAACACATAAATGCTGTCCGACAGGTATGCACAAGGTCTTGTTTTGCTCTGACTGTTTATGACATATTTATACTAAATGCATTGGATGTGTACTGATATATAATTTATTATTAAACTGACAGTTCTCTCAGATCTGAACTTAGTGTCTTTAATGTTGTTTGGATGTACAAGTACCCGGCCACGTCCGTATTATTACCCATCTGTTAGCCAGTTTCCACTAATTTTATAGTTCACTCTTATGTTGTACTGTTACAACATTGTCAAAGGTTAGGATTTGGATCCCGCTAACATGTTTAAACCCGCCACGTTTTGTAGGTATGTGGCTGTCTCAAGTAGAGCCTGTTCTTTGATGGTTGTCGTTTGTTTAATTGTTACATTTTTTAAACTAAAAAAATAAATTAAGTCGTTAGTTTTATCGTTTGAATTGGTTTACATGGTCGTTAAAAATGTTCATCGGAAGGTACCAAGACATTTTTTTATAAATATTCCGTATCAACTACACAAATAATACATGATGGTCTTAGGATATACATTGTTCGTACTGACACGGCTTATCATCTTAATAACTTGTTAACTAATTGTCTTTGATCTATTACTAATATTACTGTTACATGTGTTACTGTTTGTTCTGTTTTCGGTGGTATCAATTTGACGTGGCTCGGTACTTATAATACATCCCGTCAATGTGTTTTCCATTATCTTTCTATTTTATCTGATTTTTTTTTAGCCACGGCGTTGTCATTTTATTTTCGATATATGAGTTTGTCTGTACCTCTAGAATCCTGACTATCTTTTATGATATAAGCATAATCACTTTTTTAACGAAGGAAAACAAAATGACATACGCAACCAATATAAGCAACGCACAAAGACCACGAAAGAACTATCCACCAAAAGAAGTGGATGTAATCAATCATATGCAATTTTCGGTTATATCAAAATTAAAGAGTATTGCATAACAAAAACACCAAACTCTGGGGAAAATTCTAACGGAAACTCCTTAAGGTACCAGTCTTGTATTACAACTCTAATTTCAGGTGCATGTCAAAACATGGAGGGAAACAAAATAGTGCATTTTTTTCTGATTTTTTTTCTGAACTCAATTTTTTCTGTTTGATTATAGGTTTATGCTGAATTGAAACATATATATAGACTTAAAAAAAAATCTTGCATCTTTTGGGGATATCAATCCAGGAAAGTGGAAGGATATCATGTTTACTGGAAGTGGTGCGGCCTAGTAAAAATAGCAAACAGAAAGTAGAAAAAAAATGTTTTGACTTCAGGATTGCGTAACTTTTTATTCTTCGTGGCAACACCCTCTTTTTTTCGATTAAATCACAATTTCACATTAGTACATGCATGATATGAACATGACATTTTTTTTCTATGTAGCATTTTTTATTTTTTTATTTTCAAAGATCAGCTGTTTAACATGTAAGCCTATGGAGCAGTCAATTACAAGACTGCAACCTTAAGGAAATATATCTAATTGAGAACCACTGTCAGATTCTCGACTTGAAATATATATGTTGAAAATGTTGGATTAAACCTAACTTGATAGGTAAACATGTACAAACTAAGGGTGCAGCAGTCAACATTGTGTAATAATCTTAATCACTATAAAAACAAGCAAATAGGTCTACAAAGAAAACCAAAAATGCAAAATAAGACACATAGCATAGCACAATGACGGGATGTACAAGTATCGAGTTACGTCAAACGGATACTTCCAAAAATAAGTATAACAGTAAATGTAATAATTGATTAACAAACACAAATAAAGTATTACTATAACAAGTGAATAAGATAATAAACAACGTCAGCACTTAAACTCTAACTTCAAGACCATCATGTTACATTTTTAAAGTTGTATTTCCAATGGAAAACATAAACTTTCAAGAAATTTTCGTCACGAGAAATCAAATTCAGCGCCCCTTTTCTTTATAAACGTGGAAGCGTATGTATACATCTCGAACAGCCAAAATGATACTTATTGTGGTGGGGTTGTGCTGCCATGAGGAAATACTTATTCATCTGATTCGTTCATTATAAAAAAGTATCATTAAATTTAGTATTGTTAAAAAATCAAGCTGTTGTTTGCTCTGGATGACAAAAACTCACCACGCTGCAACCGCAGAAAGGAATATAACAAACATAGAGAAGACGAGGTTTCTGTAACCAAATACATGAAAAATGGTATACATATTGAGGCAGGACTTAAAAAAGTAAATTAATTATTTTAAAAAATGAAGACGAGAAAATGGAAGAAAACTCGGAGATTGTGGAAACAAAAAGCCCGAAAAGTAGTTCGAAAGTCAGTCTCTTAAATTGCCTGACACGAAACAAATATATAAAGTATAAACAAACAAAAAAGTGTAAAAAGAGGAATGGTGTTTGAGGACATGACATACATGACTGATGATATACCTTAGACCATGTTAATAATTGCGCTACCGTTAAACGTAGCCTTTTTCGTGTGGCTACCATCTTTGTTACGTTTGGAGGACACACAAAGAATGGTGGAGGTCCAAAATCCCCGACAATTTCTTCACGGGAGCGCCATCGTCATACGTGAACTCGTTTGATGTTCTCAGAATGTAAACATGTCTATCAGGTCAATAAGTATCTGTCCTGAAATTTCGGTAGCAGGATATGATATGAATTCCGGAGCACACGAGATCACCACAGTTATTTGTGGGGTTCATGTTGTCCAGTCTTAAGTTTTCTATGTTGTCATTGTATAATTATTTGTCTGTTTGTCTTTTTCTTTTTTAGCTACGGCTTGGTAAGTTGTCTTTGATCTACAAGTTTGAATACACATTTTCGCTATTACCGGTAGACCCGGCCACCTGAACTGTTGACGTCATACAACAATCTTTTTTTCCATTGTAGAAGTAAAAATTTTATGGGAACCTGTTTGATATCCTGCTATTGCGGACAAATAGCGACAATGTGTATGTTCCTCTTGTATCTTTCGCCCCCTCTTTTTATATATTAAATATAGAAATAAATTTTGCGTTCTGCAAATGACGTGCTTATATAGTATTTAACATATAGTCCAGTCAAACTAAGGTTTAACCTCAAAATAATTGCAACAGAATATGTTTTAGTTTTAATCTATAGCATTGAGCCCCAAATATACACAGAAAAAAAGTCCCAAAAAAACTAACTCAAAATCAGCTTTTTCAATTTCTTGTTGAAATTTTCATTGGAAAGGAAGATAACTCCGCATAAAAGAGTTTTTTTCGGTAGTTTTTGGTTGACTTTCTGAAAATTCATGTAAAGCATGATACTTAAATTGGGTTATAAAAAGTAAAATCACAAAAATACTGAACTCAGAGGAAAATCAATTTGGAAAGTCCATAATCACATGGCAAAATCAAAAAACAAAACGCATCAAAAACGAATGGACAAGAACTGTCATATTCCTGACTTATAAGTTCGTATTTGACTTTATTATTTTATCTTCTGCTCATGAAATGTACAAATGGAGGTGGTACGGTTTATATTTCTTTCTTCGTATTTTTCAATAATTACATTAGATGTATGTTTCATTAAGATACTTTACGTGTTATTCCGTAAGCCATTGCATTGCTCAATAGAACTTTTCATTCATGATAACACGTGGTCCCACAATAAAGTGCACAGGTGAATTAAATAAAACAATAATAAAATTCGTGTTTTCAGGATCATTGCTAAAAAAATATAATTATAAGTATTGAATACTTCTTTTTGTAACTTCATAGGGTTGTAAAAGCGTTGAAAATGTAATTCGATCAACGCTTTTACACCCAAATGAAGTAACAAAAAGAAGCATTCAATTCTTAATTAAAGAAATTGCAAAGTAGATTTGTGAACATTTTGAAAAAATAATGTGAAAATTTGGTTCTGTTTATATCTGTAAATTATATTATTTCAGCATTTACCTTATTTGAAGAATTTTAAACCATATGCTTAATTGATTTTATTTAATTATATCTTTACTTTGACATCGAAAAATTTTATAAAATGGTCAACTAATGAATTACGAAATTTAGGTTGTAGGATGATAAAATATATAAAACACATTTAGATTTTGTTTTTTATACTCTAAAGACGTCTAAAATACAATACAATCTGCTGAATAGAAGCGGTAAGGTTATTAATTTTCTATCAATTTTTATTGATATTCCTGCACTTTTTCAGAGTTTTCTCCCATTTTAATGCAAATCTCTGTGATTTTTTAGTCGTCCCCAAATTAAATTTTGTCGGACTTTTTTCTGTGTAGATTTGGGTTATAATGTTAAAGATTAAAACCTTAAATTCTTCTGTTGCAATAACTTTAAGGTTATGTTTAAATTTACTCTAAGTTGACTGGACTGATATACATGTATTTAAATATCAAAACGTGGAACGAATTAAAGGTGAAAATGTGGAACGAAGAAATATCATTTTGTATTATCATTAAACTACGAAAGAGAGTGTATAACATAAATATGAGTTTAAAATTATTTATCCAAAATTACTCTGAAGATTGGATGGTTAAAAACACCCAAGATTAATTGAATCAAGTTAAGTATGTTTTATTTTATTTTTACAACTTTCATCTAATTAAAATAAACTTTCACAAATTAAATAAATTATAAATTTGAGTTTTAGCTTGTCCTTCATTTGGGTTTCATCTATTACTGGAGGAAATCACTAGAATCGACCCTTTAGCGAAAAAATTCGATCCTATATTCATGACATTTTTATCATAATATGATCTACTTAGCATTGATGAAAATTTGTTATTGTACATAGATTACATTATAATCAAGGCAAGTATGACAAACACTACTACACAAAGAAATATTTTCATTCACTAAAATGTTTTTGAGTATTCATCCTCCCTTTATTCTTTTTTTCGTGGAAAAGGGGTATATTTTGACAATCCAAACACTGCCACCATATTTGTATTGTTCATGAATCAATATTTTTAGTATTAAAGAAAAGACATGATAAAAGCATGATAAATATTTCAATTTTTAGCCTGAAAAATTATGTCAGACAAGAAGAAGTCTACCAAAAAAACATTTGAAGAAAATAAAAGTTTGGCAAGGAAACAGATTTTCCCTACTGTCGCTGTCAATGTACTATGTTATGCTTTGGGAAGAATACTACCAATAGACACGTCACAACTAACGACACCAACAGATCGTTTGAATTACACTATAAGATGGCTGTTCTTATCTTCAACAACTATCATGTTTGCTATGGTCAGAGTGTTAAGAGTTCGTGGGAATACAGACGCCATTGATCCATTAAATGGTGAAGCAGAAAACTTGGTAGAACTTCCAAACCGAATTCTCCGAAATACAATAGAACAATTCTTACTTCATGCATCCGCTGTATTAACCTATTCGACATTCCTCGATGAGAGCAATATAAATAATATACCTTTTATGGTCATGCGGTTTATTCTTGGACGATTGTTCTATGCCGTAGGATATAGTTCTGATCCTATACACAGATTTTTTGGATTTAATATGACATTTGGACCAACATTTATAACGTATGTTAGATGTTTGTATTATGTTTTATCAACTCTGATATATAGAAAAAAATAAACGTTTGTGCATATAACCAGAAGTATGATTAGATGAAGAATAATATAACGATTGTTTTTTTTTAAACAAAAGTATGTTAACCCAGATGCTAATTAAGACCAAACAACAAATTGGCAGTATTTGGCCATAGCCTATAATATTATTATTCTCATAATTTATACATGTTTTATATAACTGAAAAATGAGGTTACCCGCATATTGCTGATTATGGCAACCGTACTGTCATATATATATATATATATGTTAGACTCAGATTGGCGTCCGGTCTCTAATCGACGTTCGTTCCTTAAATCGACTTCCAAATCTGACGTCACATTTTCAAATCGACGTCCAATATTTTAATCCTCTAATCGACGTCCAAATATTGCTAAAAATCAACGACCTACATTTACTGGTGTCTTTTGTATTCAATGTCAAATATCAATATCAATATAATAAATCACTGCACTAACATTAAATAAGGCCTTTATCTTTCACGTTTAATATTTTACAATTTTCAATATGGCTTTTAATATTGAAGCGGCTTTAAATCAATAACATTACCGTATGGTTTTTATCATTGTTGATGGCAGTATGGTTGCCTTTATTTCGACTCTGATGGATATTTGTCTTAGTAAAAATCATACCACATATTTTTACTTAAACGAATATAATTTAATTTCGAAAATTGTATCAAAACCTAATTAGATAGCTGGTAATTAATTAAAAAAAAACCAACATATTTTTTAAATATATTTTATTTGGCACAGAGAATATGTAAAACAATTGTAAGGTCTAAGCTGGTATCTGTTGAGTTCAAATTTGCATTTTGTGTTGTCATCTTCTATTACAAATTTCCCTTTTGACATATTATTGATGATATTTATACATTTTCCTTTTCTCCAGTATCCACTAACAAATACGGCTGTTCCCTTGTTCATGGCGGGATTTGTTATAAACTGTAAAACTATCCCCACTGTAGGTGTAAATACGTTTTCGCAGTTTCCACCAAATAACTAAGGGATATAATTCTAGCTGTTTTTCCTTAAAATATTCCATTAGTCCCTCGTTCACAAATTGATTTTGTGAAGTACATGGATTCTAAAAAATAGATTATAGATATAAAAGTGCATTTGAAAGTAAGATTTTATATAGCAATTAATTAGATTTACCGAAAAGTATAACTTGTAAATATTAAGAAAAATAGCACGTTTACGATTAATATGTCGTCACTTAAGATAATATAATCAGTTAGATTTTAGTTTATCTTTTTAAGTGATAAGTTTGACATTGAAATAATGTAACAAATCAATAATTGTCATCAAAATCTTACACAATTTGGGTTAGTTTCATTTTTAAGATCTGTACCAAACTGGCGCTCGTATAAAGCTCTGTACTGGCTGGCACTGGCCAATGGATCGCAATCAACAGCTTCCTAAAAAATTGAAAAAAAATTGTATAGTTTCAGGGTTTTTTTTCTTTCTCATAAATACGAACATTGTTTGAAAAATTTAGGACGTTTATAAATTAGTTGAATTTTATTTAAATATAATATCTATTTCTATTTTCACATAAAGTATATATACATGCGATGTTATTATACTTTATTGAGAGTCAGTCAACATTAAAACATTGAAAAGCATGTTTAATTGGTATAAGTTAAAACGATTATTGAGGGATGTGTGGAGTACTGATTTGTTATAAATAAATTAATTTTTTATTGTTTATTAACTTTGAAAAATATATGTAATCCTCTTACAAACTATTCAAATTAATAAAACATTTATTATGTCAATGTATTTTTTTTTTGCAATTTAGCGTATTAAACTTTCACAAGTTTTCCACAGTAAATAAATACACACGTACATCATCACAAATTCTTTCATCAGGATTTTCTTCTACATGTACATGTACCTACTTTTATTGTAGTTTGTAAGCGACAAAGTATTAACGTTTGTCATAGACTACTATTATGTTAAAGTGTATATCTATTGTTGGGTTTTTAAAGTCCAGTGGCAAATATTTCGTAGATTCTAGGACGTTATATAGTCGTCTTAGCGTATTAGTAATGACGATTTTGGGATACTTTTAAGTAAATATCAAATATACATGCATCTTTACAGCATTTATATATAACTAGATGATGAACTGTGTGGTTTTTGTTGTTACTTGGACTCTTAAAGTCAAAAGCTATTTAGCAAAAATTAAATTATTTTACATGCAAAAGTTAAGTACACTGAAAATGTCCTTTTTTTGTAAAAAAAAAAAATACTCTAATAAAAAAAAAATTGTATGAAATTTATATCTATATTCTCTTTTATATTTTCTTCACTAAGATTAACCCCATCATTTATGTGCTCACTAGTGAAACCATCACCGACCTCGGGCTGATAGGTCTCTGTAGTCTTTTTCTGTACCATGATGCTCTAAATCGTTATCCTCTACATTCAAATGTGCTGTGGTCAAAAATTGTCTCTCCTCCTGGGTGAGGATTGTGAATGGAATCTACAGATATTTTCAAATGTAAAACTATTAAAAATGAGCTAATTGCATGAGATGCAGTAATATCTAAAGTAAATAGTCAAATAATAATAATATGAAGAATTAAATAAGATAATAAACACGTTACATCATAAATTTTGAAAATTCGTTTCCATTATCAGACTGTAATATTCTTGGTGATCCTAACAGGTAAAGATACTTTAGATTAAAATCTGCTATTTCTTTAGCAGTTTTGGTTTATGTTGGTCCTCCAAAGGCAAATTTTGAGTAACAATCAATTATGTGCATGCATATGTATATCCTCTTACTGCTGGCATTTTTTTAAAATCTACTTGCCAGCGACTGTTAGGATACGTAGCTGGAATTGATCTGCGTGCTGTAGTAGTTTTTTGGTAAATCAATAACACTGGCACACTGCTGACACTTAACTTCTGTTTTGAACAGAATTTTAATGGTTTCTCTGAAAACGGGAAATACTGTTGTCCTCAGTGCTTCGTATATTGTGTCTGCTTTTCTGTGGTAATTTTTATGATTTTCTTTTATCATATTCACCAATTCATTTAAGTTAACACATCTTCTGTGGTGAACATTTAAATCAATAGATTTTCTGAACAGACAATCTGTATTTTGATCATAGAAATATTGACCTGATACCGTTTTTACTACTCTCTCAGATAATCCAAGTTTCAGTTCTGCAATAAATTTTTTCCGACCCCATTTGCTGTTTTGTTCTTTTGCTTTAGCTATTTCCACATAATAAGGCATGTCGGCCCAAAATGTCTCCGCGTTCGGATCATAACGTTTTTTGATTCAGCGAAATATGCAAATCACAGACCTAATAAATTCAAAGTCTTTGTTGGAAGGTTCGATAACCTCGATCAGACTTCTTCAGCTGAAATTATAAATTACAACACAGCAGTATCTTATTCTAATACATTGTATTTACAATAAATATACATTTCGGGAGGAGGGAGGGATTTTGAATAACATTTTCCTCTGATAACAACAAGTTATTTAAGCAGCCTCTCCTGTTGGACCCGAATTAAAAAAAAAAGGATCGTGACGTCAAATTGTATGGTTCACTAACCACCAATAAAATTTGAGTTTTCTCACTTATATTCAACCAACTCAATAGCACAGCGCACCGTGATAACCGAGTTTAAGAGCAGGACTTAAATTCTATTAATGAGTTTAAGCATCAATTGAATTGGTTGAAATGTTTTCAATGTTTTAGCTTTACATGACGGTTATAATTTGTGAAGCACATACTGTTGACATGAAAGTATTACCAAACAGGACTAACTATTTGCAACATTAGAGATGACGCCAAAAGAACTTTGCCCGAATATATTCTGAATTCTGCAAATACTTCTCATCATGCCACCCTCAACCGCTACTGCTGAATACTCGTTTTGTGCTCTGAAACGCGAAAAAAACGTATCTGAAATGGACCGTGGGACAAAAAAGACTTTCTTCACTTGCACTGCTACACGTTCATTCTGGCTATGACATTGACACTAAAGAAGTTTTCGATACGTTTAAACATGCTAGACAAAGGAAAATGCTTCTCTCCTAGATGACCTCGGTTGTTATCTGCAGTCTTACATACGAACGTCACATTCATATAAAGCACCAAATTAGAAAATAATAAAAAAAAGATTGTTTGAATTGGTTTGTTTTCGTATGTTAACATATATGCCATGAGATGTTATCTAGCCCTTTTTGGAGTTTTTTCTCTGAAGTATAACAAACTGGCGAGCTTTGCAAAGTTTTTAGATTTTTTTGTCAGTTTTAGGTCTTTGATTTGATATATAGCTGGACACTCAACTGTGCATACTACAGTTGAAAAAACACCATCTTATATCGAAAAAAGACTCATTTTCCGCAAAAAAGGGTCCATTTTTAAAATTGATTAGAAGTGACAAACAACAACATATACAAATGAACGATACTCGATTAAAAAGTTGAATCGTAAAACACCGTTATCAAACTGATGAAAGCATTGGTTTCGTGCCTTAAAAAGTTCATAATTTGAACGCTTTTATTGTTTTGAACGTAAATACACTGATATTAAACTTTTTAAGCTATAGGAAATTTGAATAATCACTCGATAAATTTCAATGCAATCACAAAATATTTGTTAAGTGTTTGTATATCTAAGAATATAAGGATTCCATGAACGCATTTCCATCGGTGTGTGTATACATTTGTCTTTATTCGGAATAAAAGCATTATAAGGCTAATTTCAACTTTTTTAACAAAAATATAATCGGTTTGATATTAAATTTTTTTTTTATCTAAAATACTAACACAACTTGTATATACGTGTATGTTAAAAAGCACCCTGAGAATTTTTTTAATTTTACTTGCCGATATATTGATGATGTCCTATCATTGAATAACCCATTTTTCAGTCAATACTTACATCACATATATCCCAGTGAACTTGAAATTAAGGATACTACTGATACTAGAAGGACGGCTTCATACCTTGATATTTTCCTCAATATTGACAAAGATGGACGACTTCACACGAAAATCTATGATAAACGGGACGACTTCAATAGTTATCAAAAGTACCAGGATTATAATTAAGTACGCCAGACGCGCGTTTCGTCTACATAAGACTCATCAGTGACGCTCATATCAAAATATTTATAAAGCCAAACAAGTACATATTTGAAGAGCATTGAGATCCATCTTCGCATTTCTCAGCAGTAACTTACCCTCTACCCCTTCGTATGGCGTTTACATATCTTTATCGTTACGTTATTCTCGTACATGATCACAGTATACGGAATGAATATACAAGAGTGTGCTCCTAACGGAGGAACTGCACCAAAAAAGTTATGAGGAGGACATATTAAAAATGACACTCAGTAAAATTTACGGACACCGTCACGAATACGGTGATCCATACGAAGTGTCTTTGTTCAAACTAATGAAGGACAATTTTAACCACGTGTTAGATTGTGGTATGTCATAACGTCGTCTGATCTTTTAATTGCCGATTGTCTTGCGGAGTATGAATTCGCATTGCTATAAAAGAGGGACGAAAGATACCAAATGGAAAGTCAAACTCATAAATCTAAAACAAACTGACAACGCCATGGCTAAAAATGAAAAAGACAAACAGAAAAACAATAGTACACATGACACAACATAGAAAACTAAAGAATAAACAACACGAACCCCACCAAAAACTAGGGGTGATCTCAGGTGCTCCGGAAGGGTAAGCAGATCCTGCTCCACATGCGGCACCCGTCTCGTGTTGCTTATGCGATTACAAATCCGGTAAATAGTCTAATTCGGTAGGTCAAATTCATGAAAGGGAAAGGGATTGTAGTTACGACGTAAGGAACATATCCGATATCATTTGTGAAATGGTTATTCCATAACGGTCAACCAACTCGTGATGGCGTCCGTAAAATTTACGAAGGGATGATTTCAACTTCACCATTTGGAACTCTTGATTTAATAGCTTCCTTGTGAGCAGTAACCCTCTATCAAGAAAATCATGATAGGAAATGCAAGCACGGGAATATCGTATCAATTGAGAGATATATACCCCGTATGCAGGTGCTGCAGGAATGTTGCTACTTAGAAATGGAAAGTTCACAATTGGAAAGCTGAAATCATCTCTTTTTTCGTAAAGTTTTGTCTTCAATCGACCCTCATTATCAATTTCTAGATGTAAGTCAATATATGAAGCTGACTTAACTGTATATGTAGTATCCTTTATCTCCAGTTCGATGGGATAGATGCGTTCCACATAGTCACCAAATTTTGAATTGTTTAGTGAAAGAACGTCATCTATATAGCGGAAAGTAGAGTTAAAGGATATTGCTAACTTCTTATCTTTCTTCCTAAGAAGTTCCTGCATGAAGTCAGCTTCATAATAATAAAGAAACAAGTCAGCAAGTAGAGGGGCACAGTTTGTTCCCATTGGGATGCCGACAGTCTGTTGAAAAACACGTCCTCCGAACGTAACAAATATGTTGTCAATCAAGAAATCAAGCATCTTGATAATATCGGTTTCAGAGAATTTTTTGTTTGAATCAGAGTGATTCTTTACAAAGTAGGATTTATCCCTCCCTAAGACTAGATACTTGTATCTACGTTGGCCATTCTTTTTTATGAAGCAAAGTAATACCAGCTCTTTTAATTTGTCTTTAAGTTTGGAATGTGGAATACTTGTGTAAAGAGTAGAGAAGTCAAATGTTTTAATACTGTTACAAGATGAAAGAGAGTTAGATTGTATGTACTCTAAAAGATCTTTGGAATTTTTAAGTATCCACATCTGATTCACGCCACCTCTAGAATAGGCAGTTTCACAATAACTTTGAAGCCCGTCTTTGATTGCTGATAAAATGGATGTTAATAATTTAGAAAGAGGTTTTGTGGAGCACTTGGAAGACCCAGCAATATACCGCTGTTTGTAAGGACACTTATGTAGTTTAGGTATCCAATACAGTGATGGAAGATCCAGTTCTTCATCTTTGGTTGAAATACCAAAGGAACAAAGAACAGACCTATGATTATCCAGGATTTCCTCTTTGGTAAGTGTCGTGAGGGTATATGTTGAGTTTCCAAGTGAATTGTCCATACCTAATGTGTTTATCAAGCAATTAATGTAATGACTTTTACAGACAAAAACGATGTTATTGTTGTAATCGACTTGTCCGGATCTGATATCACCGAAACCGGACATTGACTTATAGTGCGACTGTCAACTTCCTGTGGTGAGTACTTTGATCATTGCAGAATAACCAGAGAGCTTGATGAAGACAGACGTCTAACCCTCAACTCGTATCTGCCATTTGCCATACACGTACTTGGATAACTCAAGGTAACCTTACTTATTATATAAGTTCTAGTAGCAAATACTATATTGGTGTCAGAAGTTTGTTTCAACTCACCTGGAGAATACCGGAAATGATTTTGTAGCGGCAAAATTTTTCTTTTTGAATTTTGAAACAATAAAAGATTCGAAATTGACGAAATATACGGATAATTTTCTAAGTGTTTAAAACAATTGTCAATAATTCTTTGTCAGTTTCACTGATTATTTATTGGGCAATTATTTAATCATTTTAGAAACTGAATTTTGATTGATACATTTTTCTTTGTCATTGTCAATGACAAAGAGATACAGGCAAGTGTCAGTGTTACTGAAACTTAACCTGTTAACAATTTAGTCAGTGTTACTGATTAATTATATAGCAAGACATTGTGTCTTATATTTATTTCATTTTATAAGAAATAGATTTATTCAATCATGACAGAACCAGTGAATATTAACACAGCTACATTTTTACAACTTAAGTCGTTAAAAGGCATTGGGGAGGCTAAAGCAAATGCCATACTAAGGGCAAGAGAAGAAAAAGGTACACTTACTGAAGACAACATCTTTGATATTACAGAAATTTCGAGTACTCTTTGGGCATCTTTATTAAAGGACAATCTAATAACTTTTAAAGCAGTTAAGCCATCAGGGGAAGATCTTGCGTCAACGGTAGCATTACTAAGGGATAAAATATCTAGTATTGAAAAGGATCGTTCTGACATGGTAGTTAGTTTTCAGTTACAGGCTGACCAGTTGAGAGAGAAGAACCTGGCCATATTGGAACAACAAAGGTTGCAGTATGAGCAAGAGCGGGATGAATAATTTTCAAAAGGTAAAACAAGAATTAAATCATTTTAGAGAAATGGTTGAAACTAAAGATAAGGAATTAGACCGGTATCATGAAAAAACAGAGAAAATGCAATCTCAAATAGAACAGCAAGAGTCTCTTGCTAGAATTCAAAAGGTAATAACTGACAGGGAATCTAAATCAGGAGTAAATTATAATTATAAACCCCTTCAACTCCCGACAAATATGGTCCATCTGCTCCAAAGCTGGCTATTTTTGATGGCAAAAGTGACTGGCGACCATACTTTTTGCAGTTTTCTACCATAGCTGATAGATATAAATGGACTGATGAGCAAAGATTGTTCAAATTAATAGAACTTTTAAGAGATAGGGCTCTGAAGTACTACAGTAACAGGGTTAAATCATTACAGGCAAATTATAAACTGTTTTGTCAGAAATTTAATGAGAAATTTGGTAAAAAGGAATTACCCCATATTTTACGTAGATTATTACAGGATTTGAGGCAAGAAAATGAAGAGAATTTGAGAGATTTTGCAGAGAGGGCACAGGAGTTGGCGGTTGATGGGTATCCTGATACTCCAGAGAAGTTTGCTGAGACGCTGGCTACTGATGCATTTTTGAGAGGTTGTCTGGATAAAAGAGCTGCTTTAGTTGCCATGGACAAGAACCCAGAATCCTTAGATCAAGCAGTCCAATTTGTACGTAGTGCAGCAGCTAACCAAAAAGTTATTATGGGCGGTAAGAAGTCTGAAGTGAAAAGAGTTACATTTTCAGATACAGAAGATGTCCAAGAACAGGAAGAAGAAAAATTTGCTGTACGGGTTGTTGAGAAAGATGATGATAAAAAAGGGGTAAGTGCTAGTATTGAGAAAAGACTTAAGAAAACAGAAGATGATCTTGCAGAGACAAAAATTATTGTGAAAAAGATTCTCAATATAATTAACCAAAATCAGGGTCAAAACCAGAGGTCAAGAAGTACATATAGGTCTCCTACACCAGAAAGGTCAACAAGCCCATATAGGGGAACAGGCTGTTTTCAGTGTGGAAAAGAAGGACATTATGCCCGGGATTGTCCAAGCAGGATAATGTATCGAAATGGGTCGCCCATGCGTAGTAGAACTCCATCACCAAGTAGCAACACTTTAAACTATCAGGGATCAAGAAAGACGGCCAATTCTTGATCAGCTCGGGACATGGTGGCCAAATATGTACAGATGTAAAAAAAGAGGATATTGGTAATACAGTGAAAATTCAGGAACTATTTCTGTATAAACATAATTCAGATTCAAAAACATTGTACATAAACTTAATTCTTAATGGGCAAAAAGTTTTAGCTGTTGTAGATAGTGCAGCTCAAGTTTCCGTGATCAGTATATCACTCCTTTAACAGTTGGGGCCAAAAGTAAAGATGAAGCAGCACATAATACTGAAAGGGGCTGGAAAGGGGTCTGAAATGGAAGCCAGATACACAGACGACCTTGACGTAACAGTTGGTAAACTCAAAGTCAAATGGAGGTTTGTGGCTGCAGAGATCACAGATAAGGTAATATTAGGTATTGATTTTTTGGAACATTTCAAGGCTATAATTGATCTAGGCAATTATACCGTACAGATAAATCAAGATCTTATACCTGCCATCTGTTTAGGTAATAAGGAGGGTAAAATTTCACATGTTTACAGAGTAACAGTGGGGAGGAAAACAGTTGTTCCACCTCAGTCAATGAAGGTATTAAAAATTGAGATTGATAGGACACCTAATTCTGATATTATTATACAGCCGAACTATGAACTAAAAGGTTTATTAACACCAAATGTTGTGCTGAAAATAGGTCAGGAGGTCTCAACCGTAGTACGTAATGGCTCCAATAAGTTTGTTACTTTGAAAGGAGGGTTGAAATTTGGAATTGGCACAGAAATAGAATGCACAATACCTTTGACAGATGTAAATGAACTTGACAGGTTTTCTGACAAGTCATTAAATAATTTCGAGCCATTTTTTGTAACACATCAAGCTGCAGAGGCTGACAGAGTATCTGATAGCCTGACAACTGGTTCAGAGACAAACGAAAACTCAAATATGGTTCCACCAGCACATACAATTTTATCCATTAAAGCTGATAATAACCACTCTCAAGTAAGTTCACAAAATCGTGATAAAAACATGTCTGACAGGGTCTCTGTCAAACAAGCTCTTTCAATTAAAGATATGAATGAACTTATTCCAAAACATATACAAGATCTGTATTCAAGGACCATTAAAGGTATGACACTGTCAGAAAGTAAGGACATAGCAGAATTATTGATTCAATTTCAGGACGTGTTTGCGAAAGGGGATATGGATTTGGGCCTATTTAAAGGGGAAATAAAACACCGTATCCACACAGGAGATGCTACTCCAGTAAAACATCGTCTGAGGCGGACTCCATTAAAGTTTGAAGGTGAGGAACAAAAACATTTACAAGATATGTTGGATAAAGGGGTTATTCAGCCATCAATATCAGATTGGGCAGCATGTCCTGTTCTAGTACGGAAAAAGGATGGCTCTATCAGGTACTGTCTAGACTATAGAGGGCTCAACAAGACTACAACAAAAGATTTATTTCCGATAGCGAAAATAGAAACCTGTCTAGATACTTTGCGTGGAAGCCAATACATGAGTACGGTGGATATGGCTGCAGGTTATTGGCAGTTGGAAATAGACGAGAGAGACCGCTATAAGACCGCTTTTGTGACTAAGTATGGTTTGTTCGAGCACGTCAGACTGCCATTTGGTCTCTGTAACTCTCCAGCTACTTTTAGTAGAGTTGTTCAGTTAGTTTTGCAGGGTTTAACTTGGGAGGAGTGTTTGGCATATCTGGATGATGTCATCATTTTGGGTTATAGTTTTGAGGATCATTTACAGAAACTGAGACATGTATTAGAACGATTCCAGCAGTATAATCTCAAGTTGAAACCATCAAAGTGTAATCTGTTCCAAAAAGAGGTAAAATTTTTAGGTAAGATTGTTAACAAGGAGGGAATCTCAATAGATCGTAAAAACATTGATACGGTACAGAAATGGCCAGTTCCAAAAAGTAAGAAAGAACTAGAATCATTTTTGGGATTTGCTAATTACCACAGGGAGCATGTGTCTCATTATGCTGCTCTGGCCGCACCTCTACATGTCCTTACAGGGGGAAAAGAGTTTAAATGGGAATCAGAACATCAAGATGCCTTTAATAGCATTAAGAAGGCCTTAACTACAACACCTGTATTGGGATATCCTGATCCTAACTTTCCATTCATTTTGGATACTGATGCCTCTGAAAATACTATTGGAGCGGAATTGAGTCAAATTCAAAATGGCAAGTGTGTTACGGTAAGCTATGCGAGTAGGGTATTGACACCAGCTCAGAGAAAATATTGCACTACAAGGAAGGAACTTCTAGCAATAGTAGCCTTTACCAGACAATATCGTCATTATCTACTTGGTAACCAGTTCACTATACGCACAGACCATAACAGTTTGAAGTGGCTCATGAACTTCAAAAACATAGAGGGACAGTTAGCTCGCTGGCTAGAAGAGTTATCACAGTATAACCTGATCATCCAACACAGACCAGGTAAGAAACATTCAAATGCAGATGGGCTTTCCAGGATACCAAATCACCAAGACCTTTGCTCACACTACAGCTCAGAGATACCACTTAATTTGCTTCCTTGTGGAGGCTGTAAGTACTGCACTCGAGCAAGGAGCCAGTGGCAAATATTTGAAGAAGATGTTGACTTTGTGGTACCTTTGACAGCGAGATCTGTCAGCTGTACTTCACCAGTCGGCATTATAGGATTAACCATTAGGTCAATAAGGAATGTAACATCAGACAATAATGTTAGTATAATGGGAATGCCTACCAGTTATTCAAATGACGACTTGAGGCAATTGCAAAATCAGGATAAACACCTAAGTACTATTATTGCATGGCTAACACTGAATTATACTCCCTCTAAGCAGGAACTACAAATGCAGAGTCCAGGAGTTAGACATCTTTGGCAATGTAAGTCACAACTTAGATATCAAGACAGTATACTGTCTTATATCTGGGAGGACCCTGTTGGTTCTAGGATTCTTTTTGTGACCCCAGACAGTCTGAAAGATGAATTGCTCAGGTGCTGTCATGATCTAAGATCTTCTGGACATCTAGGGCAGGACAAGACACTATCAAAACTAAGGAAGACTGCATACTGGTATAAAATGTCATCAGATTGCAAAATCTATGTAAGTTCATGTCATGTTTGCAATAGACAGAAGAAGGCATGCAGGAAGGCAAGAGCAGATTTGGGGCAATATCACTCTGGGGTCCCTTTTGAAAGGATACATATGGACATTTTAGGCCCCCTACCTGTAACTAAAATGGGTAACAAATATATACTCGTGATCCTTGATCAGTTTACTAAATGGATTGAGTGTTGTGCTTTACCAAACCAACATGCAGAAACAATTGCCAAAGCTTTTATGGACAGTACAATATCAAGATTTGGATGTCCCTTGGAGATTCATACAGATCAGGGGAAAAACGTTGATGGTAACGTGATACGACAGCTCTGTGAACTCCTAGAGATAACGAAAACAAGGACTACAGCATATCATCCAGCTTCAAACGGTGAAGTTGAACGTTATAATCGCACTCTTGCACAGATGATAAGGTGCTTCACTAAGAAACGACAAGATAGCTGGGATGTTCACCTACAGCAACTTACTGGTGCCATTAGAGCTACAGAAAACAGACAAACTGGGTTCACACCAAATTTCATGGTTTTTGGCAAGGAAAATATTCAACCTATTGACCTTGTTTTGGGTCTTGATGCACCTAACAGGACTAGGGAACAAAAAGAACTAACAGATTATATAAAGATTCTTAGAGAGACGCTGACAGAGGTACATGACCTTGCCAGGGAAAACATCAAAATGGCTCAGTGGAGGCAAAAAAGAGATTATGACCTGAATGTCAATTGTAAGGTTTATAAGGTAGGAGATATTGTTTTTAAGATGGATTCAGCCAGGAAAGTTGGGGTGTGTCCGAAACTAAAGGCACCATGGAAAGGGCCCTTTGTGGTAGCTGAGGTTAAATCACCGGTCCTATACAAAATTAGGAACAAAAAAACGTCTGAAGTTGTTCATCATGATAGGCTCAAACTCAGTCAAATTCGTGATTTACCTGTCTGGACACAAAGGCTTAAGAGAAGAATACTAGAACAGGTAGAGAGGAAAATGTTGGAAGATTTAACTGACAAGGAAGAACACTGTGACTTAGGGCTAGATTGGCTTTTCAGTAATAATGAGCCAATGTTGTGGAACATGATAGACGGTAGCCTTGCACAGTCAGACTCTCTGACTGGTGGAGGCAATACTGGAATTGGGCAGTCAGATTTTCTGACTAATAAAAGGAGCTCACAAGAAGCTGATCAGTTTACACTACAGGATTGGGAAACCCTAATGAACCTTGATGATAATTTTGGGGATCAGACAATAATCTATAATGTAGCCGATACTGTGGAAGCACAAGTTAAACTGTCTGATAGGAGCAGAGGGAGGGACAGGAAGGCCCCTGCCCACTTTAGAGATTTTGTAATGGACTAATGATGATGCAGTTTGTGTATAAATAGTGTATATAGGTTAAATGTTTAATTTGTTTTTTCTTTATCTTATTTTTAAAGAATGGAAGAGGAAGAGCTAGACTATGAGCCAGAAGAAGAGGAAGTGGGGGTGCTGAAAGAACAGATAGAAAAGGAAGGGTGTTTGCTGAAAGAACAAAGAATTAAAGGTAGCAGTAATAATAAAAAAAAATCAAGACCATGCTGTATATGCTCTGGTAGGTTTGTGAATGTAAGAAGACATGTACTTCGGGCTCATGTACCCTGGTATACTGCACCTCTGTTGGCATGTTGGACCTGTCAACTTCAATTTGGCCAACAGGGTGCATTTACTATACATTGCAACGACTATCACAACTCAGAGCAGACACATGGGTATAAAGAGGAATTTTTGGTTGACTGGGTTGAATTGATGAATGGCTTACTCATAGAACTTTGTCGTCAGTTCGCGGTTTCCACACTGGACAAATTGGTAACATTCGCCAGGGAGATGTCCACTCTAGAACAGTGTGACAAAGCAACCTTTCATCAAACAGACCTGCCGTTTCTGCTAAATTTCAACAGGATAAACCATTTTCACTCATCATCAGCTTACACGGTCTTTCCACCATCAAACATACATTCTCTCTTACACTGGAAAGTCTTAGCTTTATTAATCAAATCATCCGAGGATTCCGAAAATTTACTTTCATATAATTGTAAATTGTCTCTATGTAAAATTACTTCACATCCGATACACACAGTTATTGACACACATTTTCATTGGGACAAATTCTTCCTACAAGCCAGATTTTCTGGCTTGCCTTCATACATTTGGGAAGAACAAGATAATGAAAAATTTCAGATTAGAAAATTAATATCAAATTTTGTTTTTCCAAGTCGATGGACAGCTTGCCTAGATGGGGATTTGTTAAGGGAGGATAAGAGAATTCTCCACACTATTGGAATCCATCCGAAGGTAGCAGGGAACCAGGTGGGTCGGAACTTTAATGAGTTGAAAAGAAGAATCCCAGGTAATTTTTTAGCAATAGGGGAATGTGGATTGGACGTTAGTCAGGGGGAGAAAGATATAAGAGAGCAAGTTAAGGTACTACGAGTACAATTAGAGTTGGCCAGAGATTACAAGTTACCTGTCGTAATTCACTGCAGAGGTAAAAACATAACTGCCAGGTGCTTAGATATCATGTCAGAGATACTGGACAGGGATCATGGTGTCCACTGGCACTGTTTCTCCCAGGACAAGACAACATATGAAAATATAAAGCGGTGATTTCCTAATACAAAATTTGGTATTTCTCCATTACTGTTAATGGAGGATACCTATCCACAACTCCGCTCACAGGTTTGCGAGATGAGCCTAGAGGACATCATTCTGGAAAGTGATGCACCATACCTCCACCCCAAGAACTATGAGGACAGTTCTCCAATATTGATTAGATCTATTATACAGAAATTGTCTATCATGTTTAATATTCCAGGAAGGGAAATTGCTGACATCACCACCCGAAATGCTCAGCAGCTATATAAGTTTGAATAGCGTATCTTTGTGTGTATATATATTTTTAACTGTAAATAACTATATGCGTGTGTGTATCATGTGGAACTGTAACAATTGTACTGTGTTGTAAAACTGTTCTGTGAACTATGTGTGTTTGATGTGTAACTGTAAATATTGTGCCATTCTATTGAATGACTTTCGTTTCAAAGGACCACTGGAAATATTAGGACAAAGGGGGGTTATTACTGACATGGTTAAATGACAGTAACACCTCAAGTTATAAGTAAATCAATGGAGATATCATGATATCTGCGGGACAATTTCTGACATGATTAAATGACAGTAACTTCATTCACCGTTTAAGGAAATCATAGTGGGACAAAAAGGACTTCAGAATAGAGAACTATCACTAATCATTCTTTATATGAATTTATATTATACCAACAATCTTTTCAGAGAGAAGGGGGAAGAATGTTGTAATCGACTTGTCCGGATCTGATATCACCGAAACCGGACATTGACTTATAGTGCGACTGTCAACTTCCTGTGGTGAGTACTTTGATCATTGCAGAATAACCAGAGAGCTTGATGAAGACAGACGTCTAACCCTCAACTCGTATCTGCCATTTGCCATACACGTACTTGGATAACTCAAGGTAACCTTACTTATTATATAAGTTCTAGTAGCAAATACTATATTATTTGGGGCTTTGTCTGCGGGGACAACAACATATTTATCATGGAGGTCGGATACGTGTTTAGCAACATTTGGGTCTTTAAAGATTGACGTAGCATGGGCATTGATGGACCCATTCAGTTTCTTAATTCTGATTTGTATTAAGGACCTCACTGCCTTTATCCATTCAGATAGAGTGTCTACGTCTTCCTTCTCGCGCTTAGCCCATAATCCTCGACTGAATCCATCAAAATTTTAAAGTTGTATTTCCAATTGATGGATTGAGGCTCACGATATTTTGGACCTTTCGATAACACGTTTCGTAGAGAAGTGTTATTAACAATGTTAAGGTCACCGGTAATAACGTGGCCAGCAGGATTATATGTGAATTGGGAACTAGCACAAGTGCAATCAGGAGGTTTAGACTTGAAGTCGTCAATGTCGAGATCCTGCAAAACGCGTTTGTAATTGAAAATTTTAGTTGCAATAGGTTTGGTAAAGGTATAAGAAATTATTGGTACAGACTGGTCTTTAAAATAAGGAGGTATTTTCGATTGAACTAATTTATGATGAAGGATATTGCCAAGGTTGACGCCATCGAGACCTTTGTTGGCAAAGGAAAGATTTAGGAAAGATCTTTTCTCATTTTCATCTTTTCCAATGCGAACTGGCTTGAAAAGTCTGTGACTTGCAATATCCGAAATTATAGCTTGAAGTTTGTATTGGTTTGAATGAGGGTTTGTAACAGTGGATTCCAAACATAAATTGAACAGAGAATGAAGTTTTGAAAGGGGTAATGAATAAAGTTTCGTGCGAATGTGATGAATACATAACGGTTTTTGTATGAATGGCAGCAAGTCATTAAGAGAGACATCATGCAGAGAGGGTGATGTATAATGACGATGACCATGACTGCGTCTACGTCGAGGAGTCGAGTTGAAAATATTCATCACATTCACCGAGTTACACGAAGGACTACATAGAATACCTATACCATCAATTTTGTCATTGCAGCCATACGGTGATGCAGTTCCCAATTGTCTAATCCAGTAGTCTTCTTTTTGTCTACGGAGAGTCTACTATAAGGCGTGTCACGGTACTTTTCTATCCCAAATTCATGTATTTAGTGTTAATGTTATATTTGTTATTCTCATCGGATTTTGTCAAATATTTTAACGTTTGTACATGTAGTTATAAATCCTTTTTTTTCTGTTGTATTTGTGTGTTATGGTAAAGATAATTAATAGTCCAGTTCATTTGTTTTTTTTAAATATCCTATACCAAGGCGGGTAAATGGCCATTGTTATATTATAGTTCGTTTCTTTGAGCGTTACATTTTAATGTTGTGTCGTAGTTCTCTTATATTTGATGCGTTTCCCTCAGTTTAAGTTTGAAAACCAGATTTAAGTTATTGAACAGCGGTTTACTTCTAGTGCTTATGCCTTCATTTATGTTCAAGTCAAGCGTCCAAATCACGTCTTATCAGAAAGGATGTCTGTTTGTATACATTTTTGCCAGAACCACTCGTAAAAATCCGATCAAAGCAGTCGAAAATACACGACTCCAGCCGGACACTATAATAGCCGTGATAATTGTAGAAAGATATTTCAAAAACGAACTCCAAGGACAAGTCCCTAAGCAAATGGCAATATTAAAAGCTCATTAACATCAAACTAATGGATATCAACTGTTCTATTCCTTACTTGATACAGGCATTTTCTTATGTATAAAATGGGATTAAACCTGGTTTTAAAGGTAGCTAAACATCTTAATGGTCTAATAAAATTAACAGTACCAATTAACGGTACCAATTTATTTTCTTGCACCAGATGCGCATTTCGACAATACATGTCTCTTTAGTGATGCTCGTGGCAAAAATATTTGAAATCCAAAGCTAATGTATGACAGTGGAAAACAATTTCATTATAATATTAACAACGATTTGTGAACAAAACTAATAGACAAAACAAGTGTACAGCAGTCAATATTGTGTTATAATCCTATCACTGCAATGAAAAATAAAAAGCATATACGAGGATTGTCCGTGAAGCTCTTAAGAAAGCTGAAGTCTCCGTTAAAATAGCATTCCAGGTAATCCTAAACTATACCCTAGTTTGGTTATATCAATAAATAACACTTACTACTCAAAAATATAAGCAAGAAACCCGGAGCATGGCGAAAATATCACACCAACATACAGGCTGGTGTTTTCATATTTTTGTTATTTTGAGTTTCAAAATCCACCCCCCAAAAAAAACCATGAAACTTTCATTGTTACATCAACATAGTCTTGACGTTAAACCTGCGCAATTTGAATGGTCAACATTTCGAAATTGCGAAGAAATCTCGATTTGAAGCATTGAATACAGAATCGTCATAACTGAGAAAAAAAAAGAAATTTACGGAAAAGTTGGAGCAGCGGGCTATTTAAATTTGTTTGTAGACATCGTAAAAACGACAACAAAAATACAGAAACTCTAAAAACAGTCTGCAAAGTTAGTCGGTATTCAAGATGAAGTTCTGAACGTTAATATCAACAGTGACCGGCGACTAACAGAATGCGAAGTTGCAGACAAATGTGACATTTCTAAGACTACAGCGCACCACATTTTAGCAAATGATTTAAATATGAATAGAGTATGTACATGTGCTAGATGAGTACTGCGACTTTTTATAGCAGAACATTTAACAAAAAGAATGGAATTGTCAAATCAATCTATCAAAAAAAAAAATTCTCGTGGTTGCATACGATTTCTGGACAGAATATTACATTCGACGGAAGCTTGTTTTACTACCATCCG
The DNA here is from genome assembly GCA_019925275.1 of Mytilus edulis. Lineage (NCBI taxonomy): Eukaryota > Metazoa > Mollusca > Bivalvia > Mytilida > Mytilidae > Mytilus > Mytilus edulis. The sequence goes on along the minus strand of CM034350.1, from coordinate 80,302,455 downwards.
GAAACTAAACAGGAGTCACCAAGACAATGCCCGGCCCACACTTCTCTAAAAACTCAACTAGACATGTATTCGAATGTCTTACAGATCCTCCGTATAGCTAGCCCTGACTTAGTGTCGATGGATTTAGCGGAATCCCCGCATAGCAAATCTTTTCTCTTCTCTGTGGACAAAGGTTTGACAATTTCCCAAACTAAGAAAAAAGGTAATGAACATAAACTTTATAATGAAAACAGAACAGTTTGAAAAAGTATTTGAGTGCTCCCGGAGAGAGTTTCTTATGATTTTTAAATTGATGAAAATAGAACAATTTAAGCAGCTACGGATACAACATTTGGTACATTAAATCAGTTAATCTATACTGAATTTATTAATTTCGGACGGGGAACTAATATTCTATTGTTATTGTCCTCTAACCTTACCCTCATAGACAAAAGTATATTAACAAAAACGGAACAAAAAATTACCATAGCAAACACAATGACGGGATGTACAAGTACCGAGCCACGTCAATTGGATACTGCCAAAAGAAGTAAAATCACAAAAATACTGAAGGAAAATATAATCGGAAAGTCCATAATCACATGGCAAAATCAAAAAGTAAAACACAGCAAAAATGAATGGACAAGAATTGTAATATTCCTGACTTCGTACAGGCATTTTAAAATTTAGAAAATGGTGGATTAAAACCTGGTTGGTACCGTTAATTTTATTTATAGATCTTAAACTAAAAATAGGTTAAAAACAAACGTTATTAATTTCACGGACAATACAAGCAAGTTAATAGATGATAACAAACGTCAGCAACTAGAATTAATACTTCAAGACCATCGTGTATTATTAGTGAAGTTTTATTTACAATGAAAAACTAAAGCTTTTGAGAAATCGGATTAAACGAAACTATTTAAAGACAATTGCAGACAGATCTTACTAACTTTAAAAACTCGGAGAAGGCGCTATTTCTATAACAAACTTAGATTGTTAGCAATGAAGTAAGGACTAAATATATATAAAAAAAAAAAGGAAAACTATGTTCGTTAGTATGAAAGTTATTTCACTTACGCCAGAGAATATTAGTTGTACAACTGTCCTAATACAGAAATTTATCGGGTCAATAAATTTCATATCGGATGAGTCGAAAACAGGTTTCAATTGTCCTAATGTAAGAATTGACCCGATCATGCCGTATTTACAAAAAATAAACGTTAATAAATATCACAAAATATGTGATATATGAAATGTCTTATCGTAAGGCAGTCGGAAAGCAAGCTCTTAAAAACGTCCGTTGTTGCTATATTCTTAAGAGAACAATGGGACTAACATTAAAATCCGCCGTTTTGACGTGGTTACAGATACCCGCCGTTTCGTCACAACTTTATTTTCGCGGAAAAAAATAACGCGGTAAAATATTAAAAAAAAAACAAACAATTTCTTGTATTTTAAGATTACTTATCAGTGTATTTACACCCAAGATTAATTAAACTTGTAAAATAATTAAACACATCTTAAATTCATTCATTAAAACAATCCCTTTAAATACTTAGACATATTTTGTTTTAATTAAGTGAAACAGGGGTAAGTTAAGAATTTTAGAATTGGATAAATATTCGGTAATATGTCTAGTCTGGTCTTCTGTACCTTTTATAATTCTGTGTTTACATACGACGTCACCTTTTGTTTTTCACGCTAAAGGTGGGTTGTATAATTTCGATTCAAATCTTCCTCTTAAGCAATATAAACATCATGTGGCCTTTTTAACTGAAATCATATGACAATCTCGTATAAGTATATGATGAAACTAGCATGAGCGTCTATATAACTAACTGGTTTTGATTATAAACTAGTATCACTAGATTATGATATAAAAAGGTCGCGGCATCTTTCGTTGGAGGCATCTGCATATTCTCTCTCAATTTCGTTGATTATTCAAGACGGGAATTAGGTTTAAAAAACGCTAGAACTTCTTTATACATGAAACCAGATTAAAAAAAAACACAGTATATTCGCCTTCCACATTCAAAACGTTGTCTGCTCTAGACTACAGTCAGGTTGTCGTCTGTTTGCACATTACTCACTTCCATAGACTCTGATCATTCCAAATTTTAAAGATCAGAGACTATGATTAGAAAATTTACAGAAACTTGTTTTCAGTGGTTGTTGTTTGTTTATATGTAGTTCACACGTGTATATCGCTGCTCTTTTTTTTTATTTTTATAAAAGTTAGATTCTTTGTTTTCCTGTACTGTAGTACTATAGTATATATAATGAACTAAGGGGCATTATTTTCTTTTTTCTTTTTACTGGTTGTCACTACACATAGTCAGACATGCATACATAAAGATATGATACTGCTCAAGTATAACAGAATGAATAGTCTTCAATAAAAAATAATAAATAACTCGGAACAGCAATTTCACTGTAATAAATTATGTAATGACCAGTTGTTTTTAAAAAAATCAGTATCTGTTGTCTGCTTTAAGGCATCTTCCCCAAGGTGTGTTACGCAGGTGGCAATGTCATCAATTAATTGACTAAGGGTGTGTTTGGATTAACGCCTGAGGCGTCCTAAGGTTACCCATAGGCACCTATGGTTTGATATTTTACACATAAACCACAGGCCGACTAAGGTTATATCCAAACGCCTGAGGTTGCCTATGGTTACCCATAAGTACCTATGGTTACCCATAAGTACCTATGGTTACCCATAAGTACCTATGGTTACCCATAAGTACCTATGGTTTGGTATTTTATGTGTAAAATATTTGGATATACGCCTGAGGCGTCCTAAGGTTACCCATAGGTACCTATGGTTTGATATTTTACACATAAAATATCAAACCATAGGTACCTATAGGTAACCAAAGGCCGCCTCAGGCTTATACCCAAACACACCCTAAGGGACCAGTATATGGGTGTGTTTGGATATGCGCCTGAGGCAGCCTATGGTTACCCATAGGTACCTATTGTTTGATATTTTACGTATAAAATATCAAACCATAGGTACCTATGGGTAACCATAGTCTGCCTCAGGCGTATATCCAAACACCCCCTATATAATCAGGGGTGTGTTTGGATATACGCCTGAGGCGGCCTTTGATTACCCATAGGTACCTTTAGTTTGATATTTTATACACTGAATATCAAACCATAGCTACCTATGGGTAACAATATGCCGCCTCAGGCGTATATCCAAACACACCTCAGGCGTATATCCAAACACACCCTATGGGGGTGTTTGGATATACGCCTGAGGCAGACTATGGTTACCCATAGGTACCTATGGTTTGATATTTTATACGTAAAATATCAAACAATAGGTACCTATGGGTAACCATAGGCTGCCTCAGGCGTATATCCAAACACACCCTATATGTTCAATAAAAAAATCTATTATTATATTTTTTCTTTTGTGGCCATTGTCCATTTCATGATTAGTCCTGAACCTAAATTTGATGTTATAAATATTGTGCTGTTAACTCGCTTTTCACAAGTGCTCACAAACATGTTAAACCATGCCATATTTGTGTCACAGTTTGCCCCTGTCCTCAGTCAAAAGGTTGTTTGTTGGTAGTTTAATATAATCAAAGCAGCAAGTTTCTTCCACAAGTCCTCTCACAACTGTTGTCTGGGCCGTTTACAAATTTTGCTCATTGTTTATGGCCTTGCATTATAAAAGTCAAAAATATTAATCGGTATATCAATCTCAAATTTTTCAACAGGTTACTAAAAGTTTTTTTATAATCAGTGACCACTTTAGGTAAGTATTGGGTAAGTTTCCAATTCTGTCTCCATTATTGAATATTTTAACGTTTATATAATTACAAATAGTTAGTGTCCACTAAAGGTGAGTATTTGGTAATTCTCATAGTGTCATCAATATCATTATTAAAGTTTTACAGGTTTAAAAAAGGTTACAAAATGGTCTCTTGAGTTTCCACTGTTTGCAAGTATTATGTAAATTTATGTATGTGAATTGTATATTGTCATGCAAACAAATTACATAAAAAGGGCAGTCAAATTTTTACTTATTTCATTTCTTCTTTTTTGTTTTCTAAACATGACAGTACCATCCAACTGCAAAAAAAAAATCATTCAAACAATGAAAAAGGGCCATGTTCAATTTGCAAAGTAGAAAGTCAAAGGTACTTACATTTGTGTCAGAAAATGGAAAATTATCAAGATTTCTGTTTTTTTGTTACTTCTAAAAGAAACATAAGTTTAGATGATAGCATTTGTAAGAGATGTGAACTTCGTTTAAATAGACAATTGTAAGCTCTACAGAATACAACAGCCCATGAGACATACCGAATAAAAAACTATGTACTGGTACACAGCAAGAAGAGACAGATTCGCCCACTGTCAACCAAAGAAGTTGCTGTAATATTGATTCATGATCCTCAATAAATTGCAATGACCATAAAACCTTTATCCAAAAAAAGTTAGGGGTGACCGTAAATATCTATTTAATCCATATCTGATACTTTCAAGCGAATAAAGGATGTGATGGTTTCCGTCCAATTTTTCTGGCATTGATGTAAAATTGCCCTAATACTTTTTTGAGAAGAACTTAATTGAATGTCCTGTTCCGATTCCGTCAGGTATTCTATGAGTGTGTTCCCAACCTTTTTTGTTTAGTCGGAGGGTGTTTGAAGCATTTATCTTTAACCGTTATTCCAACTTCACTTCGCCATTTTGCAAGACGTAAATATAAAACAAATATACGTAAACTTTTAGGAATTTTGGTCCTCAATGCTCTTCAACTTTGTTCTTTTAAGGCTTTTTTGGATTCGAGCGTCACTGATGAATCTTTTGTAGACGAAACTCGAGAGAAAGTGATTGGCTCATCATCCCATGAGTAATTTTATTATCTTAGTTTCAGGCAATAAAAATTGAACTTCAAACCCATTGCAGGGTGAGTGTCATAATGCAGCTACATGGTCCAATGGCAAGGTTTAAATCTACAAATCTAACCTGAATCTTGAAACACCCACAACTGAAATAAAGAAATTGTGCCGACAGAACCAGCAGAGCAAGAACAACCAACACAATAAACACATAGTAACTCTCCCACCAAAAGACACCATGTTGTTAAGAGTGGAACCTCTGGTTCCAAAGAAGAATAATCTGAAACAGGAGTACAGGATTTGTGGGGTCTCAGAGGAGACTTATTTTTATTTGGGTTGTGGTCATACAAACCAGAAAACAAAAGGACATGACTGCCAGTATTGGGTTCACCAGCATTGCATTTCTACCAAAAAAAAAAGTGATCTTCAAAGTGTGCCTTATTACAGTAGAAAACATGGGCCAACTCTAAAAAAATAATTTATATTTACACGTTGTTAAGAATAACATCAAAATGAATCTGCATCTTAAATATATCTCATTGTCATTGATGAGACAACAACTTGGAAATTGTGCACCTATTCATCAATCATTTTTGCTGTACAAATTAGGCTTCGTTATATCTGAATGTCCAACAGATAGATAAGGGTATATCAGCAAAATAGAGGTGAAAGATATGAAGAATCATTCAAGCTCATAAGGACGGAAAGCAGATGTTGCACATGGTGTACCCGTCATGTTGATAATTCTAATTCAATAGGTCAAATTGTTCACGTAGGACATGATTGGGGTACGTAACGATAATTGGACATATATTTGTTGTTATCTGTGAAACAGATATTCCATAATAATCATTGAACTATGACGACGTCCATTAAATTTTCACAATGCCAATATTTGGAGGTAAATCAAGATATGAGGCAGAAATAACTTTATCTTATTTTTGGAAGGCGTCATCACCCATGCTTGAAATAATCCACCCATCCTTGAAAGGGACTCCAAAGGGGGAGATGCTGCTGTAAGTGGCGATTTTGATTTTCTGTTATTAAGTCCCGATTCTGATCCTTTAGTATGTTCAAGAACCTCCGGAGGAGCTCACAACCTGTTCATAATGTCCTTAACTATCAGGTTCTGGTAAATTCTTTGTTTTCCTATATACAACAGAACAGATACTGCCTGGCATTGGGCAAGCATCAGCATATAGTTATTCTACCGCACACCACTACGGAAGCATTTCAATCCAAGACAAAGTCAAGTCATAGTGAAAATTTGGATTCACAAGTTTACTTTATTTCCATTCCACAAAATCTGAAATGGAAACTATCTTTGTACCATCACTTTGCAAGCACAGAATAATGTTAGCTCTCATCATCTTTGCAGAAAATGCATAGAATATAATTTGCAGGATTTTCCATGATAGATGTTGATTTCCATAGCCAACAATAATATCTGTTGCCTTCTTTGAGCGAAATCGAAGTTATTCAGACATCAAATCTAAGAAAATGTCCTGTCATTACCCCAACATGGCTCTTTAAAGATTAATTTCAATGTGACCTGCACCAGGATTAAGTGATACAGATCCAAATAATTTCTCATAACCAACTTTATTTCCACGATGCTTTTGGAAGATTGATATCGAAGATTAACTTGCATATCACAACATGTTGTATAAAATTGACAGCAATATTAAAAGGAACGCTGTAACTACCTTTTCTTATCCATTGTCTTTTGGCCAGCTTTACACTGTTTTATCAATTCATTACATCTAACATTTTGAGTAAATTAAATTATTTTGTTTCATTATATTCAGGTACCATACTTACAATCATAGGCCTGTCATTGGAGAGCAACTTGTGTGCATACCTGAACCATCCAACAGATGTGATGTAAACTCTGTATTGGTTAAAACACATGAAAACAAAAGGCAAATATAGGACATGTTCTACGGAACATTTGCGATATCATATCAACTGCAATAAGAGTCCATCACATTTTGGCAAAGACTGGAAGTATCTATACTGGTGGACTTATTCATGAGGGACCAATCAGAGGTGGGGTTGAGAAATTACTATGCATTTATATTTACTTTATTTTGTGAACAGTTATGCACTTCAAAGAATAGCACTACGTATTAAGGAAAACATACCTGATGACTGCATATTTTTGTAATTTTCTTGTTCTTTACTGCGAAATAAAAAAGTTTCCTTTTTGTTGACCTTCATAATTTTATTTTAGGTGAAAGAAAGTTAACAAATTTATTAACATACTCAGTATTACTGTTAACGAATTCGTTAACATACTCTAACGTTAACATACTCTAAACCTGAAAGGTTAATTACAGCATGGACTTTTTAGCTTGGTTGTGTACAATCTTTCAGCTTTTTTTGCATTAACTTCAGATATTTGATATATTTAAACCATTAAAACATAGAAATACCATTATTTTGCAGGAACAGAAGATCGTCTTCTTTACAAATGGCCGCTGATAACCCGGATTACTAAAGGGGACGTCTCAAAAAAGAAAAATAAATGTAAAATTAAACCAAAGACGGATGCTATGTATATGTAAAAAATAAGATTGGTTTAAAAAGACTCCCGCAATGATTAAATCTTTAATAATCCCAATAAATATACCCCTCTTTAAAAAGGGGCGCAGGACATTTCAGCGCAAAATTTAAAACCACTATAAGACATGCGCTCAAGTGGGTTGTACTTCAGCGCTGAAACGTCATTTTTTTGCGCTGAAATATCCTCCGCTGTTTATAAAGGGATATGCTGTTTAACCTCTGTCTGTCCGCCTGTCCTTTGATTTATAACGTGCGATGGCTTTTCAGGTTCATTACTCATCAACTTTCTGTTAACCGAACACTTGCATATTTTTACACAGAATAGCCAAGTTGAAAATTTTGTTGAATATCAGGGCTTACTGAAATGTGGTTTTAAGGTTATTAAGTTCCTGTGTGATATTTTTTTTATGTTATTGTGTGTGTTTTGTATTGATGCCAACATCCCAGATGATTGTTAGTCACTTGATGTTTTTTAAAACCCTTTTTTTAATATGTTCATGGTTAACTGTTATGATTAGGATCTTTTGTCGTTAATTTGAGTTAGACTGTCTTCCAATTCTCATTATATCATCATCTCTGGATATAGCTACTTGGCTCTCGCTGTACATTTTCTATGAAAAGCAATATAAATGTGCACAAACAACATAAATGTACATACCCTAGCCTATAGGTACACGCTAGTATGTGTACAGTAAGATCATTAGTTTTTATGCCCCACCTACGATTGTAGAGGGGCATTATGTTTTCTGGTCTGTGCGTCCGTTCGTTCGTCTGTCCCGCTTCAGGTTAGTGCAGTATACATCTCGGCAACTCTATTGTCTACTGTACTTGACTTTGAAAGCTTAGGTACGTAACTATAACATGCAAAGTAATAAATTGAAAGTGAAAGGAGTAAATGTACATTGGACAAAATACATAAATAATACAAATTATCAATGAACAGGTTTTTTTTTTACCTGTACTTCATCTTGAAAATCGATGTAGACTTCTCAACAATGAACGAATTATTCATACTCTACAACCAGGGTTCTAAGTATAAAGTAAATAGTACTATATATGCCTATTTTTTGACGGATAACGACATCTCAAATATATGCTATTGTTTGTGAAAGATGAAAACAAATTTAACACTGAAAATGAAATGACGGAAATAAATGAATTGATACAAGAGAAAATTTTAGCACAAGCGTAAACCCAAACTTTAGACTTAATCTTGTTTGGTTTAAGGTGTAAGTGGTTGGCTTACAGAGAGGCTAAAGAATGACCTCATATGAAATAGGACAGTTAACAACAGAGGAGGCCAAAGTAACAACATAGAAATGGATATGAATGAGTTCTTAAACAGAGAATTCAAAGGTCAATAAGATATAAAGATATATAATGTACCACTTGAAACTTGCACTTTATATAGTTAACAACAAGCAAATTAAACACAAGTCGGACACGTAATTTCTGTACAGCATAGAATATAAAATTATCAATTATTTGTAGAACAGATGAAATTAAATAGTTATAATAAATATTTATATTTTGGTTTTCATCATTGTGACTCTATCATTAATCGAAACTTGAAGAAAGAAAACATGTTGAACAATGTGAAGTAAAAATAAGTTGTGCAATGAGCTTGTATATTAATAGTTACAACAACCGATGATTGTCGTTTAAATTTCTTGCATGAAATTTTGTTTGCTGATTTAAATTTTTTTGCAGATCGGATAGACGCAGCTGCCAGTGCATTAACACCAAATGTTTTGAAGAGGCATTTCATCTTAGTTGGGGGTATAGGGAATGATATCGACAAGATCTTCCAGGATCGTGTCTCCTCACGATCGGCTGATTATCACGGTACTGGGAAGAAACGTAACAACACCGTTGATATCATCTACTTTGTTGAGTTACTTCAGAAAGAGAAACTTGTCCAGCCTATGGGGTGCAGGAATTTTAGCTCACATCTAGAATTGATTCATCAAATTAACATTAAGTCCCGTCAGTTCTTGTAACAAAAATAGTCTCACACTATCAAACTTGACAAAATAAAAAATCTTGTTGTCAATGGTTAAACCATGTGTGAATATTACATGTATTATATTATGTTGGTATGCAATTGAACGAGATTTTTAAAGGTTCTTAATTGATAGAACAAATCCAATTTGAGTTAACTTTTACGAAATTATGATTATTTATTTTATATTTCCTTCAATTAAGTTGTCAGGTATAATGTATACAATATTGAACAGCTGTAAATAAAGGCAACAGTAGTATACCGCTGTTCAAAACTCATAAATCCAAGGACAAAAAACAAAATCGAGGGAAACGCATTAAAAATAAGAGGATAACAACGACGCAACACACACAGAAACGGACCAAGCATCAGACAAAACACCACGAGAATAACAAATATAACATGAAAACCAAATACATGAATTTGGGATAGGCAAGTACCGTGCCACGTCTTATCTCAATATCTCAAAAATAAGAGAAAACACAAACGACTCAACGTTAAAATACAACACACACAGAAACGAACAATAATATAACAATGGCCATCTTCCTGACTTGGTACAGGACACAGTAACACATACCCGCTGGGTCACTGCTGTTACAGCTTTTCAAAATTGTTAACTAAATATTTATCATTTGGAGTTTTTGTCATGAATAAAACATTGAATTCATGAAAACATGGTCAATGTATGATGAATAGTGCCAACATATTTGAAAATGTCGAATATGTTTAATATGTTTCTTTACTGAGATTGGATTATAGTATACTGTATAGGGTGATACAGCTTTTATTATTCGAGAAAGACAAAGCTGACTAATAATGGAACTTAATAACTTTAATTTCAGTTTTCAGTTTACTTGATAGTTTTGTGTTGTTCAATAATAATTATAATACCTTTGATTATTATTTTTGACCAGAATGATAACAGTCGTAATCGTGCTTTTTTTTCAAGGGATATCTTCCAGTTTCACTAGCAGTACTGATTCTTTATGCATGATATTCAGAAATTTTAAGTGAATCTAACCATGGAGTCAAACAATTCCATAAATTTTGTAAACCAATAAGCGGATATAATTTTTTTTTCTTCTGTAATAAAAGAGCATACCAGTCGAAAGATCAATTAAGCTTAAACTTCTGTGTGTATTTTTAAAATAAATCTGGTATTTTATATATGTTTTTACTATGTATGTGATTGTATATATTATGTGTAAAACATTGTCATTATGATCCAATATAATTCGGATTTGTCACTGAAAGTTTGTTGAATTTGCCTCATTTGGATTTCAGTTCGTTAGTTATCTTATTGACAATTAACGGTAACCACACCTCCTCTGACAAAAAAAAATGCGTGGACTCTTTAGTCTGGTTTAAAACACATTTGTTCAGTTATTCAGTCGAGAACATTATTATCGCGACTGAACTTCAAACTTGCAAATTTCCGTACTTGAAAAATTGGTATTCGATGTTTTTTATAACCATAGCCAAACAGGATAAAACTAAAAGCTTATGTGACAACAGATACTTCAGTGTCCTTCAGTTGTATATTATTTTAATAGTTTACTAGAACACACCCGCGAAATCGCGGGTGTTCAGAGCGTATTTGAAAGGATGTAAAGTGTTGTAGGAAGAATTTTGTAAAAGATTTAATGACTTGAGAATTTGGGGAAAAGTATCAAAAGTCATAGGTACTTGGGGACAGGAAAATGTTTTTTTAACCCTCCTCCTTTATTTCCAAAATTCCCATTTTTTGTTTTCTATTTATTTCATTATGAACATACATTTAGTGCACATGTATTATTAACATTCCAGTCAGGAGCCTGTAATTCAGTGGTTCAGTGATATTTGTTTTTCGTTCATTTTCTTTACATAAATAAGGCTGTTAGTTTGCTCATTTGAATTGTTTTACATTGTCATTTCGGGGTCTTTTATATCAGACTATGCAGTATCGGCTTTTGCTTATTGTTGAAAGCCGTAAGCCGGTGTCATGTTGGACTCTTGTGGAGAGCTGTCTCATTGGCATTCATACCACATCTTCTTTTTTTTGTAACACATTTAGTGACTTGAGAATTTCAGAAAAGGTATCAAAAGTCATAGGTAATTTGGGACAGGATAATTGTTTTTCCAGCCCGGCTCCTTTTTGTATTAATTTTAATGACACATGAATAGTTTTAGCGCTTATCTGTATATTATAAACATTCATTAAAAGGGGGGACGGGGCAGAGGCGGATTAAAGGGGCCCGCCCCCTTTTCTGGAAAATAATTGGTTGCTTATATAGGGAATCACTGAAGCATGACCGGAGCGGGTCTTTCTTAGGCAGTCAACGGGTCCCTGCGTATGAAAATTTCTGGATCCGCCACTGCAGAGGGGCCCTGATCCCAATATCTTGGGCTTAAAAACATCCCGAGGTTCTTTATTTATTATACAAGTTAAATTTCTCGACATCTCGAAATTCGAAAAAAGAAATCCTGGATCCCGAAATGGTCAATCCTGAAATTTAGATATTAAAAACACCCGTTCCCGACGTCCCGAAAGTGAATTTTCTTTTTAGTCAATTCTCAGTTTAATAATTGATCCACAGCGGTCATTGATATATTATTCAGACCCTCTCTTTTAAATAAACCCTGTGACTGCCGTGGATAGTAAACTTGAAAATGATATCAGACAGAAAATACCCTTTTTCGTAGTATATGTATTTGTTTCCAAGTAAAAAGAAAAACGCAAACCGGAAGTCTAATCTGACTTAAAATTTCGCCCAATGTCGGAAACATATCCGGACGTCTTTTTCTCGTTTTTCACCCAAAATATCTGAATAATCATATGAATGGATGACAAATGCGATTATGCACTGTACCCATAAGACACAGAGGCATGATGATAAATTTATTGTGGAAAGAAGAGAAGCGACACCCAAAATGAGGTCTTCTCCTTTAATAGTATAGATATAGTTGATTTGTACACTCCCCTTTTATATATATATATATATATTAACTTTAAATCTAAGAAAAGGGTCAGCGTATTCAGGTGAAGTATTCTATTTTACAAAATCGAATTGATAAAAGTAGTTACACTCTAATAGGCTTAAATATACTGGAGAGAAATTGAACACAAAGAAAAGACCAATAAATGTGATACTATAATATACTGGAAAGAAAAGAAATCAAACAAAAAAATAATGACCACAATAAATGCATGACAATCTTAAAATAAATATATTGAACCTCTTTATATATATACAAGCAAATCAGTTAGAATGTTATAGATTGTTTGAAATATATTTCGCATTATCATAGTGTAAACTGTTATGTACTTTGAGAACACCCCTCATTTTTTACGTCACATGGAGTACATGCTGGTTATTATGTGGCTATTTTAACATTGAAGCGTCTGCCAGGAAATGCTGTGGCAGAAAGAACATATTAATATCTCTATTGGACAGAAATAAAACAAAGGTAAGTTACATTTTTTATCAAAATTACAAATTTATTTACGTTAATTCAATCATTAACAGTAGGTAAAGTTTCAAAATAATTGAGAGCAAAATACTCTCTCAATATCAAACCGAAAATGGATGCTTCAGCATTATGACGTCGCAAGAGTGCGTCCAATTTGTTTTATAAAACAGCAGTCCAAGGCGTCATAATTATTTGGATTACAGAAACAAGGTGATACGGTTTTAGATTTTGTTTTAAATTCATTCATTTTGCCAACGATAACAAATTCATTAACAGGAAATTAAAGAATTTGATAACCGATGATAATTCATATTATTAAGCAAATTTCCAGAGTGAACTCTAAATTTGAATCAGATTTTTTTATTTTAAGAATTTAATTAAAATGTTATATTCTCAAAAAACAATAAATTTATATTCATAAAACATTGATATTGGTGTTCACAAATATGTCAATGTCAACGAATTTGAACCTTTTCCGAACTGATTAGACCATGACGTCATATATCAGTATAGCAACGTCACGTGCAACCGCGTCAATTAATTAAACCCCAAAAGCTTGCTGCTGCTACTAATTATACTTTATAAAACGTCACCTGGTCTATCACAAAGTTGATGAGCAAGAGGCCAGTATAATCACTTTCTTTATCTAAAAACAATACACCTTATCGCTATTAGTCTCGGCCGCTTGACCTTTTGACGCAAATAACAATCACTTTGCCATTTTGGCGTCAGATATTTTGTTTTATGACGTCAAAATTTTACGGGAACCTGTGTGATATCCAGTATTAATGGCGGACAAATAGCGATAAGGTGTATTGTCGGAAGATGCCAATGCCTTGTTGATAAAACACGACGGTCTTTTTAGATTTTAGGTACTGATATTGTTTATTGCGCATACTATGTTTTCAATTCAATTCAATTCAATTCAATTCAATTCAATATTTTATTGGAAAGAGCACAATAGAGGCGTGATCCAAATACAGACAATTATAATATTAAAACAACATATAAATGAAATAAAGATTCATGTAACAAGTCATGAGCCAATTCTATGTATACAAATACATTATAGACTGATATTGATACCATAGACTTATATTTCAGTATTATTATAGATTTTCGTATATTTACTTAAAACACACAATACAAGATATTTATATATATATATGTATATGCACAAACTACTGTAAAAGATTATTATCTGATGAAACGGTATGGTGGTCTCTCAAATCAAGAGCTTCTTCAATATACATACAAATAGATTTTAATTCCTTTTCAGACATAGGATTTAACATTTTGGTAAAATTTTCATCCAAATTATTTGAATTAATATCATTTATTTTATATTTAGATCTAATGTTTTTATATTGCGGACATTCAATCAAGAAATGAATCTCATTTTCAATTTTTTCTGTGCAAAATTTACAAAATCTCTCATTAGATGGTATTTTTGGTCTTGCATACCTCCCAGTTTCTATTGCTAATGAGTGTGCACTTATTCTTAATTTAGTGAGTTTTTTTCTAAGGTATTTAGGAATATTAAAATTTAAATATTCTTGTTGTTTAAATTTAGTATAAATTTTACTAAAAAATAAAAGTTTACCACAGTTTCCATCTTTTATCTTAGAAAGTTCAAAAATAATTTTATTTTTGTAAAAATCTTCTAGTTTCTGTTTGAAATTAATATTACAATGCTTGTTAAAGGATATTCCAATATATTTCATTAATTCAGATAGTTTATAAGACCATGAATTTTCTTTATTTGTGAGAGTTTTGTCCACTTCAAAAGCAGCTTTGAGAATTTCATGCGGACCACCAGACCGTTCACCAATATTACTGAGACGCTCATAATATTTAAACATAAGTTGATAACATTTAATGCTAATGGGTAAAGTGCCCAATTCACACCGCACTGCTAGATTGGAAGACTTTCCATGAACCCCAAGTATGTTTTTAAATATGGAGTTTTGTGTTTTTTCTAATTTACTTTTGTCTAATGCTTCAAAATTTGGTTTGAATTCTGATATCCGTTTATAGTCTTCTTTAATTTGACTCTGTAAATTGTTATATTTGTAGGATTTAAATCTATGGCGGGTTCCAAATCTTTGGCGGATTCCTAATCTATGGTGTATATGACGTAATGCCCTCTGAAATCTATGGCAGGTTTTGTTTTTTCCAAATCTATGGCAGATTTTGAAATCGCCTCTTTATCTGGGAAAAAGAGTTTTTATAATGTCAAAATCAAATAACGCCTTATGACCTTTTGGATTATAGCTCTTCATCTTTTATATAAGCTTTGGATTTTATATATTTTGGCCACGAGCATCACTGAAGACGTATTGTCGCAATGCGCATCTGCCATGATCTGGTGCAAGAAAATTGGTACCGTTAACTTTATTATGACGTCGCTACCGCCGCCGATTTTGAAACCGGCGGAACCCATGAATACCATTCCAGATAAAGGTTTTTTATTAGCAAAGGAAAAGAAGAAACCGGTTTCTTTTTAAAGGACTCTTATCCAGAAGCGTTTTGGAGGGACTATGCAAAGGTAGTGTCCATTTGCAAATCAAAAGCAGAAAATCCGAAATGAGGGTCAGCAAAAACAATTAAGTTTTGCAAGGAACAGTTGAACGATAGAATAGTTAGAAAATATTTGGAAATCATTTCTATGATTTTACTTCAAATCATTTGTATAAAAAAAAGTGTTGACCGAGCTACTCCTCAGAGGAAATGTCTTCTAAAGGAGGATTTAGTTAACTTAGTAAAAAAGAATCATGCATTATATCACAGCAAATCTCACAGCATTTATGAATCTATTTGAAGATTTGTTTTCCCAGTTGTAAGGGGAAACGTGAAGCTTTTATTTGATCTTTACGTGGATTGTAAACAATGTAAAAGTGCTATATCTCTACCAAAAACAGAAAGAACAAGACGCCCAATACCAGCAACTTATCCAATTTCAAGATGGCCAATTGACCTTAAGAAGATGCTACCTCATAAAGGATTTCAATGCATATGTAACATTGTTGATTGCTTTTCAAGATTTGGATTTGGTCAAGCATGTAAAACTAAAAGTGCTATTGAAATGAGCAAAGTGGTACTTAGTTACATTTAGTCTTTCTTAAGATTTTTCAATTGATCATTATAAAATTTAGTAACTATAAAAGAAAGAAGATGTGGTATGATTCAATTGATTGCCAATGACACAAATGTCCACAAGAGACCACATTAACAACTATAGGTCACCCAGAAAAATCACCAAAAGAGACCAGTAAAATTGTTTTGCCTTCAACAAAGAACAATACCCATACTCAGACTTAATATATAAAAAAGAAAGATGTGGTGTAATTGCCAATGAGACAACTCTCCACCAGAGACCAAAGTTACACAGAAATTAGTAGCTATAAGTAACTTTACGGCCTTAAACAATGAGCAAAGCCAATACTGCATAGTCCGCTATTAAAGGCCAGAAATAACAATGTAAAAAACTTTAAACAAGAAAACTCACGTCACGGTCTTATTTATTTATAAAAAAAGAACGACAAACAAATATGTAACATGTAAACAAACAACAACCAAACTACAGGCTCCTAACTTGGGAAAGACACATTTTAGTACAACATAAAAACAAACTATGAAAATCAGTTCAAATAGGCTTAACTGATGTGACGTATATTTTGTGCCTTTTCGCCATCGTATGTGACGTCATGTTTATGATTTTTTGCGTTGCGGCCTGGACTGAGTCGATTTTGTCTATTCTGTGTTGGTCTTAGCATTATGTATTCGGGTTTAGTTTTCTGTAATTAGTTAATACTTTAGTTTCATTATGTATATCTCTTTTATATTCATTTGATAATATTTACTGTTTGCAAAAGTATTAATTGTTCTAAATAATTAGGATGTTCTTATCCCAAGCATAAAAACATAGCCATATTTGACACAACCTTTTTATACACCCGTCAAAATTTTGACGGGACGTATTATGGTATACAAATGTCCGGTGTCCGTCCGTCTGTCCGTCCGTCCGTCTGTCCGGCGTAAACATGTCGCACCGTAACTTGAGAACGACTTATCAAAATTTCATGAAACTTAACATAGTTGTTTCTTAAGATGGTCAAATGATCTGTATATTTTTTGGAGAAAATAGATTAAAACTTTTTGAGTTACGGCACTTTGTAACTAAAACAGGGGTGTGTTTTTTCACATGTCGCACTGTATCTCAAAAACGATTCTTGATTATGGCTTAAAACTTTAAACACTTCTTAGTTATATTAATGTTAATATCTGTATACTTTTTTGGTGATGATTCAAAATTTTATTTTTGAGTTATTGAGTATTTTGTAAAAAAGGGGGAGGTTTTTTTTACATGTCGCACAATATCTCAAAAACGATTTATGATTATTGCTTAAAACTTTACACACTTCTTTGTCATATTAATCTAAAGATCTGTATACTTTTTGGTGATGATTTAAAACTTTATTTTGGAGTTATTGAGTATTTTGTTAAACAGGGGAGTTTTTTTTTACATGTCGCGCCTTATCTCAAAAATAATTTATGATTATTGCTTTATTGCTTAAAACTTTACACACTTCTTTGTATATTAATCTAAAGATCTGTATACTTTTTGGTTTTGATTCAAAATTTTATTTTAGTGATATTTTAATAGTTTTTTGTTAAAAAAAACAAACAGGGTTGGGGGTTTTACATGTCCCGCCGTGTCTCAAAAACAATATATGGTTATTGCTTAAAACTTTCTCAGAAACTATTTATGATTATTGCATAAAACTTCCACACAAGACGTCGGGCGTATCATGCGCTCATGGCGCAGCTGTTTATTCAACTTTTGATCTTCAGTGCTAGACAACAACTTTGTACCTTTTTTTTTTCACTTTCGATCTTTTATATCTGGGCGTCCCTCGTGAGTTGTGTGGACGAGGCGTGTTTTTGGTTTATTGAATTTTAAACCTGATGCTTTTTGTTATCTATTTATCAATCGTTTCTTTGTCTAATATGTTCTCCTTTTTTATTTGTATTGCAGTCCTGTAATATTGTGTTGTCATTTCAATGTTATATTTAACATTGCCATTTCAGTGCGAGTTTTGGCATGCCACAAAACCAGGTTCAACCCACCATGTTTTTCCTTGAAAAATGTCCTGTACCATGTCAGGAAGATGGCCATTGTTATATTATTGTTCGTTTCTGTGTGTATTACATTTTAACGTTGCGTCGTTTGTTTTCACTTATTTTTTTAGTGTTACATACACCTTGCGATAAGACGTGTCACGGTACTTGTCTATTCCAAATTCATGTATTAAGTTTTAATGTTATGTTTGTTATTCTCGTGGAATTTGTCTAATGCTTGGTCCGTTTCTGTGTGTGTTACATTTCAGTGTGGTGTCGTTGTTCTCCTCTTATATTTAATGCGTATCCCTTGGTTTTGGTTTGTTACTCCGATTTTGTGCTTATGCCCCACCTACGATAGTAAAGAAAATGAAAGTGGGAATTTCAGGTTAAAGATTTTGGTCAAGGTTGTTTTTGATAAAATTGAAGTCCAATCAACTTGAAACTTAGTGCATATGTTCCCTATAGTATAATCTTTCTTATTTTAATGCCAAATTAGATTATTACCCAATTTCACGGTCCATGGAACATGGAAAAGGATAGTGCGAGTGGGGCATCCGTGTACTTTGGACACATTCTTGTTTGTCCATGGATTTATGAGTTTTGATCAGTGGTATACTACTGTTGCCTTTATTTAATCTATCAGATGGACAAAAATACAAGTACGTTTATTTCACTTGTTTATACACTCTCTTTGTTTGTAATTTTATCTACATTTTGTTTAAAACAAGGCATTGGTCGTATAAAGGTACTGCATTATTTTCCGTATGCACAACATTTTCAATGATTTTAAATTATCGCCATAGATTTGGGATGGCTTTAAGTCATATTTACCATAAATTAGGAAGCCACCATAGATTTGAGTCTTACAGATTTGTTTTTTCTATTTTTGGCAATACCCATATGACGTTGGTCGGTACTTATACACCCTGTTATTATTCTTGGGAGATTTTTTAAATTCTTGTCTATTTTATCACTAATGTGCTTTTTTTTTATGCCTTCGTGTTTATCTTTTGTGGTAGTGATAATACCCGACGGTCTTGTGTAGTTTTTAGGTACCGATGTTGTTTATTGCACATACTATGTTTAATGTCTTCTTTAATTTGACTGTTTAAATTAATATATTTACTGGTTTTTTTATCTATTTTTGGTAATAACCATATGACGTTGCTCGGTACTTATACATCCTGTTATTGCTAAGGTGATTTTTTCTGAATTGTCTATTTTATCGGTAATGTGCTTTGTTTATATGCCTACGCTTTTATCTTTTGTGATAGTGATTAAGATTGTAACACAATAGATATTTGAAGATGTGGTATGAGACAACTCTATATTCAAGTACAAAGTAGAAGAGCATTGAGGATTGAAAATTCTAAAAAGTTGTGCCAATAAGGGCTAAGGTAAGCTATGCCTGGAATAAGAAAATACTTAGTTTTTCAAAAATTTCAAAGTTTGGTTAATCGGTAATTTATAAAAATGACCACATTATTGATATTCATGTCAACACCGAAGTGTTGACTACTGGATTGGTGATATCCTCGGGGACGAAACGTCCACCAGCATTGGCATCGACCCAGTGGTGTAAATAGTTATCAAAGGTACCAGGATTATAATTTAGTACAGTGACATTGTTTAATGAATTTGTAATTCCCTTTTGTAGAAATCATTAATGAAATGGTCTAATTCGGTAGGTCACATTCATGAAAGGGAGGGGGATTGTAGTTACGACGGAAGGAACATATCCGATATCAGTTGTGAAACGGTTATTCAATAACGGTCAATCAACTCGTGACGGCGTCCGTAAAATTTACGAAGGGATGATTTCAACTTCACCATTTGGAACTCTTGGTTTAACAGCTTCATTGTGAGCAGCAACCCTCTATGAAAAAAATCATGATAGGAAATGCAAGCACGGGAATAGCGTATCAATTGGGAGATATATACCCCGTATGCAGGTGCTACTGGAATGTTACTACTCAGAAATGGAAGTTAACAATTGGAAAGCTAAAATCATCTCTTTTGTGGTAAAGTTTGTTTTCACCCGACCCTCATTGTCAATTTCGAAATGTAAGTCAAGATATGAGGTTGACTTAACCATGTTAACTGTATCTGTAGTATCCTTTATCTCTAGTTCGATGAGATAGATGCGTTCCACATAGTCACCAAATTTTGAATTATTTAGTGAAAGAGCATCATCAATATAGCGGAAAGGAGAGTTAAAGGATATTCCTAACTTCTTATCTTTCTTCCTAAGAAGTTCCTGCATCGTCTTTAAAAAAAAATTCCTCCGAACGAAGGATTTATCCCTCCCAAAGTAACGGTCACGCTGATTTTTATTTTTATGTTTTTCAACACGGTACTTGCGCATGCGTTTTCAATATAACTTCAGAATGATTAGATAAATACTTCAGACTGATAAGAAAAATTATACATTTTTTTAACCTAAATCAGGCCATTTCATTTCTTTTTTTAAATGTTTATTTTTTGTCATGCCAGGATTTAAGACTATTGTACAATATTGCATGACAAAGTTTTGGCTATTAGATTATTAATTGCCGTAGAATTGCCTTGCGTAATAGTTTTTATTAAGATTTTCATCTTTCTCTGGTGCATAGTTGTTTCACTTGAAATCATAACACATTTCCTTTAAGGTAAGTTTTCGAATCTGCTTTATTTTTTGCACCCACAAAAGGCACAAATATCCTCAGGTCTAAATTGTGCCTAAAGTATGGTATCTCAACAGAGGATGCATAACTTATTGCAGGGCGCACAACCACAAGATTTTTTATTGAATGGTTTGGTTGCAAAAGTGGTGTCCACAAGAGAAATCAAACTTCAAATTTCCAAGGCCAAACTCATTATCTGCCTCTCTTGTTATCATCACACAATTCAAATTGAATTCCTTGTGTAATTTCCTTCAATATATCATATTTTGATGAGAAAACAGCTTTATATCCATAGAAAAATAACATGATAATGCTATATATATATATATACATGTAAAATACAGTTTTAAAATATGCTATTCTTCTTCACGAATATAGTATGAAAAAATATCCTGTTCCAAGTCAGGAGTATAATTATTGTTATTTTTTTGTGTAGTTTGTTTCCTCTTATATTTGAGTGTGAATTCACATTATTATAAGACGTGTCATGGTACTTTTCTATCCCAAATTAATTTTTGATGTTATATTCATCGGATTTTGTCTAATGCTTAGTTCGTTATTGTGTGTATTACATTATTATGTTGTGTCGTCATTATCTTATATTTAATGAGTTTCCCTCGGTTTTTGTTTGTGACCCGGATTTGTTTTTCGGGTCGATCGATTTATGAGTTTTGAACATCGGTAGCTAGAGTGATTTTGTCTTGCATGTAAAGCTATTGACCGTTGTTTTGTCTTTTTTCCCTTTTTTTAGACACCATGGTTGATGTCATGTTACGTATTGCCTAGTGACAAAATTTTCTATTAAGGAAATTTTTATTTGATCAAAACATACACTTATTGTGCCTTCTGGGAGACACTTATGGTTCTTTCTGCAGTTTAACTCCCATTTTTTTTCTCTGTTCTTCCTTCCATTCTGAATTTACAACCTTTTTGTATTTCTTCATATTCTTGTCGATGGCTTTGTATTGTTTTTGAAAATTCTTTTCCTCTTCTAAGGTTTACCGTAGTTTTTCTTTCAACAATTCCATATTCTTCTTCTTTTCGACATTTTTCGTTTGTTTGTCATTAACTGATCCATTTTGTACAGAATTCTGGACTGTATCCTACAATCATATAATACCTTCGTTGGTGGTATTTCACTCAACTCTCTCTCTCTCTACAAATTTGTCAGTTACGAATTTAAGTTATGATAAATCTATCCCTCTCATGTTGGTTGTTAAAACCTTTCAAATTATTGTGTGAATATGCAAAACGGCAATAAAGAAACTATTCCAATAATAGTTTAACAAGGGATTGTTACAAAATTTAAATCTGCACAATATTTATTTTCCCTTATTTATCTATTGTTCCTTATTGGCCTGGTCGATGTCATTCTTTGGTGGTATCTGTACCATTCTAAACTCGTTTAAATTGCAACCTCTAGAAATAAAAAGAAGTAATAATATTTTAATAACTATTTTTTCCTGAGCCAACATATTTAGTAGTAAAATTCTGTTTTACTATACTATTCTGTTGCAGTATTTTTCCATGTTGACCTATTATAAATGGTTTACTTTAATAAATTGTGCCTTAGATGGAGAGTTGTCTCATTTGCGCTCATACCACGTCTTCTCATAGGAGTAAATTGAGTGTTCTCAAACACGTGTATAACCCCGGCACATTCTTTATATGGCTGTCGCATGTCATACGCCTGTTATTCACGGGTTATTGTAAGTTGTTCTCCGTTTCCTTAGAAGCCCCTTTGCTTCATCTGCCTTTTTGTCTAGTATGTCTTCAAGAGTACACTCGAATACTGCCGTACTCACAATGGCCAG
Organism: Mytilus edulis; assembly: GCA_019925275.1. Classification (NCBI taxonomy): domain Eukaryota; kingdom Metazoa; phylum Mollusca; class Bivalvia; order Mytilida; family Mytilidae; genus Mytilus; species Mytilus edulis. Next base: position 80,279,993 of record CM034350.1, on the reverse strand, counting down.
ACGACAGCATGTACCTTTACCTCTTCTTTAGTGGACATAGGCTATAAATGGCTTGTTCCCTTTGCTTCAGCGGCCTTTTTGTCAAGTATATTTCCAAGATTACACTCAAATACAGCAATGGCCACACAAAGCCAGAAAAGACAATTTCGCTCACGTAATTATCATTACTGACTTAATTCCATTTTCCAAACTGCCCTCTTTGCTTCATCGGCCTTTTTGTCCAGTTTATCTTCTAGAGTACACTCAAATACTGCTAAACTCACAATGGCCAGTCGAGAGCATGTACCTTTTCCTCTTCTTTAGTGGACATAGCCATTTATAACCTATCATCTGTTCAATTAACCATTTTTCCAACTTGTTCCCTTTGCTTCAGCGGCCTTTTTTGTCAAGTATATCTTCAAGATTACACTCAAATACAGCAATGGCCTCTCAAAAGCCAGAAAAGACAACACATACCTTTTCCTCTTCTTTAGTTTACATGGCCATTCTTAACCTATCAAATGTTGAATAAAATATTGGTTAAGAATATAACATGAAATTCTTGTACAACCCCGCTTTGGTTGTTATATTTCGGTTGATTAGGCTTTTGCTAATGTTATATTTGTTATATTTCAAAATTTCCAAAAACGATTGTCCAAAGTATTGTTTTTTTTCTTTCTGGAATCGATTTCTTGCGAATTTAAACATTTTCAAGAAGTCCCATTCATAATAAGGAATGCATTTAACAGTAACAAGTTGTTGAGGCAAACAGAAATTTTCACAAAACCTGAGATATTTAGGCCATCAGCATTAACAATATTTTGTCTCGACTCAATTTGAGATCATACTGCGATTTATTATATGCAGATTTAGAGTTTAAATGGGTTTTCTTCTTGAATTTCGGATTTTTATAATCTCTTTAAATAGAATTAATTTGACATCTATAATTATGCTCTGCAACAATATACTATCGGGTAAATAAGAACATGTTGCAAAGAAGACGAATACTGCTTAGCTTCCAACAAGCCGCATGTAGACCCCTCAATGAGTTCATGCAAGTACTCTCAACATTCATAGCTATCGTGCTATGTTTCATATTAAGGTAGCACAATACAAAGATTTTTTTGCTTCCAATGACTAACCTTTGAAATGCTGTAACTTTCTTATGAATGCATAGAAAATAATTAAAGAGGTATATATAGATAGATAAAAGAATAATCTTTTAAATGAATGCAATATTTTTATTATGCAATAATTATGTAATCAATTATTATGTAATTAGCGGCAAAATCAGGGTTAGTTCACTCGAATGAATTTAGCTCTATCATCTCTAACTATACAGAAAATTTTAACGAAATCTTAATCAACACAACATGGGCTTCAAAAGGGTGTCTCAGATTGTCTCTATTGTGTTCCATTCTCTCATAAATCTCTAATTAGTGTAAACATCCTAACCACATAAAAGAAGACAATGTTTAATTAGGTGTAAAATTTGTTCTATACATTCTATTTGAAATCTGAGACACCCTTTTGTAGATAATAGCCAAAGGAACAACATATAATAAAATCAACCCTCTATGAATACCTATGCAGAAGCTAATTTCATTTGAAAGTGGAAATTTGGTGAAAAATATTTCAGACATAGCTAACATTATAATTGGTTACATAATTGTTGCATAATACTAACATTGCATTAATTTGAAAGAGTAATCTGTTAGCTATCCAAAACTACCACTTTTATAAATTTTCAAGCATTAATAAGAAAGTTACAGCATTTTAAAACTTGGGAGTTTGAGTTATAAAATCTTTGTATTGTGCTACCTTAAGTTTGGGATGAACGTCGTCATTCTGACTAGACGTGGCTACGTACTTGTTCATCCGGCTTAACAGATGTCCCACGTTTTCTGCCGAGCGGGAAAAGACCACAGGAACAAATTTTTTTGGGACGACGAGATGTAGAAAAAACATTGACTGTTTTACATATTTTGAATCCTTTTCGTTTTAACTGATGCCGTCTGTGTCCTTTGTAATTTCATCTTTCCATTTCTAAGAAGCAACATTCCTTCAGCACCTGCATACAGGGTATATATTTCACATTTGATACGATATTCTCGTGCTTGTATTACCTATAATAATTTTCCTGATAGAGGATTGCTGCTCAGAAGGAAGCTGTTAAACCAAGTGTTCCAAATTGTGAAGTTGAAATCATAAGTTCGTAGATTTTACGGTCGCAATCACGAGTTGGTTAACCGAATTGGACTATTTACCGGATTTTTAATAACATAAGCAACACGACGGGTGTCACATGTGGAGCAGGATCTGCTTACCCTTCCGTAGCACCTGCGATCACTCCCAGTTGATGGTGGGGTTCTTGTTGCGCATTCTTTTTTTGTCAGTTTATTTTCGATTTATGAGTTTGACTGTCCCTCTGGCATCTTTCGTCGTTCTTTAAATTTGCGACATTAAATAACTGAAATGACTTTGGTTAAAGATTATTTTTGAAATCAAAGTGTTATCATACAAATATTATCAATATTACTTTGTCAAGTCCAGATGATTCCAGATTGAAAATAGAGACCATATCGTTATTTTTAACTCTTGAAGACGTACATGTATAATAGACATTCAAGGTTGTTTATAACTTCTATCATCATTTTTTTTAAAGGTACAAGGCTTATAAATTAATACGCCAGAAGCGTATCTATTATGAACTTATTCGTCTACATGAGCCCCATCAATGACAACGAGATCATAATAGTTTTGAAGCTATAAAAACTTCCATCACCATGCAAGATCAACAACCAGAAAGCATGCAAGATCAACAACCAGAAAGCTTGTATTTGCTATTAAAGACATTATAAAACATCACCAAGAATTTAACAAAATTTGATGTACCAGAGGTATGTCAAAGATTGTAAGATAAGAAGACCTTGTTGATTATACATCATGATCTGTGTATCATTTATATATGCCTTCAACCCCATTGGGGGTATACATATGCATTTATTCAATAAACGGTAAACGGTTATACATTTTTGGTACTGTTGTTGGTTTCCTATACTGTGTGATAGTGTTCATTAATTTGTTCCTGATAATTATTACTTGTATTGTTTTGTCTTTTTTGGCAATACCCATTTGACGTTGCTCGGTACTTATACATCCCGTTATTGTGCCATGGTTAATAAGCGTGTTCTCTCGTTAATCGCCATTTAAATGTACTTTGTCTATACCTGTTTATTAATCTTTGTTGATGTACTTTATTGTTTTAAGATTAAAACACAATGTTTACTGATGTTCCGATCCCCTATTTTTTTTTTACATTTATTCGTATTGTGTATGTTTGTTTTGATCACACATGTTGACATGAAAATACGGAGTTTGTTATAAAAATTTGCTGTTTCAAAATATTAGAAATTATTATAAATTAAGGAATGTATCTCCCTCATACAAAGCTCTGATACCTTTCACGGATTTGGCTGTTCTTTTTGGACCTTTTGGATTATAGCTTTTCAACTTTTATATACTAGGCTTTTAATTTCAAATATTTTGGCCACGAGCATCACTGAAGAGACATGTATTCTCGAAATGCGCATCTGGTGCAAGACAATTGGTACCGTTAATTTTATTACTACCACTGGGTTGATGCCTCTGCTGGTGGACTATTAGTCCCAGAGGGTATCACCAGCCCAGTATCCAGTAGTTTGGGACTGGCATGAAAAAACGGATTTTTTTTTGTTATTAAAAATTTGCTGTTGCAAAATATTAGAAATTATTATAAATTAAGGAATGTATCTCCCTCATGCAAAGCTCCGATTCCCTTTACGGATTTAGATATTCTTTTTGGACCTTTTGGATTATAGCTCTTCATCTTTTATATAAGCTTTGGATTTCAAATATTTTGGCCACGAGCATCACTGATGAGACATGTATTGTCTGAATGCGCATCAGGTACAAGAAAATTGGTACCGTTAATTGTATTACTACCACTGGGTCGATGCCTCTGCTGGAAGACTATCAGTCCCCGAGGGTATCACCAGCCTAGTAGCCAGTACTTTGGTACTGGCATGAAAATACGGATTTTTTGTGTTATTACAATTTGCTGTTACAAAATATTAGAAATTATTATATATATTAAGGAATGAATCTCCCTCATGCAAAGCTCTGATTCCTTTCACGAATTTGGCTATTCTTTTTGGACCTTTTGGATTATACCTCTTCATCTTTTAACGGTATTTTAGTAATTTGTCAAGTCTGTTTTGGGCAAAAGACCAAGCTGTTTGGAATTAATGTTTGCCTAAATTATTACTTGCCTACAGATCATCAGTTCTTTCAACGACTATATTTGTACCAAACTTCTTAACCTTTGGAAGGGAAGTAACTCTTCCATTACATGCTTTAATTCTATGCCTACCCCAGTCCAAGATTATATATACAACATTTAACGACTTTGTTATAGACCTTTAACATGAAAATCCAGCAGTTCATGAAATAGCCTTCAAGGATTTGAAAAAACATTGTCCCGTAGCAAAAGAAGAATAGTGATGTTAAATCAAAGAAAAGGAATGATTTTTACAGTGGGACATCAAAGTGTCTGAATGACACAACCTAGAACATTGGTGTATGTTCTAAAGTTAAGTGCTGAATTGAAAGGGCCATACATTATTAAAAGTTGTATGGACGACACTACCAATATTGTAAAAAAGACTCTCTATAATTGTCAGCAATACTTTTCCCCCATTTACATAAACCTCAAATGTATAAGTTGAATTATAATCCTGGTACATTTGATAACTATTGAACATATCAATAAAAGATGAATGTAAATTAAATGTGCATTAATTCAAAGATTTTGCAATGAAATGAAAAATATATATACACCCAATCATTCACTCATATAAATATTTTGATTTGAGCGTCACTGACGAGTCTTGTGTAGACGAAACGCGCGTCTGGCGTACTAAATGTTAATCCTGGTACATTTGATAACTATTAACATATAAACATCATATTTAATGTATCAATTATATATTTTTTAACTATAAAAGACCTAAACTTTTATACATGTGTCTGTTATGTAAATCATTTTTATTCAATCGATGCATTTTACCGGTTTTACAGTCTCTAATTAGAACGCATGTTCAGGGTATGGTGGTTGGAGTGGACAAACTTGAACAGTGTGGCAAGTCCAACACACTACATTTTACAGGTTTAACAGTATCTAACCAGAACGCAAGTTGAAGGTATGGAGGGTGGAGTGGGCACACTTAAACAGTGTCGTAAGTACAAAACACAGCATGTTACAGGTTTAACAGTCTCTAACCATAACGCAAGTAGAAGGTATGGAGTGGGCACACTTAAACAGTGTCGCAAGTCCAACACACTGCATGTTGCAGGTTTAACAGTCTCTAACCAGAACGCAAGTTGATGGTATGGAGGGTGGAGTGGACACACTTAAACAGTGTGGTAAGTCTAACACACTGCATGTTACAGGTTTTACAGTCACTAACAGAACGCAAGTTGATGGTATGGAGGGTGGAGTGGGCACACTTAAACAGTGTCGTAAGTACAAAACACAGCATGTTACAGGTTTAACAGTCTCTAACCATAACGCAAGTAGAAGGTATGGAGTGGGCACACTTAAACAGTGTCGCAAGTCCAACACACTGCATGTTGCAGGTTTAACAGTCTCTAACCAGAACGCAAGTTGATGGTATGGAGGGTGGAGTGGACACACTTGAACAGTGTGGTAAGTCTAACACACTGCATGTTACAGGTTTGACAGTCGCTAACAGAACGCAAGTTGAGGGTATGGAGGGTGGAGTGGACACACTTGAACAGTGTGGTAAGTCAAGCAATATTTTCTTCTTCATGAAAGTTATTGGATTATCGGAATTATGTTTTAATAGTTGTTGGAATAATCCACTTAAAAAAAATTGAATTGCTATTTATCTGACAATTTGTACTGCGCAAACATGAGCCCAAACCATGTATACCTAGTAAGAATTTGAAGTATGTTTACTCTGGTATAATTTTTTAAATATCAAGACAGTCGCTATTTTACTGAAGAAAAAATGCTGGTGTTTATAATGTTTTTAAGTGATAAAAAATATGAAGTGTTGATTTTATTTTACTGCCTCTGATTTTCATTTAATAAATTTTTGATGTATTTGGACTGACTTCAATTTCCAGTGCATGGACCTATGATAGCACAACTCCATTTACAGCAATAGTGCACATGGCTAATTTCCCTCAGGACGGAGCAGTTTGTATCATTGAAGAGGCGTCTGTTCATCAGGAGAAAGGTAATTTAGAGAAGGAAATAGGTATTTATGATGTTTAAAATTACAATTTTGATCACACAACAACTTTTTAGTCATGATCTTGGTACTCTTCCGTTACTAAAGCCGCCACAACAGTAAACGTTGCGTCAACAATTTTCAGATAAAAAATAGGACGTCAGTAATTAATGGACTTGAGTGACTGGAATAAGGAATTTTTACATGATTTGATCAATAAAAAGATACAAGCAGGTAAGATTATGTATTTTTATGTAAGAAGTGATAAGTATTGAAAATGAGAGAATTGGCTGGTCTCATGTCTGATAAATGAGGACTGTCCCCATTCTTTCTCCTGAATTTTATCTTTAGCAAACATATTCCTCCTTCTGACCTGGGTGAAACAAAATTGTCTAGTGTGGAGGACGTGCTACTAAAAATTTCCCATGTCTGACCTTAGTCTCTGTTCTTCCCTGGTCTAATTGGGGAGGGACAGTAGAAATGAGGGATAAAACTTCAGACGGATTTTATTTCCCCATCGTCATTAATATTTATAGACTTGTATCATTTTTTTTCTCTCTGAAGAAAGACAATTTTGGGGGATTAATGTGCATATATCATAATTTTTTTAATACATTATTGAATGGAACAAAACAACCTGTTAATTAATTTTGAATACATAAATCTAAGAAGTCATTTGGATCGAATGACCATATAAACAGTATGGGGGTTAACGGAACATTTTATCCGGTTCCTCTGAACGACAACGTACAATGTAGGAGTGAGACTATACGTTCTTTCTAAAAGGGAAATTTTATTACCTTGCAGGCATTCGGCATCTTACAGATCGATAGTTTTATTGACTATCGGCATGAGACCTAAAGAAAAACCATGCAGACACGACTGAAGAAGTTAAAAGATACTTACAGGACGAGTAGTACGAGCAGGGGTGAAAGGAAGTAAGAACATTTTGTGGAATTCAGGTGAGAAACTCTTCCAACCAATCTATTGTGAAGATGAGGAGACACGGTCGGCCTAATCCACTATCATTGATATAAACATAACCCAGGTGGCACTAGTGCAACGGTAGAAGCCGCCTTTGGAAGAGAAACATATCGATTTGCAATTGCAGATACATTACTGACAGTTTTCAAATAAGTGTCTGCATTGACGAGGAGAATGCTGGTCATACCGTAGGGAGAGGTAAACAACCCGCTGGACGGAAACACAAATTGCTCGGGAAAACATATAGTGAGAGATCAACGCTGGCCGTGAAGTTTCCAGAACTTTCAGCACAATAATTAACCAATATTCATCGTATGAGGATGATTATAATACTTTGTCATCAACTCAACTTTTTTATCCTTTTACAAAAAAAACCTAGTTGCACATCATAAGAAAACAGCGATGAAATGGGTAACTAAGTAAATGAATTTTCTATGCTATATGTAAATGGAATTATTGATATCCAAAGTTGACTTTATTTCTGAACAGATCATTCAAATTTTAAAAGAATGATTAGTTGATTGTTGGTTGCTTAACGTCCAGTGTCAATTATTTCAGTCATGTTCAGGACGGGAACAAGTTAACATCAAATACAACAAATTTTGCCTTGCAATAGGTCACGTATTGACCCCCTCAAAGAGATTTTGCAAGGGTTCTTATCGTGCACAGATCCTGGTATTGTCTTTCCACGAGGCATCGGATTTAACGTCCCCAATCTCACCGGGTGTAGACGCAAATTCGATTCTTCCCGCACAGCCAAGCAGATGGCCAACTTCGGCAAGCGTTTTACTGCCGGTCGGAAGAAGACCAAGTGACCATATTTCGTATTCCCAGTCTTGATCAGGCTACCAATTCTGTATTTTTATAATCAGCAGCATGCACAGTGAGCTAGAGGAAGAAACTGGTAGTTTATTAGAGATGACATATGGGTGGCAATCGAACATTATGTGCGACATACACATGAATTATAACGCAAATAATGCGTATATATTTAAATTTGAAAATGGACAGTACTTTAGCATAAGCAATTGGCAAAATCTACCGCTTATTTGTTTTCTTTTGTAATATCTATTTGACGTGGGTCGATACTTATGCATCCCGTCATTTTGCAATGGTAAATGTTTGTATTTTTGACACAATGTTGCACCTATAATTTTAGTTGTGACATTTTTATGACTTTATTTTGATAACACATTGGTGTCAATATAAAGAAAGTGTATGCGACTGCCACTCAAATGAGATGTTTAGCTATCACAGAACACACTTTAAAACATGCTTTACTGATCACGTGAGTAAAACGTAGATTGGTCGTGTGCGGGTCCTTGTATATCCCAAACAAAAAGATACTAAGGCAGCAACCATTATATTTTCGGAAAGGGGGGGGAGGGCTATGTTTTTTTTGGAAAAAAAGTTTGTTTCCAGTTTTTGGAGAAAAAAATAATTTGTTTTGATTCTGAGAAAAAAAAATTGTTTGTTTCACCCTCAGCTGCCACTATATGTAATGCTAAAATTGAAAGAAAAATCGCAAAATAAAAATTTGTCCAGAAAAAAACCCCATACCCCCCCCCCCCCCCCCCCCCCCCCCCCCCAGAAAGTCAAATTGTTGCTGCCTAATTAGATATAGGAAGATGTGGTGTGAGTGCCAATGAGACAAAAGAGGACGAAAGATACCAAAGGGACAGTCAACTCATAAATCTTAAACAAACTTAACAACGCCATGGCAACTCTCCATCCAAATAACAATTTTATAAAAGTAAAACTTTATAAGTCAATGTTCGGCCTTCAACACAGAGCCTTTGCTCACATCGAACAAGCTATATAAAGGGCCCCAAATTACTAGTGAAAAATCATTCAAACAAGAAAACCAACGGTCTAGTCTATATAATTAGTTACCAACGATATCAGGATTATAATTTAGTATGCCAGACGCGCGTTTCGTCTACATAGGACTCATCAGTGACGCTCATATCAATTTTTTTTATAAAGCCAAACAAGTCCAAACTTGAAGAGCATTGAGGATCCAAAATTAAAAAAAAAGTTGTGCCAAATTTACCCATCACACTGGAAATAGACAACCATGAACATTTCTGTCTGGACCCATGTATATTCTTAGCTGGTGTTCCGTCCCAATATAACATACACCGTTTGGCTACTACATTACAAGAGAAATTAAATTTATGCAGGACATCTCAGAAAACAAGATATAAGAGACAACTTATGCCAATTGGAGTTAGAACTATAATGAAGGAAGAACGTTGTTACCTATCAGATTGAACTATGTTGATGATGAAAGAAGTTTGGTCTTATGACCAGCCAACACCACCATCAACAGAAGGATAAGGTTTTATATAAAGAATATATTTTATAAGTAAGTGCTGGGTAAATAAAGGCAACAGTAGTATACCGCTGTTCCAAATAAATCCATAGACAAAAAAACAAAATCGGGGTAACAAACTAAAACCGAGGGAAACGAATTAATTATAAGAGGAGAACGACACAACACCGAAACGGTTGAAACATCAGACAAAATCCCTCGAGAATAACAAATATAACATCAAAACCAAAGACATGAATTTGGGATAGAGAAAACCGTGACCCGTTTCATATTAATATCTCAAAAATAAGAGAAAACAAACGACACAACATTAAAATGCAACACATTCCGAAACGAACAATAATATAACTATAGCCATCTTCCACTTCGTACAGGACCTTTTTGAAATGGGGGGGGGGGGGGGGATGGTGGGTTGAACCTGGTTTTGTGACATGCCAAACCTCGTACTTTAATAGCAAAGTTAAATATAACATTGAAATGACAACATAATATTACAGGACTACAAAACAAATAGATAGGAGATCATATTAGACAAAGACACACATGATTGATAGATAACAAAAAGCATCAGGTTTAAAATTCAATACGCAAAAAACGCACCTCGTCCACACAAGACTCACCAGTGACGCCCAGATATAAAAGATCGAAAGTGAAAAAAGTACAAAGTTGTACAGCACTGAAGATCAAAAGTTGAAAAAGGATGTGCCAAATACGGCGTTGTTTTTATGGGTAAGTAGGTCTCTTACATTTAGTGCGAGAACGAACCCTTTTAAACCCCCCGGGGGGGGGGGGGGGGAGGGAGGGTTTGAGGGGGTATTATGCCTTTTGTAGGAGTTAAACGGATGATAGGGTAATGTATAATGTTTCATTTCTTTCCTGTGTTGCTCCGAGAGTTCTGGGCTTGTGATACCCTCGGGGAAATAAATCCCCACCAGCAGTGGCATCGACCTATTGGTTGTTAATAAGCTCATCATAGATTCCAGGAATAAGTATACTTAAAGGCTTAGTATACGCCAGACGCGCGTTTCGTCTAGCAAAGTCTCATCAGTACCGCTCGAATCAAAAAAGTTAAAAAGGCCAAATAAAGTACGAAGTTGAAGAGCATTGAGGACCAAAATTTCTTAAAGTTTTGCCATATACAGCTAAGATAATCTATGCCTGAGGTAGAAATGCCTTAGTGTTTTGTTCACAGTAAATAAATAAAATATAACCATATCAATGACAATTCATGTATGCACTGAAAGTGCTGACTACTGGGCTTGTGATACCCCTGGGTAAATAAATCTCCACAAGCAGTGGCATCGACCCAGTGATGTAAACATTGAATATCATTTGTTAATATTTATAAGGAAACCTTTAATCATATTGTGTTATGGGAGGATTTGACTAAGTATTTCAATATGCATTGTGTTTAAATGTAATATCAGTATTTAGTTCTAATATCCTCGTGTAAATATTAATATAAAACAAATCCGGAATTGATTATAATTTGATGTCTATGAATACATGAATCAAATTATTTAAAGTGCAATAGGGATCAAACTTATATCATAAGGAATTAAATGGTAACATATACAACTATGAGATATGAAATATTATTTAGCTATCTTTATTTGACTATTTATACACATATCATTCTTCATACTGTAGACATGGAAGTCCATGACATGGACAATAATAAATACTATGACGCCTAAGAACATTCACATTACAACAAAATCTCAGATGGGTCCAGTGGTCACATTGAAGATTCATACATTTACCCCACTGAGCAAAAACAGGGACACGCACTGTCTCAACGCTTCTGGGAAACGTTTCTTACATACACAACATGGTGACTCATCAATATCTTCAATACTGCATGTATCATCAAACGAGTCATCATCTGAAATAATAAGTTTCTGTAAACTCGAAGTACATGTACCAGGTTTTGTTGACATATTGTTTACTTTAGCAATAACTTTGGCTTCCTTTGCTTTCTTAGGTTTAATAACCTTAACATCATTTTCCACACATGCTTTTATTTTTTTTTTACATTTATTTGTATTATTTACACACTATAATTTGATTTCTTTTTGTTAATAGCTTATATATGTAATCTTTGGCTTTTTACAATGTTCTACAATATCAGCCATGACATTATTCTCAGTTATAGCTTTACCAGAGGTAATATTTGACAAATACTTCCTCTTTTTTGCTTGTTTTTTTAAACAATACCAATATTTTTCTCACACTGTTTGAAAAAATCAGCTGGACTCTTGTGTGTTTCGTTATTCGTCAAGATGTCTGTCTTACCTTCGTCACGTAAAGGATCTGCCTCATCAATCTATGTGATGTTTCCAGTGCCAGATAAGTTGAGTAGTGTCAGGTAAGTCGGAGTACAGTGTCAGGTTAGTCAAGTCTAGTGTCAGGTAAGTCATGTGCAGTGTGAGATAAGTCATGTCCATCCTCACTGTTAACAGATGGAGAATGGTCACTGTCATTGACAGCTTGTTTGTTTTGTACAACGTTGTCAGGGACAACTATGTCAGTCGTAAATACTGTTGACGGTAGCAAAGTGATGGCGGGCACACAGTTTTTTTTTTCAATGGATATATTCCTGTTTTTTCAAGAGGTTTTTAAATTATGTGGCGACAAAGCCTTGACATATGCCTCTGTAGCTAATTTACCAATATTTTACCTATTTATTGGTTCTCGATGCTCACGCAAGTATTTATTACAAGAATTATTTAAAATTCTGCAAAGGGCCCAACGCAGCCAACATCTAATGGTTGTAGAATGTGGCTGCAGTGGGCTGGCAGAACTAAAATTACAATATTGTGAGCCTTTGCCTAATATATAGCTACACGAGATTTGTGACCATCACAAATAAGTAGAACAGGATAATTATCTGTTAATCCTTGAGTATATTTAATAAAATGTTCACTTAGATATTTTTGAAAAATTTAAGTATTCGACCAGCCTGATCCACTTACACTACCAGATGTACCATTTGTACCGAATTAGACTATTTACCAAATTTGTAATGACATAAGCAACACGACGGGTTCCGCATGTGGAGCAGGATCTGCTTACCCTTCCGGAGCACCTGAGATCACCCCTAGTTTTTGGTGGGGTTCGTGTTGTTTATTCTTTAGTTTTCTATGTTGTGTCATGTGTACTATTGTTTTTCTGTGTCTTTTTTTCATTTTTAGCCATGGCGTTGTCAGTTTGTTTTAGATTTATGAGTTTGACTGTCCTTTTGGTATCTTTCGTCCCTCTTTTTGTACAATTCTCAATAAGACATGCATTCTGGCACCTGCAAATATGAGGTAAGGGGGTATTTGGGTGCCTAATGCATTCCCTGCACCTATAATTGTGACAAGGGGTGACCTCTCCGATGTTATACCTGGAGGTTTAGTATCTTTGGCACTAACAACATTTGGTGGCTTATGTTGAAAGTTTACACCTTTCTCATCGATATTATAAATACAATGGGGTTTATCAATAAGATTATATTTTACAAGAATTGTGTCTAGTTCCTGAAAATATCTATCTATATTTTCTTGTGATGCCGACTTTGCTCTTGATATGGCTAACCCTCTAGCTTTAATGGTTTTTAGATCTGTCCATCTAGACATGAACGAGTAGAACCAATTCAGGGTAAATTGTTTGGTTTTTCTCTCTCAGCTCCATGTACACAGCATAATCTGTGGCCAAGTCAACAACTTCAGATCTTGTGTATCTGCAAAAATAAATAAATAATATAATAGTAATAATTAATGTTTTTTGAAGAAAAACCTGTCCTGACACAAATCATTTAAATTTATATTGATTATGAAAATGAATTAAATCCAAAAATATATTTTTCAATGAAATACAACTAAGCGATAAGCAAATAAAAATAAAATAAAAATGTAATTCCTTAAATAATTGCATTTATTTCAAAAAATTAAACTAACCCATAACCAAAATTTGTCATCATTTTAATGTGGTCAACTAGTCTTGCTTCCTGCTCTACCTCCAAAATTTGGGGAGGGCCAGACTTCACTACTTCTACACCAACCCTCCCAGAAACTCTATCAAGGAGGTTTGTCTTTGGAACTCAAATACTTTTGAAGTCTTGTAATCAGTCATATTTTTATTTAATACTTTAGTCAAGGCATTGTGTAGTGAGGTTGGGGAGTACTGCCTGTAATCCTTACAGACTGTTGTTTCTGTAATTGAAAATTAATTGATATTTTATTTTCAGTAAAAAACTGTAAGGATCATGCAATTTTCCGGATTAAAAATAATTATAAGTATGACGAATAACCAGATGACAGTCACATGACTTAATGATGTGAACTTCATAAGGAATTAGTTTTCAGGCATAATTATAGAATATATTTTAATTTTAAATAGATTCTTATGGAGGGTGAAAGGGTATTAGTGAAATTGTACAAAAATGTAACGTTTAATAGAAAATCGTAAATACTTACCGATAATAACTTTATTTGGAACATCTTTGCCACACATGTACTTATTTGTTTTGTTACTAAGTTTAGCAGCCGATTATGACGTCACGCGGGCATGCGCAGTACACTGGAAGTAAAAGAAAAATTAGGTCGGAAACGTAAGAGGGTCGAAAACACGATACGAGACGATATAATCTTAAATCAATCCTAATTCTATCTTACTTTTGAATTATAGTTTTTCATATGTGACGTCATTTTTGTGTTTCAGAAATTTCATTAATTCAAATGTGACGTATTTTATTTGCTTTTTCGCCATCGTTTGTGATGTCATTTTTATGATGTATTGCGTTAGGCCTGGACTGAGTCGGGTGTATCTATTCTGTGTTGGTCTTAGCATTATGTATTCGGGTTTTGTTTTCTGTAATTAGTTAATACTTAAGTTTCATTATGAATATCTCTTTTAGATTCATTTGATAAAATTTACTGATTGCAATAGCATTAATTATTCTAAATAATAAGGATGTTCTTATCCCAAGCATAAAAACATAGCCGTATTTGGCACAACCTTTTTCAACTTTTCATCTTCAGTGCTGTACAACTTTGTACTTTTTTTCACTTTCGATATATCTGGGCGTCACTGGTGAGTCTTGTGTGGACGAGGCGCGTTTGTGACGTATTGAATTTTAAACCTGATGCTTTTTGCTATCTATAAATCATGTGTTTCTTTGTCTAATACGTTCTCCTATTTATTTGTATTGTAGTCTTGTAGTCCTGTAATAATATGTTGTCATTTCAATGTTATATTTAACATTGCCATTAAACTGCGAGGTTTGGCATGCCACAAAACCAGGTTCAATCCACCATTTTTTCCTTTTAAAATGTCCTGTACCAAGTCAGGAATATGGCCATTGTTATATTATTATTCGTTTTTGTGTGTGTTACATGTTAACGTTGCGTCGTTTGTTTTCTCTTATTTTTTAGTGTAAATTCACTTTGCAGTAAGACGTGATACCCTCGGAGACGAAATGTCCACCAGCAGTGGCATTGACCCAGTGGTGTTAATAGTTTAAATTATTATGAAATGTGCTTACCTTTACTTGATACTAGTTGATATTTTTCGTGGTAGTTGGCATATATTTTTAGTGATTTAAAAGGTAATGTGCAGCGTTAATGTTGCACGACACGCTTTATGTTGTTATATTGTCATGACTGATGTTCTAGAGCAGATGACATGACGTCACAATGATTGGCGTTGTCTTTAATGAACTTTGTTTCGTACTTATTATAAACTAGAGCACACCCGTGATATCGCGGGTCCGTGACTGAATTAAAGTATATAACTATGCGCAAGCCTTATTTTAGTATTAGTATTGTCATCTGATAAGGTCATGCCGATTTTAAGATACACAGTTTTCTCTGCTTTCAAATCTTTCTGTTTGAACCCGTCGAACTGGAACTTATCAATTATTGGTGATATTAATTATTTGGAAACGTGACAAAATGTCCTGGAATGGGCCGGATATTTTTAATCAACAAATTTGTCCCATATTAGTTATGAATAAAGATGAATTCTTTGATTCGCTGTTTAACGTCATACCCGCTGACAAAATTGAAAACTTTACCTATACGCCTTATTTTTAGTCCAGATTTTTAGTATTACGGTATTATTAACCTCTCAGAAAGTCTTACTGATTAAAATACTACAATAGGTAACAATTTGACAATTTAGTAGTGTCAACCCTGTGATTATGACCCGTGTATATAGCATATTAATCCTGAATTCGCCGTTTGGTGGTGCGCCTGTCAGATGCGGAACGTACAGATAAGGTAATAGGTAACAGGTGAATATACTATTGGTATCGGTATCGGACTCGACCCGGAACTTCTTAATTATTGGCAATATTAATTACGTGGAAAACAAAAGGACCTGGAATGATGTAATTTTTAATCTACACCTTTGTACTATATTAGTTGTATATAAAGTTGAATTCTTTGATTCGTCGATTTTACGTGATGACGGCTGACAAATTGGACCTCGTCTTTTTAGTATTATAGATACGGAATTGCGTCAATTCGTTTTGGATGCGTTTTGTTATTTGATTTTGCCATGTGATTATGGACTTTCCGAATTGATTTTCCTCTTAGTTCAGTATTTTTGTGATTTTACTTTTCGCTTCATTCGGGTTCAGTCTTGTCGTTTCTGGGCGCCATCAAAAATAAAATACTTTAATATTAACTGTGTCCCGACACGATCATGACACTGCTATAGTGTGTCATTAAAGGGACAATAGATACCCGATATATAAAGTTGAGTAACTGAAATTAATTCTGCTATAAAGGATAATATTTATTCTACATCACATTTAATCGTATTACAAACATTTGCCCAAACTAGAGTTTGTAGAAGCCAACGGGCTGTTTCATTTACACATGCAAAGATCAATTCAAAGTACGACACACTAGTGACACATAATTGAGATATGATATTGTCCTATACCAAGTCAGGAATATGGCCATTGTTATATTATTGTTCGTTTCTGAGTGTGTTACATTTTAACGTTGCGTCGTTTGTTTTCTCTTATTATTGAGTGTTAATTCACATTACGATAAGACGTGTCACGGTACTTGTCTATCCCAAATTCCTGTATTTGGTTTTGATGTTATATTTGTTATTCTCGTGGGATTTTGTCTGATGCTTGGTCCGTTTCTGTGTGTGTTACATTTCAGTGTTGTGTAGTTGTTCCCTTCTTATATTTAATGCGTTTCCCTCGGTTTTAGTTTGTTTCCCAGATTATTTTTTTTGTCCATGGATTTATGAGTTTTGAACAGCGGTATACTACTACTGCCTTTATTTATTACTATATAAGTATAAAGTAGATTGACACTTATAGAGATAGTAACTGTTATTTATACGAACAATCAAGAATATCAGGTATTGTTTGTCGAGAAATATAATTTCATTGCTAGAATTATTGTGTACTATTTCTATTTCTACCCGTGTATCTATCTTATTTTGATACCAGAACTAACTACCATGAATGCCAGCAATACCCATAAATTAATCCCCCTTTTTTCTCTTAAATTTTAGGAACACCATATATTACTAGAGCAGCCAATTTTGTTTTAAAGATATATACCATATTTATATAGTGTTCAGCCTGTATAAACCATAAATTATTGTGGTCAATAAATCACTAACTTTAATCAGAGTCATTCTTAAAATGCCCTACAAAACTCGAACTCTGTACTGATTACAGATCTGTAGTGTGCTACACTAACAAATTCAAATCGCAAACCTTTGAGTACGGAACCTACGACCTTACCAGGTGTATAAAATTATCAGACACAACGCTTATAAGAAAGTCGTCCGTCACCAGAAGTTGGAACCCCAGCCCGCTACAATATGTACAAATGGGGTATAGCAGTCAACATTGTTTTATAATATTATTTTATTCTTTTTACAACAAATAACTTTTTCAACCAAGAAAAACTAAATAGCATACAGTCAAAGAACATGTGCAAAAATAAAACAGACGAGCACAAAACTTACTAGCACAATAACACAATGGCGGAATGTATAAGTACTGAGCCACGCGAAAAGAATATCCTTAAACATGGACCAAACCGAATTTGTTTCAAATATACAGACTGATCAAAAGAAAGTCAGAACCTATAATATATACAACAAGACCATCATGTATTATGTTCAATAGTTATAACAAAAGTGACAGGATTTTAATTTGATACATTAGTCTCGCGTTTTATCTACTTAAAGACGCATCAGTGACACTCAGATCAAAATAGTTATAAAGCCAAACAAATACAAAGTTGAAGAGTATTGAGCACACAAAATTAAAAAAAAAATGTGCTAAATATGGCAAAGAAAATCTGTTCCTTGGATAAGATAATCCTCAGTTTTCGAAAAATATAGTTTTGTCAACAGGAATTTATACACTAAATTCATTAGATGTGTAATGATGGATAGTTTAGTCTTAGATGCGTGAAATTATTCAGAAGCTGTTTATTTTTTATGAACAAAGTGTCGGTAACTGCGGGTATTCTTATATCCGTTCTTGGTTTTTCATTTTGTATTTTGGATGTACCAATTCTCTCCCACGTCCACTTTGTTGGTTTTTGTTAGATGTATTTTTATCTGTGGTCATCTGACGAGTTAAGCCTTTTTCAAATGAATTTTATAGTCTGTTCTTATGTTGCACTGTTACACCATCGTATCAGGTAAGGTGAATGTTAAATATTACGGACACCATAACGAAATGGTTGATCCATACGATGTGTTTTTGTCCAAACTAATGACATTTTGACCACGTGTTAGATAATGGTTTAATTTGTCATTGCGGCGTCTGATCTTTTAATTTTGAAAAGAGATTGTGACTGTTTTGCTGAGTGTTAATTCGCATTGGTATAAGATTGTTACGGTACTTTTCTGTCCGACGACTTTAAATATATTAAACTCCACACTGACACACACTGACACTAACGGACTTGTCACGGTACTTTTCTATCCGACGACTTTAAATATATTAAACTCCACACTGACACTAACAGACAGGCTTCCGTACAAATCAGTGTATTTCCAAGTCTTTTAATTGGCCTTTTTCTTAAATTTTATTCTCTGCTGAATTATATCAATTATCATGCTGTCCTATTATTTTCAGGTATTTGATTCATCATTGTCAGACCTCTTGATAATTGTTTTAAAAAGATTAGGAAAAACGTCTTTTTCAAAAAATATTTAATTTTTAATCATACACATCTTCAGGACGAAACACGGTTGATTTTCTGAAATACTAGATCTAAGGTTTTTCTACCTCAGGAATATATAACATATGTGTTACGTTCGGAGGACTGTCGGCATTCCAATGGGAACAAACTGTGCCCCTCTTCTTGTCGACTTATTCTTTATTATTATGAGGCTTTATTGTGACTGTTTATTTAACGCATCATGTAAATGTAGCGGAATTTGATGAGACTGTTATCAAAGTGAGAGGGTTAGCGCTATAGAACCAGGTGTAATCCACAATTTTCTACACTTGAAAATGCCTGTACCAAGTCGGGAATATGACATTTCAAGTTTACGAGCATATTCCATCTACGCCAGGGACTTACAATCTTACGACTTTTCAAGGTGCGCCAGAGAGTTGCATCCTGTTCTGCAAATCATGTTCTGCTAAATTTAGATACATGTATTTATATAGCCAAAACGAAATAGTAAATGTTGAAATGCCCATATACATATGTCGTTTGAAGGCATACATTTATTAAAAAAAACAGGTATAGAATAAGCATTACTTCACAATTCTGCACATACAGAACAAAATTTAAAAAAGTAAAAATACATAACAATTTGCATATTAAGTTAAATATTCTATAAATGAAAAACAGAAAAAGACGAAAAGTTAGAAAAATTGTTTAGAAATTCTTTTCTCTTCAAAGTTCGTGACTGTTACCATTTTTACATTTCATTGGTAATCCTATAAAAAAGTAAAATAAAGTAAATGTAAAGTAACTTTGTTATCATTGGCGATTAACAAAAGGCATACATTATACACAATTATATGTAGTACTAGATATATAAACTTTAAATGCTGTGTCTCTCAATCTTTTTTTGTATCCATCAGATGAGTTCAGCCTTTTCACATGAT